>JAWZYV010013736.1:0-285152 GCA_038373885.1 Cheiracanthium punctorium | reverse complement strand
AGAAATATGATTTGACACAAAAAAGTTGGAGTGAAATTTTTGAAGGGGCTTAGCCCCCTGAATAAAAATATTGGGGGGGGGCTGAAGCCCCTTCAAGCCCCATGAAGTCGGCGCCTATGGTACCCCCAAGAGTTCCACATGGTTACTAAAACAAACCTCCATAACCTCTAGATCTATTTAGTTACAGAATTCGTTTACAGTTTATGTTTTGTTTGGTCAGTAAAAACTTAACAGGAATAGAAATGAAAGTTTCAAAATGCTAGGAGGAGATCAGCAGGAGATTTATAAGAATTTTCTTTGTCTGCAATACTATAACTTCATTTGAGGTAATCTGTGATCAAACAACAATAGAAATAAGAGTCTCGGGCATCCACATTACTCAACAGTGTTCACAAATATTTGATATGTTTAATGTTACCTTTTCCCCTGCTGAAATAAAAAATCCCTGAAAGCTTTTTTTTTACCTATGGTGCGTTTCAGAAATATTTACACTTACAACAGTATTAACAAAACAATAAAAATCGTTTATGATAAGATATTTATATAAAATCAAAAGAATACTAATAATTTTGATTTTAAAATAGATTTTATTCTAAGCATAATTTATTCAAATTTTCTTTTCAATTTTATTACAATTAACAAGTCCTTTTTTTCTTTTAAATAAAAAAGAAATGGATATGATTGAATTGTTATCAAAAAGAAATAATTTGAAATTAAATTTCAGTCATTTATACGTACAAATACATTTTTATTTACAAGATATTTTTAAGAGGTTTGATTTACAACATATTTTTAAGAGGTTTGATTTACAACATATTTTTAAGAGGTGTAGAGTGTGCAAAGTAAAAAAATTAATCTGAAGGGACTAAAAATTGATTTTTATACTTCATTTCATTGTTACTTCATAAAATGTTGCAAATAAGACTTGATTTTGCAAGCAATTTATTAACTTGATGTCAAATATGCAACTTAACATAAAAAATTTACATATAATAGAGATTAAATAAATCACAGAATATAGCATAACATAAAATGATATATTAAAGAGTTGCCTGGGTCAAATGCTTTAATAAAAAATACCACATTGAATTTTACTGTATATATATTCATTGTTTGACTCATTGATGTAACTTTACCAAAAGTTATACTTTTTTTCTTTTAAGAACAGCCCTAATAACTTTCTCAATTTACATGAAATTTATAAAATTTAATTCATAGTCACTAACTGCCCCAAAGTAGCATGACTTAAGGGGGAAAAACATATAAATCAATTTGGAAAATAAACATCTCCAAAAAAAAAAAAAAAAAAAAAAAAAAAAAAAAAAAAAAGTTATTGAAAATTATGCTATACAAGCTTTGAAAAAATTAGACCGCAGAGATCGAAAGTATGCAGACTTTGAACTAGTAATCAAGAAAATTTTAAAAATAAATAAAACAAAAATATGACTACCAATTATAACGCCAATAGTTTCTTCTCTTTTACAGCATGCCACTGACGAAAATTCAAAGGTTTTCCCTAGGACCAGTTCAGAGTACTAGAAAATGAAAAGATAACTTGATAAATAGCCAAAATCAATCAGTTTTCCTTGTAACTTATTTTATTCATCACTTGGCTCTGCAAGCTTTAAAGACAAGCTTGTCAAAAACTCGGTATAATTCAGAATGCTTCTTCATAGACAGCATGAGGAACTTTTATAGAACAACAAAACTGCAGGTCTTATCCCCTTTTTAGGGAGAAACTCACGAAAGTGGAAACTGTATGTGATGGCTGATTCTTCCTTTATTTTGGACAATACAATATGTTATAAATTTTTCTCTGAGTATTTCAATTCTATAAATTAACCATTTGTATTGCCATAAATACAGCTTGTGAAGAGAAATTCTGAATTTTCAAATTTCTGACATAGTTGAATTCTTTTAAAACCTGTTCAGAAATTGCATTTTTTCTTGTAAAAAAAAAAATGACTGACACATTTTGTTTCTACTCAGTGAGACACTTAATGAAACACAATTTTTGTGAGAAACCTTCAGTGCTTATGATATACATTTTTCTAAAACGGGATGCTTTGCAATGCAAATAATAATTATAATATAAAATTCATACACACATGTGTATAAGGAACATTTATAACATATGATATGGATATAAAATTAACTCCCAAATCTAAAAATACCCTGAAACAATAAATAATTAAAAATAAATGCATACTTATATCTTAAGACATCCAAAGTAGTATTCATCTTTATTAAAGGTTCTTGAAAAATCACCCAGTCAACGCTGTTATTAAGTCTCCTATATTTCAAGAAAAAGAGTATTCAGTACATAAAAAACATTCTTAAAGTTTAGTTTTCTAAAGCAATCAATGTATATGAATATAAGATGTCTTCAGTTAAAATTTACATTTAAACATTATCACAAAAACAAATGATTCGGTGGCAGATCGAGGGGTAATGGGATGAGTGGATATAGGGCTTCAGTCCTTCAGTTCTCCTCCCCCCCACACACACACATCTCAAATCCAGGCACCAATTATGACATACCGCCACTTGGGTCAGAAGTATGGGTTTAAATGGGGGGGGGCTTACATTTTGTTTCTTCACCGACTCTGACAATTGTCTTTCTGTATTTTCCACAGTATTCTAGTACAAATCTGTGTCATGATTAAACGAATTTAACATGAAATATGACAGATAAATGTGAATGCTCATGAACATTTTCTTTGCAATAAGTGAAACAAACTTTAATAAAAATGAAGTCTCAAAAAAGTACAACTAAAATTCTGACTTTTCCACGATATTACTGAAAGTGGTAAATCTGTATACTACCTGTAACTGATTACTCTGCAGCTAAAACTAATTGAATGACAACAATTAATTGAATTGTCTGAGACTGATCAAGTATACAGCAAGCTTTATATAAAGGGGGGTAAAGAAAGTTAATATTATCAAATATAGTTAAGAAACATCCCGATTAAACCATCTTTAAAATAAACAAACCACATAAAAACTAGGCACATCTGTTTGTAATCTATTTCGCCACTAAGAGTCAAACTTTTGAATAGAAAAAAGCATTTACTATCTTGGAAAATTTAATACTCAAAATTCACTTTCTACAATAATTTAGAGTCTTTAAATTTGGATACTAGGGCATGTACCCGCTTGCCCATGATAATCAGGGAACAATCATATTACATTAAATTTTTCAGTCATATTTTATTAAGATATATTTTTCAGAAATTTGTATATGAATGCATTTAAAATTATTTCAGATTTTAAATGCAAAAATAATGTGTAACAGATAAACAGTGATAATTCACAAGTAATAATACATTAAGATGCTAACACATTAAAAATATTTACTTGTGCAATATATATGAGGATTATTTGAAATATACACCCAATATTGTGGATACATTTTAAATAAATTTAATTTAAATTCATTAACATTGACAATATAATGAGTAAATATTAATTTGCTACTATTTACATTAGTATTTATTTCCAATTTAATGATAATATTGAATAATTAAGTATATGAACATCAAAAAATAAAAATATTATAAAAATATTTAAAATGAATATTAGGAATACATTACAAATATTACCAATGTTTACCTAATATTGTGGATACAATTTAAATACATTTGGGCTAAATATTTACTTGCTGCTACGTAAAAATACTGGTTTGGGTTTTCAATGCTTTACAATCCTGTGAGGTACTATTTAAAAGTTCATTGGTAGTGGAACTACTTCCAATATACAGCCAATATTGCGGATACATTTCATTTAAATTCAATAGAAAAAGGATTAAAATTATTTTGAATTTATATCCCGGTTAAAAGTAAATTTTACCAAAATCATAATTTTATTTTTCCTTAATGATACCCAGTAGAAGACCCAAACTCTGAAATCCATGCTGTCTGCTTGCTCAACAATGTCAATAAATAATGAAATCTCTTCTGCTACCTGCAAGTTCAGAAAACCACAGAATAAGATTAAATACTTGAAGAATATAACATTAATACCATGGACACTCATAAGGGGGCGCAAGGTAGGGATCTTCCCCCCCCCCTGCCTAGGAGAGGAGAGCAGGGGCAGGGACGTACCCAAAAAAACATTATGGGAGGGTCCAAAAATTTCGGAGGGAGTCCAAACGATGAAAAAGGCAGAAATTTTCACAAAAAGACTTCACCATTATTGCTTTGCTAATAAAAACTGAAATTTCGGAGGTGTTCCAGACCCCCCTCAACCTCCCCCCCCCCCCGGGTACGTCCTTGGCCAGAGGGTGACTGATCGGAACTCAACCACCCTCGAAATAAGTAAACATAAGAAGTGGAGAAAATTACATATTCGTGGATAATTTTGAAAGTTCAGCTTGAAATTTTTAAGGTTTAGATACGTTCCTAAGCCAAACTCCCTACCCCTCCCCCCCACTTAAGTATGTTTTTCAAGCTGCAAAGATATGTACTGATTAAATGAATTTAAAATGAAATATGCTAGATAAATTTTAAAGTTTAGGAACATTTTCTATGCAATATGTGAAATAACCTTTATTAAAAATGAAGTCTTAAAAAAATACAACTCAAACCTGACTTTTTCCATAACATTACAGAAATCATTCAGCAATCAAAATTAATTGAATGTCAACAATTATTTGAATTGTCTTAGACTGAACAAGTGTAAAGTAAGCTTTATTTAAGGGGAATAGATGAAGTGAATATTATCAAATACAATTAAGAACCGTTCTGATTATACCATCTTTAAAATAAAACAAACCACATTAAAATCCGCTCATCCATTTGGGATCTATTTTGCCACACACACATCCAACTTTTGGAAAAAAAAACAGGCATTTAGTATCTTAGAATGAAAATTTAATGAACTAAATTCATATTCTGAAAAAAATTAAGGACCCCTTAAAATGGGGTGTCTGGGGCATGTGCCCTGCTTGCCCCTGTGATAATCATGGTCTTATCATCACAGGATTTTCTGTAGTATTTGACTTAATTATTAAACTATATTTTTCAGAAATTTGAACATAAATGCACCTAAAATTATTTCTCAGATTTTAAATTTTCAAATAATGTACAGTAGATAAACAGTCTTAATTCACCATTATTGTAATATTAAGATGTTGACACATTAAAAATATTTGTTAGTACAATATGAGGGAAATTTACAATATACACACAATATTGTGTGGATACATTTTAAGTATATTTAATTTAATTCATTAACAGGGACTTCATTAATAGGAACAATATAATGGATAAATGTTGCCAAATTTTACCAATATTAATTTTTATTTCCAATGTAATAACAATGTGATTGATTGAGTATATTAGCATTAGAAAAATTAAAAAAAATGAAAAAAATTACTTGTCAATATTAAGAATACATTATAAATATTTCCAATTTTTACTTATTATTGCGAACACATTGTAAAGATATTTGGGCTAACTACTAACTTGCTACTATGTAAAAAAAAAAAAAAAAAGGTTTATGTTTTTAATGTTATTACAATACTGAGTTAGTATTAAAAACTTTATCAGTGATGGAACTACTTCAGAAACATTGCCAGTATATAGCCAATATTGTGGATAAATTTCATATCAATTGAAAAAACATTAGTATTATTTTGAATTGATATCTAGTTTAAAAGGTAAGTTTTACCAATTTGAGAATTTTATTTATCCATATTGATACACAACAGAAGACATAAAATCTACCAAACCAAAATCTGCAAGGCTCTAAAAATAATATTGTATTACTAAATTTAATATTGTAACACTTACTTTTATTACCAGAATTGTTAAACTTATCCGTTACTATACTATTGAATAATCCTTACACAGCGTACTATGTACTTTTCAATTCCAAAAATCTCGCATTTAACACCAAAAACAATAACTTTTTTCCGCGTTGAATCAGAGTTAACAGCACAAGTATCCCTTGTTTTTCGTACTACTAATGAAAGCTCACACATTCTGCATCACTGCTACTTTCAGCTGATTTCCCTGATTTAAAAGTGAACTTTCCTGAGGCCCTCTGTGGGGTTCCACCGTAAATTATCCACTTAACCATATGAGAGAGGTTTGTGTATGTGTACGAAGTGGAGAGGGAAATATACACCACAACAACAGAGCGATTATTTTGATCTAATCACGTGTATATGCATATTCTAAGCATGAAGCTATGCTAGAAGGTGCAGTAAGCTATAAGATAAGATGCACATAGCAGCAGGCATATTGAAATTTAATCACAAAAATTTTTTTCCACGTTTATAATTTATTTCAATATAAATTGCATGTAATATATAACTGATCATTATTTTCTGCTTTTGATTTAAAATTTTGCTTCTACTATTTGCAACAGGCGCGTATCCTTCCTACAAATCTGACCCTTTACTTAGTTTAAAATTTGATACTTAGGCTACAGTTGAAACAGCTTGCTTACAATTTGATACACAGGTCATAGCCCTTTCCACCCCCCGAAATAAAATCCTGATTGCGCCACCGATTTACAAACACGCATCAAAGCATGCTCAAATATTATATACAGAAACAAAAAACGAATGCAAGATTTCAGCTATATAAGCATAAATAAAACACTACGATCAAGAATAGAGGCGTATTCAAAGATCAATTTCTTGGAAGGGTATAAAATTAAAAGAAACAGGCTTGTTTGAGTCCTAAAAACAAAATGTATAGTAAAGCAAAATGTTAACCCTAACCAAAGCAATCTCTTTTGGAAGAGCTGGAGTCCTACTCTGAATCAATGTATCTTATAATGTTGTGAATTATCAAATTTTAAATAAAATTTACAATAAGTGAAAAGTTATAAGGTTTTACTTATTTGTGTTAGCTAAAAGTATTCCATTACTTGTATGCAGTTGGTATTTCGCAACTGCAGTCCAATTCCAATATGGCCTCGTTTTACTGTGGAAGAAACGCACTCACTCCTACTAAAGTGAACGCATCTTGGGAAAGGTGGTGACTCTCTCGCTAGAGTGAACAGATAGCGCCTTCACCCTTACTATAAGAGTCATATTGTCTCACTATTGCAGTTAGGGTGACAAAATTCTATCGATGAAGAGTCATAATGCAGTTTTCTCACTCTTATCTCACTCTATCTGGGATCATATGCTGGTGACTTTTTCTAAGGGTGACAATGACACTCTACATTTTTAAGAGAGCACCTGTCCTAGTCTGGAGGGTCAGCTAGAGCGAAGTCCAGATAGTCTTCAAATTTAATTTCTGTCCTTATGATGGTTACATTCGCTCCAGTATCAATCGCCATGTGCGCCATGTGACACGGAGAACTATTTACCTATCCTATTATTAAGAGTCCATTACTGCCGCCATTCACTGATTAAATCTGCAAGACTAGGTGGGGCTTTTGAATATCTGGTAACCTCCGCCCGGCGAGATGGCCACCTCCTAGTTTTCCTCCTTTCCGTTCTGAGAGTTCTGTTGCTGGTCATGAGACTTTCGACCACAATACTTTTGTACGTGGCCCTCGACGCCACACTTCCAGCATTTTACTTTCCTTAGTCTATGTCTCATTCCACCGGATCTTAATTTTCGTTCTATCAGATCTTCATGTCTCTTCAATCTGTTCTCTACGCTCTCTGTGTCTGTATCAGCACGCTCTTGTACCGTGACCACTCTAACAGCATGCCGATCTTCCTTGACCACCCGCTGACCTGCCTCTAGCTTCATTGCGAACACAAGAGCAAACTTCAATTCTTGATAATCCTCCAACGTGAGTGCCTTGTGGATTTCTAAATCCCTGACAGCTTCAATAAAATGAGGAACGGCCATTTCTTCTCGGGCATCACCAAGGTGGTCCATGTAGGCTAGATGACAGAGCCTATCTATTTCCGAACCCAGCTCTTGAAGGCTTTTGCCAGATCTCTGCATCCTTGACTTTAGTTCTATTCTACTATACTTTTCTGGTACTTCTCTCCGAATTTATGTTCCAAGTCACTGGCGTGTGCGTTAAAATCGCCTATCTTCGTCGCTCCAATGGTGTGCAACACGTTAATTGCGTCTCCGCTAAGGGGAGCGGCCAGTTGGTTTGCTTTCTCGCACTCGTCCCAACCATTGGTTTTGGCGACAATTAAAAAGTGGGTCGTGTATGCTCCCCAGGGAGTTTTTCCGTCATAGGTAGTAAGTTTCACTGGTGGGCGGCGTGACGACATCCTGATGTTTTCAGGTATTTTTCCTAGCTTTACTAAACTGTCCAGTTTTTCCTCTAACTTGTTTTTGATCGTTTCCTCACTTCTTTCCTCGTATTTCGCTTCGCTTTCTTCTAGGAGCGACATTCTCTTCTCCATTTGATCTTGACTTTCCTGCATACTCTTTTCCAATTTTCTAATTTTCCCAAAGCAATCTGCATTTTCTCTAATCCGAATTTCATCTCTTCTTCTCCGGATTCAATTTCCTTCTCCAAATCTGCTTGTCTTGCTTCAATTTTCTTCTCCAAATCGGCTTGTCCGGCTTCAATTTTCTTCTGTAAATCGGCTTTCAACTGTTCTTGTCTGGTATTCATCTGCTCGAATACAGCTTCAACTTTGTCGCAGGTTGCTTTCATTTCTTCTTTCCGGATTATATCTCTTTTCGTGTAGTTTTCAACTCTGTTTTCATCTCTTCGTGTCCAAATTTTATCTCTTTCAACATATCCATGAGCTTTCGTTGAAATTGTTCTTTCATTTTTCTGGACCACACCATTCACAGGAAAATTAATGTGTTTCTTTAGAGCCCCACGCCTGACACCAAATTTCGCAGAAACCTCTGCTTGTTTCTTGGGTTCGTCCTTCTAAAGTACAGTAGATGTAGAAAGTTCTAGAAGAGTCCACTTGTCAGGATGGAACACAAACTTTATTGTTTCTAGAAATTCATCGAGCAATCAGATGTACAAAATTCACAAGCACAATCAGCCAGTAATGTGCTTTTAACAGTCCGCTTTGTGCAGAAGTTTTCACAAATGCTGCATATCTCACACTAAATATAACTCATACACAGGCAAAAATTCAGTGGAAATATACGAGGGATTTCGTAAACAGTCCTTCAAGACTCAGAAATAAATAATTTACGCACAGCACTTTAAAACAAGGCTTCAACAAGCAAGCAAAGCATACCACCGTTCACTGAGCAAAGCAGCCTACTCATCGGACGCTCGATAACACACTCAACGAATGCTCGGTGACAACTGACTCAAACTGGGGGAACCCGCCGCTTTTTTAGTCTACCAGAAACACCATGGAAGATTCCAGAGAGAACCATCCGTGGAATCTACTAGAACAAGCTCGATTTTGATTGTGTAATAGAAGAGTAATATTAAGATATTATCATGTTAATGTAGGAAAATTAGCTTTACACACCCCATTGGGAAAATCACGCCAACTGACCGAAATATCGCCAAACTTGGCGACTTTTGGCGAAATATCGCCAAAAATAAGCCACCGAAAGTGAGGTTACCGAAGGCCTAAGACCAATATTTCTCGAGATTTCTAGAAAATGCTATACAAACCTGTAGGGAAACCCAAAACTCCGTATCTCGCGTTCCAGTTGTCCGATTTTGATGCAAAAAAAGCAACATTTGACTATTTGACGCGTAGAATACGAATTTTAAACTATTTTAAACCCCAGAACAGCGGGTTGCCCCAAAAATTCGAAACAATATGCTGCACCATATGTACGTATTTTTATGAACTATTATAACAGTCAGCCACTTACCAAATTAATTAAAAATGTTCTAATAATAGGACAAGTGTAATAAGTGATAAAAATGAGAAAAGAAATAAGTACATTTTATAGTTAATTTTTGTATGAAACCTTTTGAAACATCTTCTTTGTACTTGAAAACATGAAAATACTTCACATTTCTCTCAAAATCTGCAATTTTGTACGTGGAACTGAGAACTAATAAAAGATACATTTTAATTCTTGGCTTCAGCTGTCTTGACATGTCCATTATGTTCTCTGCTATAGATTTTCTGTAATCTACAGAGTTAAAATGATAACGTTCTGCAATTCTTGCATGTATTATTAGTAAGACACTAGGTTTTTGGTGTAAAAAATTTTGAAAATAAAGAATATATTGTAAAGAAGTGTTCGAATATTAGGAAGTCAGGGCCGAAGGGGTTAAGTCAGAGATGAGGTCTCAGAAACGGATTAATGCAATTTTCTGGATGGGGGTGCTTAGTTGAAGTTTATGTTCATTTTATGGAAGTAAAATAGGATCTCTGATCTATTTTTTATGTAATTTTTCTTTTCTCGGAAGTGGGCAGTCGCCCTTCCCCCCTTTAATCTGCCAGTGGTCTCGTTAAATATTTTTTCAGTATCCTTTTATATATTTCAAGCCGATTATTCCAATGTTGAGGACAAACAAACATGTTTTCAAACTTAGGTAGTATATTACTGAAAAATAAACTTAAATATTACTGATAAAGATTGGAGATATTTATTTTTCTGCAGAAATGTTTTATAACTACTAATGTTGGCTTACTATATTTTTAAAAAAATATACTTGCAGATACCGCATTCATGTATGTAATATCCACAGTCTGCATGTTAAAACTGTATCAAGCTCGTCACCCAGATATCACAGCAAAATCACATACTACGTGGATGGTCTTAGCAATAGTTGTAATTATTGGAGTGGGAGGTGTGGTAAGTATCAGCCTTACGCTTGTAACGTCATAAATATAGAGAGGAGCCCTCTTGATCACATACAGTTTGAGCTGGAAAATTACAGTCAAATGGCGGGTCCGGGCAATATCAGGCCGTATCGACCTAAAAACAGGGGAAAGTACCCCTGCACTTGACACCGATCTCTCTGTCTTGAGCTGCTCATCTCGGTTCTCGGTTGGAACCTCAAGTCTATTTCGATCACGTGGGATGCTTGAAATAAAGTGTTCGAAAGTTATGAGATTCCTCAAGTCGGTATAGTGTCTAATTTTGAAGAGCCCTTGAAACACTTAGGGATTCATTCGTTCTATAACATCAGAACTGCACACTATCAAATATCTATATCTTCTTGAAGACTTCAATATAAATACTATACCGCCCAGATCAAAGGCGGATCAGAGGCGAATCAGAGAGATTCAAGTATTGAGGGGTAAGAAAAAGGGAGCATCACAGATATATATTTATAAGTACTAATCGTTCGTAATTATTCGGACAACGTCACATGCTCAATATTTTATATTTAATTTTTGACTTACTGTACTTTCCTTTCAATATTCTTTCGCCGATAAACCTTTCAACGCCTTGAATGTTGAGACGTAAAATTCTATTTATTGAGTTCAAGTTTTTACTGCAATAATCAACATTTTATACTGCAAAAATGCATTCATGGTTAACCAGTATCACGATATATTTAAAACAGTAAACAAATTTATTTACTTCAAAGAATGGTAAAACAGTATTTACAGTGCACTTTTGATTCGGCGTAATACTTAATTCATTTGATTTACAACAAATACGAGATTTTTCTTATGCAAGCATAAGAGGATATGTCCATTAGGACTAAAATCTTGTAGCGAAAACACCTATTTATATTGAAGTTGAATTTTTTTCGCAAATCTAAATATGAGAAAGATGCCTTTGCTATTTGGATATAAAATAAAATTATCGTAAACGAATACTCCAAGAAATAAGATTATCGTGCCAATGCATCAACGTAGAACCCACCGCAAAGGATTTAGCATTAGGCATCATTAGCATTAGGCATTACAAATATCTGCTGTCGTCCGTTACATTGATAATGCGGTGGCATCCTTGTACGTTTAAGGGATCTGAACTCCAAGATGAACTGCAGACAGAATGGACAAAGAACATTTTACATTCAAAATAGATTCTCTTAATTTTGTAAATTCTGTTTTGATTACAAACAGAAGTGACTCCGAGATGTCAGAAGGAGAACTGAAAATACCCTTTTAGAACTTGGTTTCAGAAGATTTGCTGAAAATTTTCGTTTTTTAACAGAACTTCTGTTACAGAACAGAAAAATGCTTTATTCAGCAATAAGGAAGATTCTCCCGTGAAAATCATGTTGACATTGTTCGCAAAATTCAGACTTTTTATAAAAGTGAAATCTTTCAGAAAAATGTGACTGTATCTTAAACCCTGCCTTATTCATTCTAACTTGAATCAAGGTAGTGGGTTTCAAAAGTTTGAGTAAAGATATATATTTATTTTATGTTATGAAATCATTTTACTTTGTATCATATATTCTTTGTCGGCAAAACTCTCCCATACCAATGTACCTTACCTCTTTTTTAATAATAGTATTCCTAATAGTATAGGAGTTTTTAAAGTGCTCCTCTTGATTTACTAGTTATTTCAATTGAAAGTACCGAAAAATTGAATCACATAGCAATGTGGGGTCAAAAAACCTCATTTTTCCTTACCCTTTAATAAGAACTTTGGGAAAAGAGTTGAAGTGTTTCTAATTTCTTAAAAGTACTATAGACAATGGGCTTTTTCCAAAATTTCATACTTGAAATTAAATGGAATTATTAAAATATTAATTTTAGTCACGTGTTTTCTTCGAAAGATACACAGGTTTTTTATGAACAAGAGTCGATAAATTCACTGTTATTTCAATATTGGCTCCAAGTGATTATTAATAGCTACGTGAAGATGACGTTTTTGACCCCACCTTGCTATGTGATTCTGAATTCTTGTTGTGTATCCTACCACCCCTTAAAGTTTGTCCCAATCATAATGGGACACCCTCTAAATACCCATAAATGCCGCCCGAACTCTGCACAGCCGTTGGGAGTACATATGAAATGACCAAAGAACTGTACCTGTACGAGACGCAGTTTTCGAGAAAAATACGAAAAA
This sequence comes from Cheiracanthium punctorium, assembly GCA_038373885.1. Taxonomy (NCBI): domain Eukaryota; kingdom Metazoa; phylum Arthropoda; class Arachnida; order Araneae; family Cheiracanthiidae; genus Cheiracanthium; species Cheiracanthium punctorium. Next base: position 272,295 of record JAWZYV010013736.1, on the reverse strand, counting down.
CAAAGTATGACGTCACATCCGGTGCAAGGAAAAGACATTTTATTTGATACATCATTAGCAACATTTACAAAATGTGAAGACGGATGTTCGAAGTGTCCGCCATGCATATCGAGGCAGTCTTGAGTGCGCCGTGAAATAGATGACTGCACACGTCGCAGCAGCGCCGTGTCCACCGAAGTACAAGCAGCTTGCGGCAGACGAGCAACTAAGTCCATTTGTGTATGTGTAGTCACTACGTCTCTATACACCACCTCCTTCAGATAGCCCCAAAGGAACATTTTGAACATTATCGTCTGAAAAGAAACACAAATACCGCTTTTAATGTGTCCAAAGATACGTTTTATCCTTGCATCTGATGTGACGTCATACCTTTCTTTCCTATTTTTCTCGAAAACTACGATAATACACCGACAACACAGAATTTAGAAGAAAAAAAACTTTTATTATTACAAATTTTCCACATGTGTGCCATTACCGGCAATTATGCATTGCATGGGAAGACTGTGGACAATTGTCGCTTCTTCAATGAAGTACGGGTCGAGAAGAATTGTGTCTGCAGTGCAGCACCATACAGTAACTTTGGCGTCGTATAAAGGTTCTCGTATTACAGCGTGTGGATTGTGTCTGTTCAGTGCACGTCTGTGTATTTGGAATAGGCGCATCAAGATCGCAAGATTTTCCCACTTTTTTGTCTTTCCCCTCTTCGTTAACATCGTTCCGTCAAATCTCAGTTTTTCCGCACATGATTTCATTACCGCAAGGAGAACGCACTCTATAAATGGGAGAAAGCTATCGGGACTCCTTAACTGATGTATAGAAAAAAAAAAAAAAAAAAGAGTAGGACCGCTCTCTCCCACGCGTGACGAGGAGAAAAATGTGACCTTGACGCGCCTATTCTAAATACACAGACTATAGTTCAGGTGAAATGCTCCTCGCCTGTCCATAATACTCAAAGAGGCCAGTCATTATTTCCATCATATCGGATAAGATACAACAACGGGCGACAGTCGCCGCTTTGCCAGTTTACAAACACAGCATATCTTGGTTAGCGATTCAGCCGTCACACCGTGTTTTTCTGCGTGCATAACGCATTCGCTTTTTGCGATGCACGTACCGTTCCAACGTTCTTTAGAGTTTAGCAACTGATTGTTTTGCGATTAAAACAATAAGTTTTGCAATTCGAAAATTCCGAGTTACTGTAATCGTAAGCTCCACTTTGTTTGTCGTTCACAGAATCTCAAACCTCTGAATCACTATCTCTGTAATTTCATCTTGATCGATTGAGCAGACCGAGCCCTATAGGTCCATATCAGTTCTTTTAACACCACCCTGTATATATGTATTTATATATATGTATGTGTGTGTATTGTATTTTTCAGTTGAATGGAGGGATTTTCTTTTGGCTTCTGTTTGTTTTCGCTCACATGACTGTTACTTTCCTTGTCAGTGCTAAAATTTACTACATGGGACGTTGCAAATTCAGTATGTATACTTTGTATTATCTTTGTACTTAAAGTACAAGTTAGTCTATTAGCATATTTCAAAAACATAAAATATCCAATAAATTTTAAAAGAAAATTTCAAGAACTCATAATTTACACACGAGTTTAAGTGAAAAAATTATTGCAATGTAAGAGGAAAAATCTGGAATGGGAAATTACATATTGTTCCCTAAGAATGTTGATGTCTTATGGCAAATATGGATATCTCAATCTGGCCATTATTATTTCAACTTTCGTATTTATTTATAACCTGAGCATAATAAACAAGAATTCTAGAATTTTCTGTTTAAATAGTTGCTTATCTTATACACAGAGTAATTATATGTTTCCGAAACTTGAAAGTTAACGGTCTGTTGTTATAAATGCTAGAGTTATAGAAATAATATCTATTCAATATTATCAATGGATTGTATTAAATAGAAATTGATAATAATCTAAATAGATGGAATAAAATATAGTTAAAAAATTAATGAAAAATCGTACACTAATTTTCATTAGGGTTTTAACTTTATATTTTATTCCGACTAGTTTCTCGTAGTTAAAATAGAATTCGAATTTTTGCTTATGCAGAATCGTATAATTTTATTAGAATGATTGTTTACTAACTCATTTCAGATCGCTTTACTAACTCCCTTCATACTAACTCATTAACTAATGTTTCTTACTAACTCATTTCAGATCTCGGCATTTTTAAACGCACTTATCAAAGCATAAAGTTGGATATAGCTACCCGTTCATATAAGCCTCATTATGTGGTAATTTTTATGACACATTATTCAGGTAAATTTAGATTTAAAATCCAAACATCAGAAAATTACTAATAAAAGCACTTTTCATTTTAGGGTCGGTTCGTCTTCTTGGGTATTGCTGTTGTGTTGAACTTAATAGGGTAAGTATTTTCCCTCAGAAGCAACAATTGAAAACCTTAAAGAAAATAGCTTCTCAGAAGATAGACCAGTAGTTCCTAAATTATCGTTAGGGTCAAAATTGGCTCGGTGAATCGATCGGATCAAACTTCAATTTAAGATAGCTTCAGAGTTTCGTTTTATGTTTTCTATTTGCCTGCACATGTTTCTTTTGTTCCATCCGAAAACTATTGCGTTTAAGAATAATTTAAATATCTATACATTAAGGTAAAAGCGTAAGGATTCCATATATCAGCGGCAAAATACAGTCCAAAAAGTATGGCTGCACTTTCAAAAATTAATTACAAATAAACAAAGACATTCACATACGGTTATTAATGGTTCATAAAGAAAAAGAATTTCTTTATTATTGTTATTGCACGATTTCAACACACACACACACATATATATATATAACCGAGTGTCCGTGAAAAGACTGACGGTTTTCAAAAATTCATAACAGGAAAACGGTTGAAGTTAAAGAAATAATTCTTGCAGGAAATTCTTGTGTCTGAGCATAAATTTTTCCTCCCAGATTTTCAGGTTTTTAGTTAAAAAAATTTCTGACAGATGGCACTGTAGACAGTGAACCTACAAAACAAAGGAAAACAATTTATAATCAATGCACAATTGCTTCAAATCTTTTAATGAATGAAAATCACAGTACAATATTTTCGAAATGTGCACCATCGGCAGCAATCAAATTTCGTAATCGGAGGACGAAATTAGGGGACATTTTCTGTAAAGTGGTCAATGAAACAGCTGCACATTCGTCACTAATTATTTCTTCAATTTCTTCAAGTGTTTGGGGATTTTTCCGGTAAACTGCATCTTTCAAGTGACCCCAAAGGAAGAAATCGCACGGATTCAAGTCTGGTGAATATGATGGCCAGTCAATTCCCTTGCCTGTGAAGCATGAGTAATTTAAAGCAATTACCCGGTTATCAAAATACTCCTCCAAGAAACGGAAAACGTCGTCAGTCCGGTGAGGTCTCGCACCATCTTGCATGAACCAGGATGTCGCGGATGAATCGACCACAGCGTTTTCAATGGCCACAAACTCGCGCAATATTTCAATCTATCGTTTGGAAGTCACTGTATCACGGAGAAAAAAGGGTCCAGTTACACCTCTACTGGAAACAGCTGCCCATACAGCCACTTTTGGAGAGTACAGTCACTTTTAGAGTGATTTTGGAACACACACATGAGGGTTCTCAGTTCCCCAAATTCGCCAACTTTGCTTATTGACGAAGCCATCGAGATGGAAATGTGCTTCATCTGAAAACTACGTACAGTTCACATCAATATTGCCACGATCAATCATATCCAGCAAATCATTCGCAAACTGCTTTCTTTTCTCTACGGATGAGGTCCGAAGTGGTTGCTGTGTTTGAATTTTGTACGGGAACAAGTTCAAGCACTTCCGCATTATTGTAAGCGCCGATGTTTTGCCAAAATGACATACGGCTGCAGTTTTCCGGACTGATTTTCAAAGAGAGCGGGCAATTGTTTCCTCAATGATCTGTACATTTGCTTCTGTACTAACCGACCGGTGTCGTCCTACACTGTTGATTTTCTCGTCCGCTACACAACCAGTTCGTTGAAATTTCTCGTACAATGCTTTGATTGTATTCGGCTGCGGACCTGTAGTGACTTGAAATTAGGACTGAAAGCTTCTTCTTGTTGCTGTCACACTCTCCCCTAATCGGTCAAATTCCAAAACAAGGAAAATCCGTTCTTCCAACGAATACGTCATTTTTAACAGTTTCTGAATCTGCTAATCAGCTCTCTACTGATCGTCCACTCACCACAAACACTTCTTTTAAAGTGAAAACATCAATGCCTTCTGCGACTGCGTCTTTTGATGATTTGCATAAATCAATCTGGAACAAACCGTAAAAGAGACTTGCAGCGCCTTCTGTTGGAATTTTTTTAACTAAAAACCTGAAAATCTGGGAGGAAAATTTATGTTCAGACACAAGAATTTCCTGCAAGAATTATATCTTTAAATTTAACCGTTTTCCTGTTATGAATTTTTGAAAACCGTCAGTCTTTTTACGGACACCGGTACATACACACTGGCCTAAAAAAAAAAATCGCTTTTTTGTGCCTATTTCCAAATGAATGAATGTAGAAACATCAAATTTGGATGACATGTGCGCAAAACAGTTATGCATTGGCTGCAACATAGTTTACATATGAAAAACGCTAAAATGATTAAAAACCAAGGGTGGCGCTAGTGGGGGGTCTGCGGGAGCATATGATCACCCGTCGGGGAGCTTATGTTGCCCCGTCGGGGCTATTTGTTTAGTTCGTCGGGGAACTTTTTAAGATAAAAAAAATTTCAGAACGACTCAGTCGAATTTTTATTTTCATTTCGGCAAAATAAAAAATTAATAATGGAATTATTTAAACATACGGAACTTAAACGAAGTGTTAGTGAAAGAAACGAATAGTTTAACATTTCAGTTATGTAAAAATAACAGTCAGGGAAAAGAGGGGGTGGAGGATTCCATCTCCTTTGGGCAATGTAATTTCCTTAACAAGGTTTCGAGGAAAAGCAACCGGATTCAGGATGATCCTAAAGGGATCCGAGTACTAATGTACTGGCTATTAGAGATGAGACGGGCTCAGCCCGAGCCCGAAAGCCCGAGCCCGAGCCCGGGCCCGACTCGGGCTCGGGCTCTGTAATTCACGATTGCGTTCGGGCTCGGGCTCGTGAAAAATTTCTTCTTTGTTGAACATACTCCTTGAAACAGATTTTAAAATGTGATTCATGGGATAAATAGGCGTACTTATTTCAAAAAATAGCGGCACGGGGACTAGAAGGTGTGTGAAGCTCCAAAATTTATTGTATCCTATTAATGAAGTAGTTAATTTTATTTGTCTTTAGCTGAAATTTCGGGCTCGGGCTCCAACTTTAATAATATTGCTCGGGCGGGCTCGGATTAAAAGTCTTCGGGCTCGGGCGGGCTGGGGCTTCAAAAAATGAGCCCGAACTCATCTCTACTGGCTATAGGCTCGGTAGGAGATGAGAAATCTGTCCGAAGGGAATATTTCTTCTCTGCGCCGGACATTGTTCCCTTTCTACTTGAACGTAATGTGCTTATGAGAAAAATTCTTGGAAGAACGAGTAGGTTTTGGCTTTTGAGGGAGGGGGGCTTGGAAGGCTTTGGAAGGTTCTATTCCGGAAGAGGAAATATGGGAAAATTCCAGGTAAAAGGTTACCATCTTTAGTGATAAACTCCGTTCGCCAAGTGGGAAGAATTTTATGGTCCTCAATCATCAGGATTTCCTATTTGTCTACACCTGGTTATTGCACTATTTTTCATGCACAGTACAACACGTTTTTCTTTTCTCCTTCTGTTGTCTGTAAAATTATCGCCATATCATTACGCTTTAAATGCAATAGAAATGGCCTGGGCTTCCATCAAAAGGTACATTAGTAATAACAGAAATATCTCAGCTGACTTAATAAATCTCAATAATATGACGAATTTTACATAGAAGCATTTTCTACCGTTACAAGAGCAGTGGTTATTTTAGCTTTCTTTTAACAAGGTTATATGTTTTTTGTATATACAATTTACGTACGCATTACAGTATAATCTCGACTCATAAAAGACACCGGAAAATTTCAACACATGGAGTTTTTGAGATAACGAATTGAAATAAAAGGGAATCGGTTTGTAAATGGAAATGTAAGTTACGGCCAATTATCTACACTAAGGATCTAGGCCGAGTGTGGATTGCCCTCCGTGGGGCACTTTCTACGGGGTCCTAACCCGTATTTACGCGAAGTTTCGGGAAAAACCAAGGAAAACTCCGAACGGTTAGGTCGGCGGACGCGACCTAGTTTCGAACCATGCACCTTGCGTCTCCCAGTTTAAATCGTTAGCGCTGAGGATCTAGAATTTGAATTAAAGAGCTGTAGTTGAGTATTGGAAAAAAAGTCAACGTGCGACAAACCGAAATCTCTTTTACAGCTCCAAGAGTACATTTCCCCAATGGCAATTGCTTTTCATGAGTTAAATAGGATTATCAAAATGGCATGCGCATTGCCAGTTTCAACATGTGCATGCGAAAGAAGCTTCAGCACGCTTGGCATCGTAAAAAAACTATCTAAGAACGTCTGTGGTACAAAACAGATTGCAAAATATCATAATGTTGGGCATTCATAGTTGCAGATCACAAAAGTTAGATTTAGAGGGAATTGTGCCTAAATTTGATAAGACATATCCGAACATATTTAGCCGCAATCAGTTGCACTAAATGTTTTGAAATAAATATTGTTAAATATTTAATTTTTGATAAAAGTAGAGTGTTTTGTAAAAGAAAAGTTTATTTTTTAAACACTCTATAAGATTTTACTTTTATTAACTTCTAAAATGCATGATCCAAATGCTGAGTCATAATTTTATAAATTAAATTCTTTCTTTCATTTATTAGTTTTTGGATCTTCCTTCTTGCATGCTATCTTTCTTATGTATGTTTTTCAGTTTTCTGAGTATATTGATTATAGTGCTTTCTTAAATGTTTATTACAGTGTTAAAAATAGTATTCAGAGCTCAGGATCAATTTCCGATATAAAAATCTAGGGGTTGTTTCAGGAGACGAAAGTTTTTACAGGATTAGGTTCGAAAATTTTTCAAAGTTATTTTATATAACTTAATTATATAAAATAATATTGAAAATAATGCAATTACTGCTACACTTGCTATGCAGATGCGGCGGAGGGGGGGGGGGCACAAACAATAAAATAAAGGAGGTATTACTAATTGCAGATATAAAGAAATCAATGATTAAATTGAGAAGACATGATAGAATCAATGATTAAGAAACTCCATCTCCTTGAAACTTATCTGGATCCTGGATATTTTAGTTTAGAAAATGATCTATTGTGGAAAAATCATTTTCTAAGGTAAAATATTTTCAATTGGGGGAAATAGTTGCAATTTTCCATTTCATACTTTGTGACAAGAATGTCATCCAAGAGAGAGGTTAAGCCCCCTCTTGGATACGCCACTCAGCATATGTCCATGTATATTTGTGCCCCCCGTCGGGGAAAGTCTACTGCCGCCACTGCTTAAAACAAAAAAATAGCAATCTCGCTGGATAAGTCCATTCGTGGAAAAAATAATATATCACAATTTTATGTGGTAACCAGACTTCGTGTAATCGTAATCGATTACGTTTTCTCATGTAATCGTAGTCTAATCGTAATCCAGCAATTGAATTTTTTATGTAATCGTAATATAATCGTAATCTGAAAGTTTATGTTTTCGTGTAATCGTAGTCTAATCGTAATCTAGAAATTTCATTTGCCAGATAGTCGTAATCTAAGAGCCTGTAGTTGTAATCGCTTAGATTACAAGACGATTATGAAATTATTACGGGCGTCCAGATTTACTTTTTGTTCTGCTTGCTGGGAAAAAGATTTTCTCGGAGAAGCAAAGCATCGAAAAAACAAATTCTGCATGCCCTGGGGACAGGATGTTTCCTATTTTTTAACCTTTCAGGGAAAGAGGGGGGGGGGGCATTGTTCTGCCTTCGTAGTTCGTATGTTCGGTTTGGACAAAGATAAGAGAAGCAGAGCTCGCTTTTTTTTCCCCAGATGACCATTCTCTCTTATGCTGACTGTGGTGGGTGACTGACTAGAATGGACGCTGTCTTATACAACTGGTCGACTCTCTCCTTTCCTACCCCCTTTCACTCCTCAGATTCTCCCCGCAGTTCGAAAAGCCAAGCTGATCTCTGACGAGGGGGGCTCTACGGAAACTGACCGCTTTCACTCCCCCGCTTTAGTCGACCAGTTGTATAATGAATCGGAGCAAACGGAGCCCTTTTTCCCCCAAAAAAAACCCCAGGGATTTCCCTTTAACAGACCAGAAGTAAAAGTTACGAGCTGAAAACTTCTGGTCAAGCTTTCTAAACTTTCTATTTATGCAATTAAACAGGTTTTGGCACATTACCTTTTAATAAACATTTATGAACGTTTATTCACATTTTTATACATTTAAAACTCTTTGTAAAAAAAAAAAAAAATTAATGTTTTTTAAGGCTGTAAGGGTATACTTTTCGAATTCCGCGCTCGATTTGTGTGCACATTTAAAATTCAAAAAGTTGTGCGCGCACAGGCCGCAGCGTGACACAGCTGGTATATGCGTACGGTATACATAAGCGATACACATTTTTCTCCACATGTTGTATTTTGTTCTATTTAATCAATAATTATGTACGTGAATTTATTAGTTATCAATAATTATGTACTTACGTTGTAATGAACAGTAATCCTGTTTATTTGTAATGAATGATCGATTTGTAATTCAAACTAGCTGTGTACCCTTCATACGGGAGGAAGCAAATATTTTTCTAATACACCTGATTAAAATTTATTCAATCAGAGCAAAACTATGGAATTGTTTCACTCGTAACCTGGCATTACGATAGTTGGAAAAAAAAAAACTACTTTACTTCGTGCAAATTTGTAATATAGTTTGTTTGTTTAACGTTTAGAGTTCTACCCACAACAGAGGAAGTTATTTGAACTTCATCTATGAAACTATAGCTCTTGAAACGGTTCGAATATTTCCGATAATAACCTAACCTGAATGGCTATCCCTGATCAGCAAATCGCAATTAGTAATCCAATAAGATTCCGCAAAGATATGGTTTACATCAGTTATAATTAAATTACCAATGATAATTCATTCAGAATTTTTAATTAAATAAATAAACACGTACATGCGATACCATTCTTTATTTTTATTTATTTATTCTAAAGTTAAACAAGTATCTCTCTATTCTAAAAAAAAGTAAGGGCCGCTGTCGTCGCCGCTGTCAAAAGCTTGTTCGCCTATCTTCTCCTAAACCGTGGGGATTTGGAATACATTTCGACTAAGGTGCCCACAGATTCGAAAAATTCCGAGGAACCTGCTAAGCTGACTTAAATTTCGAAAATCGAATTATTTTAGAAGATATTAATAAAAAAATAAACATAATGGTTGCCAGATTTGGCATAAAATTATTCATTCTTTTGCAACAAAGCGTTTCCAAGTATCTAGAATCGCGTGTAATTTACAAACATGAGTTAGAATTACGCCTATTTTACGCCAAAATAAAAACTATATGAAATAAGTAACTCAAAATGTGTTACACAAAGTTGACAATTTTCAAATAGTAAGTTTACTTAGACAACAGGAGTTTAGAATTAGTCATTATTCGTTTTTCCAAAACAAAATAACTAATATCTTGAAAATGAAAAATAATTAAAATGCAGATTATTTTAAAGCCGGTTCGGTCCACCTGGATTATTTGCTACCAGTAGAAATATATTATATATTTAAACTATGCCATTATAGCAGTTATAGTACACTTTGGATATTTGCTAGCGCGACGAGATGGTACATTCGTGGTGCTAAGTACGCCAATCTGCAAACGATTATGTAAATGAAAATATGGATAACGGTTTTCCGGTAACCTTAAATGAACAGTAATTATAGGTTGTGAGCATGTGTAATCCGTCAAATAATGAAAAGTCGCCATGGGTGGCAAGCTATCCTATCTGTTCCGTAGCTTTTATTAACTTTACACGTACGCGAGTCGCCAAATAATGAAAAATCGCCATGGGTGGCAAATTCGCAAGGTGTCCAATAGTTTTTACATTATTAAAAATACAGCTGAAACAGCTGTTCTGATTTTATTACGCTTTAGCTCCTAATTAATATAAATTTGAATGGCAAGCTTAAATATCATTGTGTTTCTGAGGAGTGCAAATAATTTTTCCAGCGATTATAAGCGGAGTCCGCACTCCAGGTGTAGTATAGCTCAGGACCCGTACAACACGGATTCCCATAACAACATACCTTCCGTGTTATGAGGGGGAGGGGTCTACTGTAGTGCGAAGTTTAAATTTTTATGTACCCAGGGGCGTAGCCAGAATTTTTTCATGGGGGGGGGGTTACGACTACTGCAACTCATATATATGTATACATATGTGTGATAATGTAGTGAAGTATATACATTTTGTATGGCAAAAAATTTCTCATGGGGGGGGTTATGACCCCCCTAACCCCCGCCCTTGGCTACGCCTCTGTATGTACCAATGAACATGCAAGAACCAAGCAATGTGTAGCTCAGTAACATTCTATCTGATCCAATCTTCGGGTTTTGTCTGTTGAAATGATGTCTCTTTTACGAAAAAGCCTGATTAGGGGCCGAATCCCTCATACGAAAAAGCGAGCGTAGCGAGTCTGGGGGCCTTGGCCCCTAGTATTATAAAAACATACTCACCATTATCTATCTCTCATATATTTAGGCAGAAAATATTTAATTACAATCAATTTTCTAAGACATAGAATCCAAATGACCCCTGTCACGACCATGCCCATGCACTGCTATACATGATAAGGATTTCATTAATAATGATTATGAACATATTATTACTGTTCACCTCAAAATAGTAAAGGATATCTATTAATAGAAACTTGTGGGAAATGGTACCGAATATACGATTCCTTCTAAGTTTACTTTAAATCGTATACTATAACAAGTCTCATATAATCGAGATTATTTTATACTAGCTGTGTGCCCGTTCTTCGCACGGTAGGAAAAGAATATTTTCCTAAAATAAATACCTGTGCCATAAAAAAAAAAAAAAATACAATTTAGGTAGTCTCTTTTGTTGAAACTATCACGGTATACATTAACGCAACGTAGGATTATACTTTAGTTAGTTGCAAGATGACCGTTGAAAAATGATGAAGAGACCACTTTTAATTTCACGAAACATTTATTAATGTGGTATACTGTGCTTCAATTCATATTAACCTAAAAAATCTAACTAATACTACCTATAGCTGTCTATTACTTATTAAATGTTATTGATCTTCGTTTCCCCCCTCTCTAATGCTCAATTTAAATAATCAGTGTAGGAATTTGAAACCAGTGGTGCCTTTTCTACTCTTTGATGATTCTTAGCAATTTATACATTAGCATAAACAATAAACATTATTTATAATGGTTGCCATTAAAACACCTCTCCTTATCTTTTTAAGCATAATTCTTGTCAGATTGGCGCAAATTTAGCACCGCAAATTATTTCATCTCGCCGTGATGGAAAATATCCAAGGTGTACCAATCTAAATATTTAAATCCTCTATGGTTCAGTTTTGTGATAAACATCAAACTGTGTAATCTCGTGGAGATATTTAGAATCGCTCAAATTGCGAATAGGGTGTTAAATTGTGTAGCAGAGTTTAGAATTTCACGCAATTTTTTAATTTATGATGTTACGTTCTGACCATGCTTGTTTAGTCTGGTTATTTATCACAGTTGTTTTCAAACGGATTAATATTGTAACTCACTTGCAACAGAGCTTATTAAAGTTAATTTAGCGCTATTAGTTGAGATGCTGGTGTGATGCCTAACTAATCAGTATTTCAAATATTTTTCAGAGCTATGTTGCTAATGGCCTAAATTTTGTGGAAGAACTTGTTAAATTTCTGGATTTCCGCCAAAAAAATGTATAATTAATATATGTATACCGCCAAAAGTTGTCAAAACTTGGAGACATTTTGCGCGACTTTTGCAATTCATACTATGGCTGTCGTTAGGCCGATAATGAATACTATGTTTTATGTTAATTAGTATTTTCCCCCCTGTGGCCCCTTTTGAATTTCTCACTATTTTAAAAATTGTAAGTTTCCTTTCGTTGTTATGGTTGCTGAAAAATCATAGTGTTCAAAAATCGTCAAGGGTAGCTCATGCATTAAACAAAATACTTTTAAAATTTCATAATAGTAAATTTTTACGTAGATTTCTATTGCATTTTTAAACTCGTGACATCAAAATGACGTCATTTCATTTATGATAAACCACTTTTTTTTACAGTTATGTCTATCTCTAGCATATAGATGATATATCACATGATCACTATTGCTTCCAAAACTTATTTGCGCTCCGTGGAAATACAATGATGTTTGGTGTTGCCATTGAAAAGGCATGTTAATTACAGGAGCTAAAGCGTCATAATATCAGAACATATGTCTCATTTTACCGAGCTGTACAAGTCTCCTTTAACGTGTTACACGAAAACGATCGTAATGTTTTCGCCGTGTTCCAAGAATTCGTGTTGTAGACCCATGTTATAAAGGGTTAAATTGTAATCTGTAAAAAATGAAATATGAAATTAGTTATTTATTTAGCGTGAATTGACAGTGAGATCAACGTCACTTTTATGTAACAAGTGTGATACTGTATTAAGAGTTCAATAAGGGTAATAAGCTTTTTTTCTCAGAAGTTACATCACGAACGTTTTCATTTAGAAAAGCGACATGATTTTCACCGGAGCAGGGTGCATTTTTGACTTTTAAACGTAAATGATGCATCCATTGTTTCATGAAGGTTTTTTAATTTAGGTAAAGTCGTGTGTAACATAACTGCGCTAATACATTGTCCACGCTTTGCGAATTGCAAGATAAAATTGTTGTCAACATCATGCAATGTTATTTATGTGGTATATACTATATATTAATGCTATAAATTAAACCTCACAAAAAGAATTATATGTTGTAGAAATCAGGCATTTTCGAAAGCATCAGGCATTTTCGAAACTTCTTTCCTTTTGATCGCCAAAATTTGCACTCATGACATCAACTTTTAGTCACGATTCAAGTATTTTTCCACGTTTTGAAATTCCGCATTACTGGGTTTAATTCGAAATATAAGTGCAAAGAAAATATTCGTTTCCCACCGTGCGGAGAACGGGTACGCAGCTAGTCAGATCTATTAAAATCCGTATGTTCGTATCGTGCGTGGCTGAATGAGATTTTCGTACAAACTTTGTATAGTTTGACTTCGGATCGCGTAGAATATTGGCAATCTGTCCGTGAAAGTGAATCCAAATAAGCGGGTCGGGTAAAGCCAGCGGAGTGAATGTACGTGTTTCCTCTTGTGTTGACGTCCACGCTCAGTAATCTATAATAATCTGTAATGCACTGAAATATTGCATGCGGGACTTTTATTATCATTGTTATTAATGAGGATATCAGCGCGGAGTCTGAGCGGCACGTAACGGCCAGTATGAATGTAGCTTTACTTCTTCATAACTACGTCTAAGTAACTGAGCATCAGTCGTACATCTGACTGCCATCCCCATCATCTAATGGACGTGCCAGTTTCCTACTATAGGCCGGAAGTTTAAGTTTCTACGTAATCCGTAGTCAAATAGTATCTGTCTATGCCTCTGAGCTAGAATTCTAACCAAGTTAAGAACTTAGCTGAGTGATCGAAGTATCTGCATAACAATTTCGTGCAAACCTTGACAAGGCGCATCTATTGTGGGATTTTCAATTTACGACAAACTTATTCTCTATACATCGGCGCGTTATCGCACATTTCGGTCCTGGTTTTCTGTGGGGCCCCAAAAGTGAAAGGTACCGAAATATGTTTAAATGAAATATATCAAAATGTAAATAATTTAATTCATTTTATTAATTTAATTTATAATTCAATTAATTTAACCACATGATATACATTTTTCGGTACTGACGTAGCATACCGGTGGACCACCTAGACGAGCGATTTTTCTTTAAGATAAATGCCGGACAATTGAAACTATTGATGATATGGAATACGATTGGCAATAGTTTGCTAGCACATTTCACGTAAAAATAGTTTGGCGCCAATGACCAACGGTATATTACGTTCAAGAACTGATTAACACTCTCTATAGGCCTGCTTTCATTTCGAGGCTCCCTCTCACCTACTCCTATTCCATTAACTAAGGTGACCAAACGTCTCCGTTTTCCGGGGCAGTCCCCAATTTCAGGACGTTCTCCAAATTGTACCCACAGTGTAAAACGGGAATTGGGGACAATTTTTAATTATTGCATTGGTTTTTAACTAAATTAATGTTAATTATTTCACTAATTATAAAAATTGGGGACATGTCCCCGATTCTATGTTCAAAAATCTCGCCACCTTACACTACGTCCCCAATTTTTGAGGAGAGTCCCCGATTTCTGCGGTTCTTTCGGGGCCATCGTGATTCTACCGGGCCTGCTTGTGCATTCCGATGACTCATCTAAAGAGTCCTAAAGATGCTCACGTATTGGTTCCAGCACTTAGATACATCATCTAACGGTCGAATCTAACCAATCAGGCCACGTTCGTAGGCCTTTTTCGGAGTGCACAAGCAGGCCCGGTAGAATCACGATGGCCCCGATTCTTTGGGATTTGTCCCCAAAATGCAAAACAGCATTTGGGGACAATTTATAATTATTACATTGTTTTTTAATTAGATTATTGATAACACTAGTCAACAAATTTGAACTTTTTTTCTGCCTCTGGTTTGTAAATGGGTGGATTTACTTAATTTCGGGGTACTGAATTCACTGGTAAAATCAATTTATGTCTATCACGTCACATTTCCAAGAGGCACAAGAAAATCAGCAGCAATACCGACAAAATTTGATATAATTGAAACTAACCAGAAATTCATATTAAGAACTTAATGATTCAATATTATTTCATATGTATACATTAGTTTTTATATGTATACACATGCCAACATAGATATCATCTTTTTCCTGCCCAAAATGCCCTTCCCACTTGGTTTGAATGAGGTTCAAGCCGCTAACTCAATATTTGCCAGTCTGATATCAAAAGGATGGATCGTTGAACAATTTTTCTATTTGTGGTCCAATAAATATACTTTCTTTTAACTTTGCTTCACTCAGCTTGAGAAACTTTTCTTTCAAATAATTGAAGACCTGACCTCATTTATCCAGGCCTTTAACAAAGTTCTTCATAAAACCAAACTTGACATGAATCGGAGACAAACTGATTTTATTAGGCTCAACCAGTGGAGTATTTTTCACATTTTCCTTTACAGCTACATGTGATTTCCTTTTAAGCCACTTTACTGTATAGTGGCCAAAGTTTCATAAGTTTCTTTCATGTCTACTGCATGAGCCAAAGGCACAGTGGAAAAGTATTGCCATTATGCAGTAGTACTGCTTTCAATCTGGTTTGTCCAAGAGTCAATAAAGAGTGACTATTCCTGATAGTTATGTTGTACACCTAGCTGCATCAGCAGACCATTGACATCTCTACATACACACATTTAATTCTGCATGTCAAAATATGGAGCGAATGAAGTGCCTTTTGATCTCAAACAGGAAATTTTTGTACCTGGAGCTAGATCGTTTCATTGTTGCAATCTCGACCCCAAAAGTTCAGCTTGCTGTTTTGAAAGTTTTAGATCGCGAACCAAATTGTTCAACTCCTTTTGATTAAAGGGCTGAAACGAAAAATCTTGAGAATGAGGCGAATATTTTCTACAGGTTCTTGATCAGCATCTTCAGATTAACTTGTCATTGTTTCTGATTCTATGTTTTGCAGATTACAGGCAGACAGGCAACCTTTCATTATGTCACTGGCAAATGCACTGAAGATACATTTTACACTTAATTTTATTTCTAGTTTTGATAGAGAATGCCCTGAAATACTTGCAAGAGAAAAGTTCTAGGCTGGAAAATTATCCTTAGGCTAACATTTTTCTTTCAGTCACTTGGTTAAAGTAGTAGTACATGTTATGCACGAATTCGAGGCGCAAAAGTTTTATCTTGATCACCAAGAGAACTATCAAAATATAATTTATAGGCCTTCTTAATCAAATCAGTAATTGTTTTTTTTTGGAGCTCACAGACATAACAAAAGTTTTCGGGGTCGTTAAGACAACAACTATGTTTACTTGTTGTTATTTTTAGTAAACGTAAGTTTTAAATATATGTATAAAGCAATTTTAAAATAAAACTACCTCTCAATAGAAACACTCACTTATTAAAAAAACAAAACTTATAATACATTCTTAGGCTGAGATAAATACAATAGTAATTGCACCATGCACGTTTCAACATTCACTAGGTCATAATGTTCATTTTGCACTACTGGATTATCTCTCCATCTAATGAATAACACTTGTCTGTGTAACATCTGACATCAAGCGACAATTTGTTGATCTTATAGCACTCTTGTACCAAACTTTAGAAAAAAAAATTAAAAATTAAACATTAAAATAAAAGAACGGAAAATCGTGAAATTAAGAAAAAAATAAATAAAAATCCTTAAAAACTCAAATCTTACGCGCTAGATCATTTTGAAAGGTTGATTCGGATTTTACACACCAAAATACATACTAATTGATGTATCACATTCCAGAGGCAAAATGGCTGTTGAGTAGTGTAATTATTTCATTAATTATAAAATATCCCCAATCTTGTTTCAGAATCGGGGACATGTCCTCAACTCTAAGTTAAAAAATATGGCCACTTTACCATTACCACATGTATGACTAACAAATACAGGGTGATTCATAATGAATGGGACAAAAAGAAAACATGATTGTGAACGTTGTAATTAATATATTTAGAAAATTCAAATTTACCTCAAAACTACATTTATTGAAGTTTCTACAGGTGTTCAATATGTGCCCCTCCGGTGACACGGCGTTGATTTTGAGGTACTCCGCAAAAACGAATCACGAATTCTTTCAACCACTTCGGGTTTTGTTTCTTTTCGTCCTGGGCTTTTGTTCTTGCCAGTCAAGAAGAATATATTTGATTTCTATAAAAAAAAGTTGCGGGTGACATAGCTCCAAGAGAATCCTTTACTTTTAGCACGCCCCGCAAAAAAAGTGTCACAATTATTTTTAACAGCACTGACATCTGCGGAAAAATGGAAGAATGCGAGAACAGCTGGATACATTGTCCAATGCTAAAAAAGGGGCAGCCATTGCCGTCGCTCGACTTAACTACCAGCAAGATGGCGGACGGTCAAAACGTTCAACGCGTGCCACAGATCTAGAGACCCCTTTTTGACGCAGCTGGCTGTGCCCCACAGTAATTTTGTGCACTGTGCCGCACAGCCAGCCGCGCCAAAAAAGGGTCCCTAGATCTGTGGCACGGTGAACGTTTCGACCGTCCGCCATCTTGCTGGTAGTTAAGTCGAGCGATGGCAACGGCTGCCCTTTTTTCAGCATTGGGAAAGGGTTGCGCCTCAAAGGGTTAACCACAAAGCAAAAATAATTTTCATCATTAAAGTAAGAATTAAAGTAAGAAGTTTAATATTTTTTTATATTAAATAAAAATCATAAATCACTTCCAATCCATAATATAGAGGTGCCTAAAAAACACTAACCTAGTGTTTTCTTCATTATATATCGACCTTAGACATATGGAATTAATTATAAAGTTACTTTATGGTGCCGAATAAAAATTTCAGGATATTAAATGTAAATAAATACAATAGACCTCTATACATTAAAGAAGTGATGTAGGAGTTTCAGTTTTTCTCATAAAAAGGCTTACAGATTCAGTACAATATAGATTATGTTTGCCATATTGGAAAGAAGAGAAAAGAAGGGAAATAATTAAATTATGAATAAAAATCCAGCATAATATAAATATAAAAATTACTATATGAAAATTCAGGGAGGCGCAGATGCCTTCATGCTCTATGCTGCCGATGCCCATGGATAAAAAACGAACCGTTACAGTTTAATTTTTTTGCTTAAATCGAACAGTCTTTAACGCTCTAAGTAAATTACTTTTTACAGGACGCGCCTCGACAGTTTCTACATATATACAGGGTGTTCCAAAAAGGTGGTAACGGGCTTTAATTCCTTACTTATTAGAGATAACTGGGTAGTGTAAATTGGAAAAATGTTCAAAATAAGGTCGGAAATAAGACTCTGTTAAGAAAAATATCCTCTCGTTACCCACTTATCTCTCATAGATAAAGAATTAAAGCCCATTACCACCTTTTCGGGACACCCTGTAGAAATTTACTATGTTTGAAAAGTTTAGGTGGCACGAATTATTTTTAATAAATATTTATTTACCGTGAATGTTTACGTTATGAAAACCTATTTTTAAAAACTTGTATAGTATTTCTCTGTAGCTATTGAAAATGAGCAACGTGAAATTTTAAAATTCGACTAGACTAATCGACATTTTAATTATTTTAAAAAAATGTATTGTAAGTAAACCAGTTCAATAAGCATCTTCTTAATTGCATTCCGAACATTATTAATTTTTTTCATAAGGATAATTACATCATTAACATAACGAAAAAAAAAAGCATTACTTCAGCAAGCTATTCATTCTAAGAATTATTATTTAAAACCAAAGAGTTAAGAAGATAAATTACCATGAATCAGATTAAACTCTTGCACTTATAAAAAGAAAACCAGTAATAATAAGCCATAGCTGATTACAAATCAGACTGAATGTGATTACATATTACAGAGAATGTGCATGTTAAATCTGTCTAGTCTTAGACTCTTTATTTGCCTGTTAGGTGAGAGATGGTATTTAAAATTTTCGAAACTGCTATAATATTTGTTACTGAATGACTAGTTCTGAACTTTGTCCTAAGAATACAATATATATATATATATATATATATATATATATATATATCCCTCAGTTTATTAAAAAAAAACGCCATATCAATAGCATTATCTCTAAAGCTTACAAAAAACTTGGTTTTCTTAAGTGCAAAACTAAAGAATTTTCTAACCTTCATGCATTAAAAATCTTATACTTTAGTTTGATACGCTCTAATCTTGAATATTGTAGTCTTGTTTGGGATCCGTATTATAAAAATAAAATGAAAATTCTTGAGCGGGTGCAGACTCAGTTTACTCGGTATTCATATTACAAAAGTAATCCTATTTACATTCCGAATATTTCTTCATCTTACTTGAGAAGTGTTTTTGGTCTTCCTAGTTTAAGTTCTCGTCGTGATCTCTTTTGTTTATTATTTTTTTATAAAGTTGTCAATAATATGGTTGACTGCAGTGATATTCTTCAAAGTATTTGTGTAAATGTACCGAACAGGTCTCTTCGTAATAGCCATTTATTTGTGGATCCAATTATAAAATATAATTACATATACTTTTCGTTATCTAAATTTTATAAAATTTATAATAAGTTTTCTTTGGATTTGGATATTTTTAACATGTCTTTTAAAGTCTTTAGAGTTAAGTGTTTTGAACTTTTGCAGTCATGACTGGTATTTATTTTATCTCTGTATTTTATCTTTTTTAATTTTGTCTTATATAATTTGTCCTTTTATGCATCACTGTAAATGGATTTTAATCTGTAGTGTGCATTTCTTTTATGAAATAAATGAAATGAAATTAAATTTGATTTACTGTTTAACTTTTGAGGTGTTACGTTTATTGTGTTTTAGAGTGTTATTTATGTAGCAGTGTCATACACATAATAATTTTATATGTGTGCGTGTGTGATTACTAGGTTCAAATTTGTTTTGTAATAAAAGTGCAGATGTGTAGTAATTTCTTTTCTTTGTCAAAAATAAAATAAAGAAATAAATAAATTAGGTTAATCAAAGTAGGCTTTTTAAATTTTGAAAGATCTTATAGAAGGGCGCGGTGAGCGGAAAAAACGCCGCTGGAAAAAACGCCGCCGGAAAAAACGCCACCGGAAAAAACGCCACATGGAAAAAACGCCGCCGGAAAAAACGCCACCCGGAAAAAACGCCACCGGAAAAAACGCTACTTTTAATAGTAATCTACTTTTAATAGTTTTATGATGTAACAGTCTTTATATGCTAATCGATGAGGCAAGGAGCGTAGCCAGAAAAATTTTTCGGGGGGGGGGGTTGTATGAAATATAATTTTGTATTGATAAACTTAATTTTTTACTGACGACGTAGGAAAGGGGGGGGGGCTTTGGAACCTAGAATTGGCTTGGGGACCCCCCCTTGGCTACGCTACTGGCGTACCTGAATGGTTTTTTGGGGGTCATACTCCCTAAAAGCTTCGTTTACTGTTAAGTAATTGGAAATCTATTTTTTTTTTTTTTTTTTTTTTTTTTTGCGGGAACCGAAATCTTTCTAGGAAAGTCTATCCCCCTCCCCCCTTCCTTAACGCCTACCAAATTATACACAAATTGACTTATTCAATTAGAAATGTGTCTTCCCCCATATCTGGAAAACAAAATACATTACACCTCGTAATTCAACTTCATACCCCCCCTTTTCTGCAAAAGAAAAAGAAATTTTTTCAAGTATTATTTCAATTAATTATTACACAAATATCTTTTTAGGTGGCGTTTTTTCCGGCGGCGTTTTTTCCTACATTCAAAAGGGCGCACATACAAGTGCTTTTAAAGGGAGGGGGAGGACGTCATTCCAGAGTATGAAAAAATTTGAAAGTAGGAGAAAACGCCACACCAGAAGTTATTTGTGTAATAATTTAATTGAATACTTGAAAAAAATTTCTTTTGTTTCGCAGAAAATGGAGGTGGAAAGTGGAACGGGGTATTCAGTTGAATTGTGAGGTTTAATGTACATTGTTTGTGTAATGTACATTGTCAGAAATGGGGGAAGACACACGTGTAATTCAAAAATTCAATTTCGGTGTAATTCGATAGGCAATAAAGGGGGGGGGGATTTCCTAGAAAGCTTTTGGTTTCCGCTAAAAAAAAATATTGTTCACTCTAGAAAACATGTATTCATAATTTTTGTATTTAAATTTTTAGTTAAACAGTTTAACTACTAGTTATAAAATATACATCCCTTATATAAGATAATTTTAAAATAAAATGTAGTATGTAACCCTGTACCTGTGAGTAGAATTTTTTAAAACTAAAAATTATATTAATTTATACACTATAAATCATTACTTTTTTAAATTCCATTAAAAAAAATGAATAAGTTTCAAATATATTTTTCTGATAACTATTTGACTGAAGGAGATTTCAAAATTAATTTTTGATTCATGTATCATTTAAAATGCTTAAGTATTTTATGCATTTTATTTGATTCATTTAAATGAATATTAATTATTGTTCTTATTTTTTATTTTCAGACCTCTTATTCACACACCATCCCTCGAAAATAATCCCCATTAATTATTTTCATAATTATAATTTTTTGCCATAAAAATACTATAGAAGTTTATGTATTGAAATAGTGACACAATTAATATATTGTCTGCTATTATACAAATGCCATCTACTTATGATTCTACATAAATAGACTGCTTTGTAGTTTAAGTAGTATTTAAAACCGAATGACCAAACCCAGATTAATTATATCTGGCCCTTCAGATTTAATGTGCGCGTTCGCCATATATACAAAATTGGTCTTCTATCTGCCTGAATTCAACGCTAGGTCGCCCCTCAATCCGATTCTTCATCGCAGGGGCGAAGTAGCGTAGCAATTCGGTCGTATTTATGGTTGGGGGGGGGGGCTCGAGCCCCAAAGCCCCCCCCTCTTTCCTACGCCACTGCAGGGGATCGATACCAGGGGGGCGATATCCACCAGGGAGTGGGATATCGGGATATATTCCCCTGCCAAACTTTCAAAATTAGTTAATAAGAGTTTTCAGATTTCATATCACATTACATAATTTGTGTAGCGGAGAAGTTTTATTCTCCTTCACGAGCCTTACTGATAGATGATAATTTTGAAAATTTAGTTTTCATTAAGCTAAATAAAAATATTTAAAGTGATATTCAATGAATTATTTAGAATTTTTTTCATAATTCTGATAAACATATTTACAATTAAATTTTATTAAAAATACTATGTAGATTTGCTAATAACTGTCAAATTAACATGTTTAATAATTTTCTGATATTTCTTTTATAGTAAACTTCTTAATGATTAAAAAGTATCGGAGAGAAATCATTTCTTAGAAAAAGTAAAAAACAAAGACGACTAATATCTTTCCTAATTTCTAATCTAACTAATTATATCCTATGAATATAACTAAAATGCTTGATTTTTCACTTTTATGATCTTCTTACCCTCTTCCGTACATGCAACTGAAATTCAAAATGAGTACCAGTTAAATGCCTATAAGGGTATGTATGGGAAATTTTAGAGAAGTATCATCATAAAGTAAATAAAAAACTTTGTAAAAAACACACATAAGATGTTAAAGGTAAGAAGATACGCACGTTTCGACCAAAAATTGTTTTGGCCTTCATCAGTCCAAGAAATGTAGGAAAAAACGCGAACGGTAAAAACGCGAACGGAAAAAACGCCAAACTGAAAAAACACGAACGGTAAAAACGCGAACCAGAAAAAAAAGAATATCCCCCCCCCCTTCAGAATAATAATTTTTATTTAAATATTGACATGAACTTATTTTGTTTTGTAGTCAATACGATAATGGTATTTAATCAAATATTGGCCTGCCCCAAAATTCTTACGTTTTTGAAGTACAGGAGCCTTTTTTTACATTTTGAGAACATATATCTTCATATTAATCAGGGAAATTTACAACATTAAATAAAAAGGAATTAATTGCTTTTAGCTAGTCAAGCTACTTGTCAAGGTCATGAAAGCCGTGTCTCTTCCAAGAAAGAAATAGGGGAGATTCCCCGGACAATGGGGACTATGGGAGATAGCGTACGGGACGCCTAAGGCAACATGAACAAACAGTTTTTTTTTTTAGATTGAGGTTCGTACTGCACAGATTTTACATTCAAGAATATTATATCCAGAAAAACATTTAAAAGCTGTGCGGTAATAAATATATTTTATCACAGTTTAAAAAATTAATTTTTATATCAATTATTCTGTTGAGATAGATACAATCATTGTATTGAGATTTTTTTTAAAACAAAATATTCAAAATTATTTAAAAGGGTATTTTTAGCGTTAAAGCGCAATTGATTTCAAACGATTTATTTAAATTTGAATGAAATTTAAACTCGTAATCATTTGATTTTTCTCCGCTAGAGTATTTAACTCATTTTTATTTCCTAGTTTTATGTGATCTAAACAGTAATAAATTATATAAATGACATTAAAACATATACAAATTAAAATCAAAATATTTAGTAGATTAGAGCCATGTGCCTATAATTAACTGAAATTGATCACATTTTTTTTTTAAGAATGGGGGGGGGGGGAGTGTTTGCCTTTACACCTTCTCACCTTTAAAAGGGGAGACTTTAAAAATGCACGAGATTTAAAAATTCTCCTGAACATAATAAAATAGAGAAATAGTTTAATTAATGAATTATTAATTTACCAAGTTTAATTAATTATTTACTAATTTAACAAACTGAATGTTCAATTTGTTTGTATTCTTAGGACAAGGACCAGAACTAGTCATTCCGCAACAAATTGTAGCAATTGCGAAAATTTTAAGTACCATCTCTCACCTACCAAGACCACCCTAAAAAAGAATATCCTATCACACCGTTTTAACATGCACGTTCTCTGTAATAAATTCTGACCTTCAGTTTATTCCTTACCAACCATGGCTTATGTTTACTGGCTTTCTTTTTATAAGTGCAAGATCTTATTTTGATTCATCATAATTCATTCTGATTCATCTTGTTAGCTTTTCGGTTTTAAATTATTAGAATAATGAATGATTTATCAGTATATATTTATGTATACATATTTTTGTTTTTTGAAATATTCATTTTAAGCATGAATACTCTTATTTTAAAAATGCTTTTTTAATTAAGTCATGGTATTAATAAGTCAACAACTAATAAAAACAACTTAAAATAAACTCTTCAAAATAAATGTTAGTGTAATTGTAACTTTTCAAACAAATTTTCATTTATAAATGCTAAACACCCCTTTTTACAGGAAACTTTTTAAAAATGATTTAAAACTTATTTCTTAAAATATAAAATATTGGCTATTTATAACACTGATTAAAATTAATGGTTAATTAGTTTTGTTAGAATAGTTTTAATAATTATATTTTTGCTATTATTGATATAGCAAAGCTTATTGCCCCTCACCAACTTTGATTAAACATATCTGTAAGCCTTCTTAGAAGAAAGAGGGCTGTATAAAAAATACATGTTTCTATTTATTTACATTTAATATTCAGAAAATTTTATTTGATTCCATAAAATAACTGTGTAATTTATTCTATATGTCTATGATTAACATTTAAAGAAGGAAACTCCATAGGTCAGGGTTTTTAGGACAACCTCGATAACAGTGTTTGGAAGTGATTATGATTTTTATTTAATATTAAATATATTAAACTTTTTACTGTCACTGTAAATTATCATGAAAGTTATTTATGTTTTGTGGCAGATCTACACAAGGATTGTTTGCCAGGAGAGGACAGCTCGCGTCACTGAATGTGTCGCTTAGAGCTACATATACGTCCTTCCCGTAATTTCCCGCCAGAATTTGGAACCTCATCAGAAGGTGGGGGACTTCTGAATATTGGCACCCCTCGGAAACTGCTAGCGACCGCCGAGAGGACTTTCGGAACCACGGATTTAACGTGCACGTACGCCGCATGTACACGGTGGTCTTTAGTGGTACGCCGGTATCGAACCCACAACCTTCCGGTTACGAGTCCAACGCCTTAACCACTGGGCTACCACGGCCCCTTCTACACAAGGATTGACTGCTTAATTTAGACATGCCTTGGGTGGAGGACTTTTGTAGGGGTCCTAACCCGAATTCACATTACAGATGGAGAAAATGGCCGCGCGGTAAGCCAGAACCCTATACCTATACATTAGTCTTTTACTAATTGTGATGAAATTAGTAAAAATTATTTATTCTACAATGTGAAAGGTACTTGATTAAATTTTAAAAAAAATTTTATTAGATAAATTTATATCTTATAAAACTCTCTTCTTTATAAAACTTACCGCTTATTAAACTTTTACGATAAACTGAAAAAAAACTTGCTGAAATACGCAAGACTGATAAAGTATAAATATTTAGAAGGATAACTTATCAAATATTGAACTATTCATATATGAATAAAATACAGCAAGAAAGAAAAAAAAAAAAAGATGCAATAAATCTATTATAACAATTAATATAACTTGATGTAAAACTGTGAGAGTATTATTAAGAAAAGGGAAAATACTATTCACTTTCGCTCAACGAATAAAACATTTTTGCATAAAATACTTTGCATTGCATTAAAAATAAAAATAAATAAATAAATATTTTAAAGAAAACCTAGTATTTAGAAAGAATTTAAAACCACAACCTATTGGGAATGAGAAAAATTGTTTAAACGAATCGCTTAAAAAATAACCTTGTTCAAATTAAGCTAGTCTGACAGTGAAAAGTTTTTTTTTTAATTTTAATTTTTATTTATTTATTTATTTTTTAAAGAAAAACAAATATTCTCTCAAGTCACAGACTGGAGTTTCTTTTTGCATTTTTAAGTGGAACGGTTAAAACGACCCTTCAAACAAATGTTTAAAATAAAAAGATTTGGGGACAGAGGGGACACCCCCCCCTGTAACCCCCTCTCCCGATTGCGATAGTTCATATGTACAATATGCTTAGAAAACCTGATAACAATAGCTTTTTTAGACAAGGATTATCACCGCTCCCAGACCAACTGAAAATTTGGAGGGTCACATGAAGATTTGAGGAGGTCACATGTCGAATTTAAGAGCAGAAAAGGAAATTTTTCTTAAATTTTAAAACAAACGTCCGTTTAAAAATTTTTAGACAAAGTGGGAGGAAAGGGGGATACAGCACCCCCTGTGCCCCCCTCTTCGACCCTACGCCTATGGTTCGAATGTATTGTACTCTTAGGAAAACCTATTAACAATAGCTTCCTAAGGAAGGCTCATCACTGCTCCAGACCAACTGAAAGTTTGGGGGTGCACAGGAAACATTTGAGGGGGTCACATATCGAATTTTAGAGCAGAAAAGAAAAGTTTCTTTAAAATTTCAAACATGTTTATTTTTTTTAATTGACGAAATTGTTCAGGGGGGGGGCACAGGGGGACACGGGACCCCCTGTGCCCCCCCTCCCCCAACCGACGCTACGCCTATAGTTCATATGTTAAATGAATCATGTTGGCGTTTTTACCGTTCGCGTTTTTTCCGTTTGGCGTTTTTTCCGTGGGCGTTCTTACCGTTCGCGTTTTTTCCGTTCGCGTTTTTTCCGCACACCCAGTCGAAGCCCTTCGTAACAAGGAACACAGGGAACTGAAAAGAGAAACTGTCTTTTCAGTTCCCTGTGTTCCTTGCGACGAAGGGCTTGGACTGATGAAGGCCAAAACAATTTTTGGTCGGAACGTGCGAATCTTCTTACCTTTAACATCTTATGTGTGTTTTTTACAAAGTTTTTTATTTACTTTATCGTTTAACACCAGTGTTTTGAGTGTTTTTTCCGAAGTATCATCATAATTACAAACTTGAAAGATTTAGATAAAAATGATAAGAGTTAGATTGTATGGTTCTATGGTTGATAAGTGTCACTGTAAAATTTTTACTATTTAGTTTCAATTTTTATGAAAAACATAGTTTTTGCAAATCTGATTCATTTATTGGCTTGCACAGCAGAAAAAAAATCCCTCAAAATTTATCGGCTATAGTTATTTATCAGTAAACTACAAAAGTTAACAACATAAAGTGAGCAAAGTTAAAGTAATTCCTTGATTATGTGTAAATTTGATACAGTAAAAGATTGTCACCCAAAAAAATGTAAGGCTCTCAAACTTGAATTGTTGTCAACTATCATCAGTTTGGAATTCAAATATAGTGAGACTAATTACATATACCTTTTCTACTTAACGTATATTATAAGCTTGATTCCTCACAGTACTCATATTAGCTATCATGGGCGCAATACGGGGGGAGGGGACATGCATCCTCTTTGTTGAAAATACCGTTAATTTCTCGATCTATAGAAACTTCTATTTTTACTCTTGAATATATTACGTAACGTATTTTAAATTTTCTTGTCAATTATAATAATTTCTTGCCTCCGGTCTGCTGGACCCATAATTCTGTTCTGTTCTGTAAAATTTACACATTATGTCAGCGCCAGAAGTGTAAAAAAGGAAGTTTTGTAATCGTAACCGGACGCAGATGTAATCGTAATCGAAAATTTTCACAGATTACATAATCGTAGTATAGTCGTAATCGGAAAACTGAATTTTTACGGTAATCGTAATATAATCGTAATCACGACAAAATATTTTCCAGGTAATCGTAATCTTCGTCTGAAATTGAAAATTAATCGTAATCGTAATCGATTACATATCTGCATAATCGGCACGAAGTCTGGTGGTAACATGTCATAGAAACAAAACAAAAATGAATTTTAATAAAGGATATGCTCAGGCTCACCCCTAGCTTGAAAGCATTGGCGGCATCGACTTTCCATGCTGTTAATTCCGTTGTCGGTTACCGAAATGAGAAGCGAAGACCATACACGGAGTAAGCTTTGTTCCAGCTCTCCTAAAGACCTTGGAGGTCTACTTAACCCTTTGAAGGCGGGCGGTTGATTTTTCAACCAAGTTCAACCAAGTAAGTGATTTTCAACACGTAAACGGAATCCCTTCGTTCAAGAAGTTCGTTTTACTTCGGGGGCGGAAAAGGGTAATACATCAATGATTGGTGCACAAATAGCAGCTTCAGCTAAGAGTCACTGAAATGAGGGAAAGCATATTTAAGACGCTCCCGTCCTTATGAAACAGCACGGCCAAAATTTCCTCGCCGGGAAGAAGTTAAAGTGGCAACCTGCCTACCAAATTGTCCCAAAGATGTTCTATCGGATTCAGATCTGGAGATTGAGCTGGCTACTCCATTCACTCTAAACTAAGACAAGATATTAAGATATCCTCAAGATATCCTTCAACAACTACAGCTCGGTGAGGTTGTACATTATCACCCATCAGCCGATTGCACCGGCATGTGGGCAGACATCTTGATCAAGGGTCTCACCCCGAAATCCCACACCAGTCAGAGTTCCTCCCTGGAACGAATGCAGGTCTGTGAGTGAGATCCCTGCTAAAACCATTATTCCACCACCTCGGTAAATGTGTCTTTCAACAGTGTTGGATTGATGGTATCAGGTCCTTTGTTCTCTCCAGATCAGCAGACATCCTGATTTGCTGTCCAGTGTCAATCTGAACTCGTCTCTAAAGAGTACAGAAGCCCATTGCTGTCTGTTCCAGGAAACGTGTTCTCTTGGCCAAAATAAGCGGGCCCTTCTCTGTCGTCCGTTGAGGGGGACGCACACAACTGGTCGCCTTGCATAGAGACCTGAATTTTGAAGACGCCTTCCACTGTACTAGCGGATATTCTTCTCCTTGATGCTGCAGAGTGTTCTGCAACAAGTTGCGGCACAGAAATACTTCTTCTCCTTCAGACCGAAAGAGCTATAAAACGGTCTTCTGCAGGTGTTGTAGCTCGTGGTCGGCCTGGAATATGTCTTCTGGACACAGAAGTTTCGGTTTGGTATTGATTCCAGAGGCGGTTGACCACACTACCAGACACATTAAGACGCCTAGCAGCATCAGCCCGTGACAACCGCATTTCCATTCATCTGACCGATCGCAACCTTAATGAATCAGGCAAACGGCTCCTCTCAGACATTGCGCGACCCAACGGCCTAGTGTCAATGAATCTGCTAACAAAAGTTGTAAATGAACAAAAGTTACACTCGTAATTACGAAACCCTGATATTTGCATATTTTTCTCTCACTCATAAATGCCAGTTCTTTTCTATAAAAAAAAGTAGTAACTATAGATTTTGCATAAATTTGTAAAAAGTTAATTTTTATCATTTATATAAATTATAAATTTTATTGTTAGTGTCATTTTTTTATGGTGAGCTTCGGAAAGCATGTTGTTACTTAACTTTAGGAGACCAGTGTACAGTGCGCGAAAAAAGTATAAGGACAACATTTAATTGCATGAAAATATGCTTTATTTCCATTTCACCTAAATGATTTTTTTATAATTCTTACTTCTGCTGCATAATTTTGTGATAACACTTATACCCCATAAAAAGCAAAATTTAGCTTCAAAATATTGATTTTACAAAATTTAACATTAAAGGAAATACGGAAAAAATTATAAGGACATGTTCTAAAATACTTCAAAAATGTTTCAATAATCAAGAAAACTACCTTTTTTTTCAATCACTTGAATAAGCCGAGAGGTCATAAATCCTGAAAGATCTTTTAAAATGTCCACAGATATTTTTTCCCAAGTGTCTTTCATAGCAACGACAAGATCTTGCGTACATTGATACTGTGTGCCGTTTTTATAAACTTCTCGGGCTAGAAGTCCCCATAAGTTTTCGATTGGATTAAGATCGGGACTTCTCGCCGGCCATTCAAGTAAATTCACAGAATTAGCTTCAAACCACAGTTTTGCGCT
Source organism: Cheiracanthium punctorium (assembly GCA_038373885.1). NCBI lineage: Eukaryota > Metazoa > Arthropoda > Arachnida > Araneae > Cheiracanthiidae > Cheiracanthium > Cheiracanthium punctorium. Next base: position 242,708 of record JAWZYV010013736.1, on the reverse strand, counting down.
CGTAGAAACGTGTACCGAAGCATTATCCTGCTGAAAAATATAGTCCCCTGAAGTAATTAGTGGCGCTTCAGGTAACAAACTTTCTCCTAACATATCAACATACCTGTCCGAATTCATTTTACGGTTAATAAATACAATTGGGGTGGTTCCATTTGCCGCAAAAGCGCCCCATATCATAACCGAGCCACCACCATATTGACGCCTGGAAAACACTTCCTTGGTCTTTCGCAGATCATACCAAAAATAACGAAAACCATCAGGTCCATCAAGATTGAACTTTTTTTCGTCCGAAAAAATTACATCAGCCCACTTTTGACCAAGAGAAATGTATTTTTTGGCAAAGTCAACTCTTCCTTTCTTATGATGATTTGTAAGAGGTGGGCGTGACACTAATTTCCCATAAGAAACTTGAGGATGTTTACTCAAAACATTTTGAACAGTCCTTGTTGAGCATGGTAAACTCAAATTTTGTCTAACTTCATTTGCGGTTTCTTTTTTCTCGCAAGCTCTCCTTGCAATCCTTCTTTTTTGTCGACGAGTGAGAATTTCTGGTCTCCCAGTTCGTCTTTTCATACCATACATCCCAGGATTTTTTAGAAAATTATAAACCACCGTTTTAGATCTCTTGATTCTTTTTGAAATTTCCCACCCACTTAATCCACATTCTCGAAAAGCAACAATTTTTCCTTTTTCAGAGTCAGAAAGTTGAGCTCCGTTGGGCATCGTTAAAAATTCACACTGAAAGTCGCCGAGTGGGAAATTCTTTTCGCAAATGAATCTTTTAACTCGGAATTGTCATTTTATGCTTTCAAATATGCAAATTTTTAAATAATTACTGGGGAAAAAGCAATGTCCTTATACTTTTTTCCGTTTTCATTTAGGTTTAAAAATCAAAATTTAAATTTTAGCAGATTTCAAATTGAAAATTTTAATTACTTTACGCATGGGATATTTTAGTTTTACTTCTATTTTTGCTGCAAAAATTTGCATACGATTCTGTAAGCAAGACTTCTAGATTTGGCGATTTTTCGCGTGTCCTTATACTTTTTTCGCGCACTGTATATATATTTATGCACATTGTAACCTCCATATATTGAAAACTTGTGTATAACGATACTGTTGGGACCTAAAATAAATGTTGTTACGAATTTTCGGGCAACCCGCTGCCCTGGGGTTTAAAATAGTTCAAAATTCGTATTCTGCGCGTCAGATAGTAAAATTTTGATTTTATTACATCAAAATCGGTCAGCTAGAACCGGAGATACGAAGGTTTGGATTTCCCTATTCATTTGTATGGCGTTTCTAGAAATCTCGAGAAATATTGGTCCTAGGTCTTCGGTAACTTCACTTTTGCGGTCTTATTTTTGGCACCAAATTTGGCAATATTTCGCCAAAAGTCGCCAAGCTTGGCGACAATTTGGTCATTTGACGCGTTTTTCCCAATGGAGCCTGTAAAGTTAGTTTTTCTGCATTAACCCATTTGTGCCTGGATATTTTTGCGACTTTCTTCGATTTTTACTTATAACAGAAATAATAGATATATTTCTGATGTCAATTTCTTGAACAAGGGATGATTTCTTTTAAAATCATTATGCATAAAAATCGAAATATCAACATCCTGCTTGGTCATGTTAAAATATTTTGTAGAGTTGAGGCTCAATACACATGAATAAAGGCTAGGAAAAATAAATAACGTTTTCGACTAATAGCGAAAATGCCGTCCCAAAAAAGGGACACTAGGCATAAATGGGTTAACATGCATAACAGCCTAATATTTCTTTTCTATGACGTAATCAAAATTCCCGCTTTATGTGGAATCTTCGAGAAATAGATTCTTCTGGAAGCTCCTTCTTGTTTCTGCCTCTCCTTTAACCCATTCGTGCCTGGATATTTTTGCGACTTTCTTCGATTTTTGGTAACACCAGCAGTAATTGATAAATTTCTGATGTCAATTTTTTGAGCAAGGGGTGATTTCATTTAAAATCATTATGCATAAAAATTGAAATGTCAACATCCCACGTGGCCATATTAAAATGTTTTGTGGAATTGAGGTTCAATACTCGCGAATAAAGGCTCGGAAAAATAAATAACGTTTTCGAATGATAGCGAAAATGCCGTCCCAAAAAAGGGACGCTAGGCATAAATGAGTTAAATGCAAGAGGGCTACCCCGATACTCTTAGGGCGAGATTCAAGTGAAACGCGCGCGATCGAGTTCGAATCGAACGTTTTTCAGTCCCCAGTTCCCAGTTCAGTCCCAGAATGCTTCCAATGAACAGACCTATCGCACTGTCACGTGATCAAAACACGATTGGTTTGTTTCAGTTGAATAAAAACATTGATATACTTCGAAGTTTCCCCTGTTCGACGTGGTAAACGTTCGAATTGTGTTTCCCTTGAATCTCGCCCTTAGTCTTGCTTCTGCTTCCGTCCAGAACAGATGTCCGTGAAAGCTTAAGGCTTTGTATTGACGCTATAGAAGCGGTGTTATCGTTTGTTTATGAAGTTTAGATTTTAAGTGCTGTGTGCAAATTCTTCATTGCTGATTCGTGAGGGACTGTTAGCAATATCCCTTGTATATACTGAGTGAACTGTTATAAACAAGCTACTGGCCGTTAGTGTCAGTGAATTTTGTACAGCCGATTGTCTGACGAAGTTCTAGAAGCAATAAAGTTTGTGTTCCATCCTGGCAAGTGGGCTCTTTCCTAGAACTTTCTACACCTACTGAACTTTAGAACGACGAACCCAGGAAACAAGCAGAGTTTTCTGCAACATGGGGTGCCAGCATCGGCATTCTAAAGAAAGACTTTAATTCTCCTGTACATCGTGTGACAAGAAAAATGGAGAACCTTAAAAGACTGATAGAGGAGATGAAAAGCGATATAGTGAAGGAGATAAAATCCGGACATGAAGAGATGAAAACCGAGGTGAAAAATGCACGAGAAGAGATAGAAGCCGGAAGAGAAGAAATGAAAGCAACCTACGAAAGTTGAAGCTGGATTGGAAAAGATGAAAGCCGTACACAACGAGGTGAAAACGGGGTTGGATAAAATAGAGAAAATTTAAAGTTAGAAATTAAGTAAAGCCAACAGGAATGGAAAGGAATGAAAAGAGAAATGGAGAAAAGAATGTCGCGCCTGGAAGGAACTCAAACTAAATATGAAGAAAGAATTGAAGGAAAAATAGAAGGAAAGGTTAAAGAATTGCAGAAAGATATTTCTAGGATACATCAAGAATTTGAGAATGAAATTGAAGACAAACTGTACTAGAAAGAAAATGTAGTTTCGAAAGTACGTGATGAATGTGCAGCTAGACTTGGTGAAAAAAACTGGAATGTGAAAAAAACTGGACTCTCTCTCAGCTGGGGAAGCCACCGGAAAACATCAGGTTGTCATCACGCCCTCCAGCAGTGAAACTAACGACCTATGACAGGAAGGCTGCCTGGGAAGCGTACAAGACCCAAATTTTAATTGTCGCAAAAGCCAATGATTGGGACGAGTCCGAGAAAGCGAACCAACTGGCCGCTTCCCTTGACGGAGACGCAGTTAACGTATTGCAAACGATTGTATTGTAAACGATTGTAACGTATTGAATACGACAAAAGTCAAGGATGCCGAGACTTAGTGAGACCCTTCAATAGCTGCCTTCGGACATAGATAGGCTGTGTAATCTAGCCTACGGCAGTTATCCTGATAATGTTCGAGAAGAAATTGCAGTGCAACATTTTATTGGAGGCTTCCGGGACTCTGAAATTCAGAAAGCATTGATCTTGGCGGATAGTTAAGATCTCAGGTCTGCCCTCGTATTCGCTATGAAGTTGAAAGCAGCTCAGTCGGCCGTGAGTAAAGAGCGGCATACTGTTAGAGCTGTGTCGTTCCAGGAGCCTACGAATGGAGAAATCGAGATTTAGTTAATAAACTAAAGACACTCGAAAATCTGGTGGAACGACAAGCACAGTCAGTGCCAAAGAAACCTAAGTGTTGGAGGTGCGGTAGCGAGGGACATTTACGGAAATATTGTGATGTAGAAAAGTACTGTCGTCGTGAAGATCGCAGTTATCAGCACACCAGAGAAGCCCATGAAGGAAGACGGAAGAGAGTGGAACTTCTGGAACGGAGGATGCGGAATATTCAGAAGCCTCATTTGAAAGTCTTGCAGATTTTCTCAGTCACTCAGTCACATGGACCTTTTGTACTCGGGTACGTAAATAGTTTTCCATGCCACATGGTGATTGATACTGGAGCGAATTTAACCATAATATAACCATCATAACTGATCTGGCTAAGAAATTAAATTTGAAGACTATCTGGACTCCGCCCTCGCTAACCCTCCAGACTGTGACAGGTGACAAGATAGAACTGGGCGGAAAAACAAGAGTGGAAATTACATTTGGAAATACCAGCTACAACCATTCCGTGTATGTAGACAATATTAGGACTCTTTCGTTCTCGTACTGGACTTTCTAAAATCCCATAAATTTACCTTGGAGTTTAAGAATAATAAGCTTCGTTTTGATTCGGAAGAAATAGCAAATAGCTGCGTTCTACATTAAAAATGAAGCTGTGTTACCTGATCAGCAAATAACAACCCAGACTGATGTCACTCTTCCCCCAAGAACTGATTCTGTAATTTCCGGAACAGTAAAGGAAAGCAATAAATTCCGTTTGGGATTACTTGAACACCCAAGCAATAGTGATTCTGTCAGAGGAGTACTTGTGGGTGCAGCACTTGTGGAATTGTCGAGAACAAACATTCCAGTTAGAGTGGTGAATGTGGCGGACAAATCGAATGTGATAATTAAAAATGAAGTTTTGGCAACATACACTCCTGTTACCTGCATTACTAAGAACATCAATCCAACGACAGATAAATCATCTGAGTGTCTGACAAAGAAATTATTAGAAGACACAGAAATACGTCATCGGAAAGGAGCATCTCATGGAAATGCAGATGCTTTATCGAGAAGGCCCTGCGTAAAAATTTGCCGCTATTAATCCGGGGTGGAGAAAAATTATCGTCAGAAACATCCTGTTGTCCGTCAAGTTACATCATCGACACCATCCCAAAATCCCTGGAGTGACGAACATGTTCGGGCAGACCAGTTAGCTGATAGCGACATTAACCTATCATAGAGTTAATGGAAAAATCCAGCAATAAGCACGGTTGGAAAGAAATATCTTCATGCAGTCTGGTAACGAAACAATACTGGGCTTTGCGGGATTCCCTTCGCCTGAGAAACGGAGTCCTGTATCATAAATGGGAGTTGGACGACGGCAAGACGCTTCGATGGCAGATAGTACTCCCTCGTTCGAGGATTCCGAAGGTTTTAGAAGAGCCCCATAATGGCTTAGCTGGGGGCCATTTTGGCATAAAGAAGACTCTGCAGAAAGTTCGCGAGCGCTTCTACTGGGCTATGGCTCGAGACGATGTTGAAAAGTGCCGTCAAACTTGTGACGCCTGTGCCGCCTGTAAAGGCCCGAAGAAACGAAGCCGTGGAAAACTACATCGTTATAATGTAGAAGCGCCTTTTGAGAGGATTGCCCTCGACATCCTGGGACCTCTTCCGCGAAATTTGGATGGCAAAAAATATATCCTAGCTGTTATTGATTATTTCTCTATATGGCCCGAAGCGTATCCTATTCCCGATCAAGAAGCTACGATCGTAGCAGAGGTATTGGTGCAAGAATGGTTTTCCCGGTAGGGAACACTTCTGCAACTTCATTCCAACCAAGGAAAGAACTTCACCTCTGCAGTTTTTAAAGGACTACGTCAACTTCTCGGAATCGACAAAGCCCAGACTACGGTTTTACACCCACAATCCGACTGCACGGTGGAGAGGTTCAATCGCACAATTTTAAAGAACCTCTCGCTCCTGGTATGTAGGAATCAAGAGGACTGGGACAAGAAACTCCTCCTCTTCCTGCTGTCCTATAGGAGTGCCGTCCATGAGACTACAGGCTTCGCACCTTCCCAGTGCTATTCGGAAGAGACCTCCGTCATCCTGCCGATCTGGTGTTTGGTCGTCCTGCCGATTTGGTGTTTGGTCGTCCTGCCGATCTGGTGTTTGGTCGCCCTCCAGATACGCCTTCGTCGCTAGAGGAGTACATGGAAAATCGTTGGGCACGGTTTGAAGACGTGCATCATTTTGCTCAGGAGCGGATAAACCTGAATACAAAGATGAAGACTCACTACGACACGAAGGCTACGGGACACGAGTTCAACGTAGGTGACAAAGTTTGGCTATGGAATCCTACTCGACGGAAAGGCCTGTCTCCCAAGCTGCAATCGCCGCACAGTGGAGTATTTGTGTGAAAATCCTGGCCAAAAATATTTTTCATGTGTTTTAACGTTAAAATCATTAACTGTTGACTTTTGACTGACTTTTTAGTATTATATACTTTTTAAATTATATAAAAACAGCATGTTGTCGCCAAATTCGGCGATATATCGCCAAACGACTGGAAGTTGGTTTCTAACAAATGTCTTGTCCGGGGAGTGTCCCTTACTGGGAAATACTGCTATTGTATAATTACACTTATAAATGTAATAGCACGCGGCTGTCGATCTACGGTCTGGAGTTTTGGGTGATTTTCTCCAGATGTCACGTGAATACGCAATAGAACCCCTTAAAAAGCCCTCCGCCCAAGGCAATCTTCCCGTTTGGCAAATAGCCGTGTAGCTGTGCCTTAACTACAATAAAAATATATAATGTAATACTTTAATAATACTTATAAATATAATACTACTTATCTATAAATCAATTTTTATCATAAAAATTTTTAGATTTTTCACTTTTCTAAATGTAGTTACTATAGGGATCTATCTTATTTTCTAATGACTTCTGAAGATTAACTTTTTCATTCCGATTCTTTTGAACCGTGATATTCGTCTTCACTTAGAGTCACTTTTTTTTCCTTTTTTTTTATGAGAGAGAGAGAGAGGGGGGGACCCCTCTGGAAGAAGAAGTTGTAGGGTCGGACTGTTATAAGGCTTGTTCTTTTTCCTTGGCCTTTGTCTAGAGCAGCTAAAAGGACACTGCTTAAAAGTAGCCTGCTTGCAAACCCATAAAATCTCATTCCAAGCTGGAGGAGAAAGTAATTTATTTCAAGCCAGCACTTCAAAATGACTTAAAGAGCTAGCACGTGTTTCTGTTTACATACTTACACTTCAATGACCCGAAGTCACAGTTGCCAACCTTTGAGAACCAAAAATGGGTAGTTTTTGCTTTGGATACAATTTACGACATAAATGGAAAACTAAGCTGTAAATAGATGGGACTATTTAGAGGACTAAGAAAGGGCAATTTTGGAATATGTAGAAATTTTCTTCTTATAGCAAAAATTTACATCAGAAAAATAAGAAATTACCTACTGAATTTAAAATTCTGATGTTAAATCTTAAATGAAATTTTATATACCTTTATCCAAACACTTGCACATAATTTATAGTTTATGAGAAATACAAGCGCGTATGTTTGTATCCCTTTTGCGATCACCCGTCGAAAAATTATCGAAAAAATTAAAATGGCGCTATATAAATAATTTTTTTTTATAAAAATGTTGGATGTTGGGGGAACATTTTTTTTCTTGGAATAGACACTCAATACTGTAATAATTACGATTATAGTTGAAATTAGGCGCGACAAGCCGCGACACCCCTTCAAAAAGCTTTTTGAAATGTGGATTTTTGAAAAAAAATTAGAAAAAAAAAGTTTACAATTTTTTAAAATAAAGTCATATTATTTTTTCAGGCTAATAGATACATATAATTAAAATACATATACTTTACTACAATTATACTAAGTATCAAACCAGTAAATTAATTTAAAGAGCCCGTAAAAAATGCAAGACGAAGTAATAGAAAACGCTGAAATCTCTTGCCGTAAATGAAGAAACTGGCTTTTAAACCGAGTGTTGCATCTTTTGGATATGAATAATGGTCGAAAAACATGTATCTCATGATGCATCAGTTATTAGGCTATCCAAAAACATATATATTACTGTTTTTAAACAAATTTAAAATTTTCGCTTTTTGGCCGGGATTTTGATACAAATACTCCACTGTGCGCCGTGGGACGGTCCTTACACAGTCATAAATAGACTGAACGATGTCATCGTACGGATTCGTAAGTCACCTAACTTGAAACCAAGGGTCGTCCATAACGATCAGCTAGCCGTTTACCGCGGTTGTAATTAAATAAATGATATTGGAGCATGGTCACTATGGCGTAATCCTTCCTTTCTTTCATCTCCCATTTCTTTCCTGTCTCTCTCTTCTCTTCTTTTTCCCACAACTCTCTTTTATTCAGCACTTACGCCTTGTTTAGTGTACATATTTGTAATATATTGGTTTTTATTAATGTGTAATTATTTATTATGTTCATTATTTACTTATTAGTGTGTATTTGCTTATTGTGTTTATTGATTACTTGCTTAAATTATGTTTATAAGATCATGTTAAAGGTTAGACACTGTAGATATTTGTGTGACCTCCTTACAGGGTTTTGTACTGCCCGGGACGTGCAGTCCTTGGAAAGGGGGCAATGTTGCGAATTTTCGGGGCAACCCGCTGTTCTGGGGTCTAAAATAGTTCAAAATTCGTATTCTATGCGTCAGATACTTAAATTTTGCTTTTCGTTGCATCAAAATCGGTCAACTAGAACGCGAGACACGGAGTTATGGGTTTCCCTATTCATTTGGCTGGCGTTTCTAGAAATCTCGAGAAATATTGGTCCTAGGTCTTTGGTAACTTCACTTTTGGGCACTTATGTTTGACGATATTTCGCCAAAAGTCGCGAAGCTTTTCGACATTTTGGTCATTTGGCACGTTTTTTTTCCCAATGGGGCTTGTGAAGTTAGTTTTCCTGCATTAATATGCATAATAGCCTAACATTTCTCTTCTATGACGTAATCAAAATTCCCGCTTTATGTGGAATCTTCAAGAATAGATTCTACTGGAAGCTCCTTGTAGCTTCTGCCTCTCCTATAAATACACGCGGGCTACGCCCGATAGTCTTGCTTCTGCTTCCGTCAAGAGCAGATGTCCGTGAAAGCTTAAGGCTTTGTATTGGCGCTATAGAAGCGGTGTTATCGCTTGTGTATGAAGCTTTGATTGTAAGTGCTGTGTGTAAATTCTTCATTGCTGCGTTTTGAGGGACTGTTAGCGATATCTCTTGTATGTTTCCACTTAATTTTGACTTTGGAAGTGTTTTATTTTGTGTGAGAATTACAGCATTTGTGAAAGCTTCGGTACTGAGTGGACTGTAGCAATATCCCTTAAACGAGCTACTGGCCGTGAATTTTGTACAGCTGATTGTTCGACAAAGTTCTGGAAGCAATAAAGTTTGTGTTCCAATCTGACAAGTGGACTCTCTTCCAGAACTTCCTGCACCTATTGGACTTTAGAACGACGAACCCAGGAAACAAGCAGAGTTTTCTGCAACAATATCGTTATAGACAGTTTATCGATGTAGACAGGTTGAGCTTTTCCACATTATCCAAGCATTAAAGGTGTCTTTTAATAATCAAATCAAAGGTAAAATAGATTTACCGTGGAGAATAACACTTCAGTTGAATTTATTTTATAGAAGTGGAGGACAATGCACATTTTTAACATATTAATGGTGTTCTACTAGAAGAACAATCGTCGTCCCAGGACTTTTGAACAGCTTTAAAAACAAACCAATTGTGGAACACTCGAAAAAATTAATTGTGCTTCTTCACTGCAGTATGGACTGTCATTAACAGTAAAGCTGTATGTCTTATGTAACTTTCAGAAAAAAAATTATAAGCATAAAATTTGCCTGCAAAAATGTCCGAGGATTTGCTAACTATGGGAAATATCACGAAGTTCCATATGTTAAGCAGATTTTCCTGAGGTTTTTGTAACTCCCATACGTTCATTTTTTGTGTCAGTTCACAGTAACTTGTAATGACACATTCTAAATTTTTCCGAGTCTCTAACGCAGTTAAATTTTTTAAACAGCCGTTCAAATGTTGCATGGTTTTCAATTAGAACAGCCTTAATTACCTTCTTTTGATTTGAGGTTTGTTATGCTGTAAACCTTAAACCCTTCGTGCGCTTTCGTGTTCCGGTAAATAAATATTTTATTTAAAATGTTTACTTACAATATACTTAAAACTATGCATAGAAGGTAGAAGCACGAATTTTATTGCGCATTACAAAAATTAAGAAATTCAAAAATTCAAATTCAAATTCAAAAAATAAAAAATAAATTCAAAAAAATTTAAAATATGAATGAAATGTTTATTATATTTTCACTCCCATGCTGCAGTTTTATATCATAGCATATTCAGGACCGTATGTAGTGTTTTTAAAAAAAAACGGATCGTGTTATACGTACTGCAAAATGTTTTGGAAGCGTTAAAACTAACATCATAGACAAATGCGTGTGAATGTGAATCTCAGTATAGACAGGCTTATAATATATTCAGTGAATAGCAATTGCGTCGGCACCAAAGGAAATATCGTTATTGGTAGGTATCGTTTTATGCAAGTTTCACTGTATCTCAAATAAACACGTTTCCCTTTACTGACTTATACGCAAATAATGTTGTAATAAATTTAGAATTCAAAATATGATTTATAATTCGAAAATTTTAATAAGCAACATCAATCCTATTAATTAGCCTTCGATTCAAATAAACAACGAAACTGATTCAAAAATGCTGTAGAATATCGGTTATTTCCTTAATTTTATAGTACGTCCTGCATACTTAGCCATACAATGTTTTAAGTACGTGTGGAGAACACTGAACTGGACCCAGATTTTGTCGAGCATTGTACGTACTTTGTCCGGACATTCTGACGTAAGCGACACTGTAAATCTGTACGAGATGGTAACGTGCTATCTGAATGTGAAAATTGCGGCCTTTGAACAAGTTTGTGCTACCTGGGTAAAGGCCTTTCAGGCAGTATGAACTTTTTTGCACGCACATGAAATCACTAAAAAAGAACCAGAAAAATAATTGTGTGCCTTGAAAGTTTTCTGTTTAATTTTACCAACGTAAAAACTGTTTTTTTTTTTAGTAAATACAGTGGAACCTGCTAAAGTGACCACCTAGGTAAAGAGACCAACTGTCTAAAGTGAACAATTTTATGAAATTTCATTGTGTAACTCATAAAAAATGTATGGGGAAAATATCCTGTAAAGTGACCACCTGCGAAAACTGTATAGTGACCAGATAATCTGCCAAATTTAAGTTTTTTAACCTGTCAAATGTGACCACTTTAGACCATAAACTGTCTCTTAAATATAAAACACATCCAGATAATATAGAATGCTATATCCCTTTTCAGTTGTTTAACACAAGATTTGATCTCAACACTGATTCTCCCTTCTGTAACACTTGTTCTCAATAGATGAATAAATAAAACGAAAAAAAAATTAGATAAATAAATTAAAAAGGAAAACTTGTTTCAGTCTTGATTCTTTTATATTTCTGTTGACGCTGATTCAGCGTTGAAGTTGATTCAGCGTGGTTTCCGGTAAGAGGTGTGTGGGATGCGGTTAATCACATACTTACAATTACTTTTGATGAAGTTAATCACACATTTATGAGTACTTCTGATTTCCCTTTACCTATTCTAAATGTAATACTCTTGCCATTTTAAATCTCCCATCTGTCAATAATGCTATTTAACTGTTCCTTAATTTACTTTGGTTTTAGCCTTTGTAATGCATTTGTTGGCGTCTGTAGTCTGTGAATATATTTAATTTTCTTCCTTTCCTACAGGATTACAATAATTTTGTCTAGGCTACAAAAACGATATTCTGATCACCGCTGTGGCGAGTCACATTTAAATTTTGCCAAACATGTAAATAATTTTTAATATACGAAACCAACGTAGGAAATTTCTCTCTTGCTCGAATACTTTTTTTGGAGGGTATACACTAGTGAAAATTGTATCATGAACTATATTTGTGCAAACATGAAAACAACCCAAACATTCAAACTGTACTTTAGTAATATGTCTAACCTGCTCCAGAGTGCTCCCACTGTCATACTTACCTCACCATTCGCCCTCTTTTAACCTTATGCACTGCTTTTAATAATTTCTACCAAATACATTTAACTGTTCTCATCCCAAACTTGATGATATACTGGGTGAAACCCCGCATTGTAATTTGTTCGATGGGAGCCCCCATCCAGATGCTCTTGTCTTTTTAATCTACCTTTTACCTTTCTACAGTTTGCTTTTATCGTTTTTAGACCTCATGGATTTTAGCTTTACATGTTTTATACAACACCTTTTTTACCTGAAAACTTTATTTTACTATATATACACCTGGTCTTGCACAGAATGTCCTTTCTACACCTTGTGCCAGTAACATCAACTAATCAACCAACCTTAGTAATATGTCAAGCTGCAAAATGGAAATTTATACTTTTTATTCATATTTATTATTTTTTATTATTCATTGTGACCAAGAAGTATTAAAATACATATTGAAACGTATGTATAAGGAAGTCGTACACAATTTGTTTACAATGTGCATTTTAATGTTTCAGTATTTTACTCCCTACATTCCTCTTTTTTGTTCATGGATATTTATTGATTTTGATATCTTGTTATAAATAAACTGTAGAGTTTTTGTGCAAGTTTTATTTGAATTTTAAGCATAAACAAATTCATTGAAGTGCTACCTTTGTAAGATGACCTCCTGTATAAGGTGACCAGTCTCTTCATTCCTGAGGGTGGTCACATTCGGCAGGTTCCACTGTACTAATCTCTTTTTTACAACTTCGATTTATCACTTTTACAAATTGGAAACAAATTAGTATTTATTGGTATATTGTAAAAGTTGACAGTTCAATTTGACAGTAATAATGGTGACAGTTAAATTGTGCTCCAAAAACCTAAAGTATGTTTGAATGGAAATGTAGATGGGAATGATAATCATATGCTGTTAATTCGGAATGCTGAGAGATTTTCTGGCGTATTCAGGCTTCAAAAAATGATCTAAATACAACCTGATAAAGAAAAGCAAGACTGGCTTGGAGAATAAAGAATTTTTTAGGGGCCTTAGTTAAAAAATAAAAATAAAATAATGCAGTATGAAACAATAGTAACTGTCAAACAAAATAATCCCCTTATTTAAACTATTAAGTCATTTTATAATTTAGAAAAAAATCATTTTTCCTTAAGGTAGTGCGATTTTCCCGGTCTACCCTACTTAACTTCAAAACATTAAAAATTCAAATGAATGCGACATAAAAAAGGAGTAAGCAGTCAGGTTTTATATCCCAAAATCAATGCCTTATATCAGCCCAATCAGCTTTTGGACAGAAAACAGACAAAAAATAGTACTGGCATCATGGTAGTAAGTGAATGCATACTTTCAGCTCAATCTAGCAAAAGTGAGTGAATTAAAATTCGAAAACAAATTTTGAATTGGAACAACATAATAACAGAACAAGTTACAGAAAAGCTTGAAAAATTATTTTTAAAATTTAAAAGTAAGACTTTTTCGCACAAAGTCGAATTTTCATTTCATGTGAAACTATTTTTTTCAACATTAAATGATTGAATGTTATCAAGCGAAAATCATTTAATAAATAATTTTCCGTACAATTTTCACTCTAAAACCTAGCAAAAATCTTACATTATAAATTTTAAACAGAAATATCAGCCAAAATATGTGTGATGTAATATGTATGGTTAATTCTGAAAATAAACGCAGCGTCATATATTAGTCAAATTTCATTCGTAATTTTAAATTTGTTGCTTAGCCAAAGTCTATATTAGTGTTTCGCTATCTTTTACACATCTGTGGACAACAAAAATAGAAAACTTATTTCGAATCTGTTCGCTGGTGTCATTAATCGCAATCAACCAAATAATAATAATTATTATTATTATTATAGTAATATATTTTTTCAAAAACTTTTCTACATAGGGTCCGAGAAAGAAAATCGGAGGCCTTAGGCGCAGCCAGGGCCGGATTTCCCATAAAGCCAACCTAGGCCATGGCCTAGGGCGCAGCGGTCTAAAGGGCGCAGAACAAAGAACTCCCCTGCAGAACAATCACGGATGAAATTGCCGCGGCTACAATGTATTTGAATGGAGAGATTTGGCCGCGTCTCACGCCGGCGACTCATGGGCTGTCCTCTACCGAAGCTACAATGTATTTGAATGGGGAGATTTGGCCGCGTCTCACGCCGGCGACACATGGGCTGTCCTCTACCGAACAACAGATGGGGTTGTGAAACTACAAAATTATCCACGGTCCCCAATTACCTATTGTCCGGAGTATCTCTCTCTTTCTCTGCGGTGCGAAAAATTTATTGCTTACAAGTGATAATTGGCCAAGCGGCCAGCGTCTCCCTCTCTATCCGGAAAGCGGCCTTTATTTTAAGTGATTATTGCCCAAGAAAAACACGTTTATGGCTTTCGAAAAATTTCTTTTTTCCCTAGTACAGTTTCTTTTCTATAGAAAACTCATGGAGATCCATTAACCCCCCCCCTCCCCCTTCGCAGACACACCCCAGCACAGACCATGTCCAAATCGACGACATGTGTCGCAAAACTAAGACATCCGCTGCGGAACAATGACATTGAGAAAACGAGGGGTACCGGAGAGAACAATTATTCAAAGTAAGTTATCATCGAAAAGGTGTCTGACCGTCTGTGCTCTTCCGATATCCCAACGTTCCCGTAAAAAGAACCGCACCACACACACGCACACAACGGTAAATATGTCTGGTCGAGAAAAAGTCTGTTGCTTTGAGTGTAATGCGTCTATAATTTGAAAAAAATTGAAAACGCATTATCAAGGCTTTCATCCAAAATATATCGGTGAAACATCCCGCAATTAATAAAAGGAGCATTTCTGGTTTCTTAGTTCCATCTAAAGGATCGCCAGAAAAAGTGCATTCTGATATGTTACCCATATGCCGAAAACAGACACTGATACCGAAGTTTTGCAGAAAGTTAAACAAGATTTGACAAAGTCAAAAGAATCTTTACCCAATGAAGAATCCTTGCCCAATGAAGGTGAGCAGAAAAAACGCCACTTTTAATAGTTCTATGATGTAACATAGTCGTTATATGAGAAGTCGATGAGGCAAGGAGCGTACCCAGAATTTTTTTTCAGGATGATATGAGATATAATTTTGCATTGATAAACTTCATTTCCTATTGACGACAAAACTCTGAAAGCTCTTAATAACTAATTTTGAAAGTTTCACAAGGAGATATATCCCGATTCCCACTCCCTGTTTACGCTCCTGCAGTGACGTTAGAAATAAGAAGGGAAGTATTTATTATTGTGTATATTATTTCTATGGTAGGAAAGGGGGGGGGCTTTGGGCCTCTTGCCCCCCATACCTTTGGAGGATGATAGAAAATAACCATATATCGGTGTCTTTTTCGGTGTCAAGAATCCATGAAAACATATTGAGCCCCCCCCCTCCCCCCAAACCTACTGAATTGCTACTCTACTGCGCCCCTATCGGATTGAGGAGAAACCTAGCGTTGAGCTATGGCTTATTATTACTGGTTTTCATTTTATAAGTGCAAGAGTATATTCCTATTCATGGTAACTTATCTTGTTAGCTCACTGTTTTTAAATAATAAATTTTAGAATAAGGAAGATTTATAAGTATATATATTAATACATAAATATTTTTATTTTTGAAAATATTCAATTTAAACATTGGCACGCTTATTTTAAAGATGCTTTTTTAAAAATTAAATTATGGTATTAATAAGTCAAAATATATTTTTTTAAAATCTTCTTTAAATTGAATGTTAGTGTAATTGTAATGTTTTTAAACAAATTCTGAAATGCTGAAAAAAACACAGCAACACCTTTTAAAGGAAACTGGTTAAGAATGATTTTAAACTCATTTCTTAAAATGTAAAATATTGGCTATATATAACTCTGATTAAAATTAATAGTTAATTAGTTTTGTTAGAACAGTTTTAATAATTATGTTTACTATTTTTGATATTGAAAAGCTTATTGCCCCTCACAGACTTTGATTAAACATCTGTAGCCTTCTTATAAGAAAGCTTAAACTTTCTACATCACCTCATTAATGCAAGGGAGTATATTTTACTTATTGGGAATTTCTGTAAGAGGGCTGTATAAAAAGTATTAGTTTGTATTTATTTACATTTAATTTCCTGAAATTTTTATTCGACACCATAAAGTGACTTTGTAATTAATTATATATGTCTAAGATCCATATTTAAAGAAGAAAACCCAAGAAAATAAGTGCTATTATAGTATTCACTTTATCTGCAAACAATCATCTGATCGCTGACGCACACACACATTAAAGATAACTCTGCGATTTAAACGAAGCGATTTTCTGGTTTTATCTGATCCAGTCTTCCAATTTCTGTGCCAACTTCGAATGTTGTGGTAGGAATACTGACGGACGTCTGACGTGTCCAAAAATCGCACGAAGTTTACAATGCAATCCTCTGTTTTGCGATGACTTTTCATAAGTTTCTTAAAACTGAACTGTTTTGTGGCTTTAAATGATAAAATTCCGGGTCTTCCTATCGAAATGATAATAGATAATGCAAATTATCTGGCAATATTTAAAAAAATGTACTTTATAAAACACTTTTTTACGTGAGATATAGTGCTGATGAGAAAAAAACGAATTATTATGAATATTGAATTGGAATTATTGATCAATTTTTCGAGTGGGGGGGGGGGGGCGCAATTATGGCCTTTGGCCTAGGGCGCAAAAATTTGTAAATCCGGACCTGGGCGCAGCACTTCTTAGGGGGTCTCTATACGTTCATATCTTGTTGACACATAAAATGGCAGGGTGCAAATATTTGTTCGCAGTAGTATACGTGAGGGGAAGGGGGGCTAATCCTTCCCTTTTTTCAAAAAATTATCAGGTTAACAGTCCCTAATTTTTTAATTATTAGTGCGCAGAAGTTATGCTTCAAATGATGTCACGTCAATGAATGCTCCATGGTGGAATCCTTTAGATCTTAGATTGACGTTTGTTCTAACTACAAATTGGCAACTTTCGGCCAGCGGGCCGGATGCTGCCCAACACTGCTTTTAATCCGGCCCGCGGAACATATCAGAACCTCGTATAAACCCATATACACCATTCAAAATGCCTTACACATCCCAATTATACTGCACGCTACTTTGCTAACATCCTAAAGTTTGGCCCGCAACTTTTCAAAGGTTGCCCAAACCTGATGTAAACAAACACTTTTGTGCGGTGACATGTATTGTACAAGTGCATCGCTTTAGTTATCTACAGTAACATTATGCCAACTTTTTTTAAGAATAGAACTTGAATATTTTAATCTTTTTAGGGTTCTTAAAACTTCGAGGTCCCTACGCCGCAACCTAATTGGCCTGCGCGAAAATCAAGTCATGCTTCTGCGAACAATCTGACGGGTTCGTAATGGCTGTGAATACTTTTTAGTTCAGAGCAGCTAGCTATAAATATCCAAGAACTGGTGGAGTTGTCGAGACGAAATACAATCATTACTCCTTCTAAAAACTCATCCAACAATTTTCATTGCACAATTCACAGGAACTCGCGAACAGTGGACACTTCCAAAAATTAAGCAACGAGAGGAAAATGTTAATTTTCGTAGGCCAATCTGAATTAAGGAAGATAAAAATTGCTGCCAAGGTAGAAGGAAATACGCAAATATGTTAGGCAACAGCAAACCACGGTTTCTCGTTGAGAAATATGCAAAACAGCCAGTCGTATAAAAAGCCAGCATAGTGAAGGGTTACAGGAATTGAATGTAAGTGATGATAAAAGGTGTTTAGAAGATTCCTATGATCTGTTTTCAAGTCAGTTGTGTTTCGATGGCTTCCAGAAGACGAATGGAAGATTCTGAGCGATGTCGGGCTGGCGGACGTATTGAAGGACTAGCTGAAGTACCCGTTCTTCGCACCGGATGGATATTATTAAACCAACAAATACAAATGAAAAATAAGTAAATAAATATTAAATATATTTTTGTTCTACATTTAATCTCCTACAAAAACTGATTTAGAATATTCGTCAGGCATATTCTAATCATACTTGATTTTTTAAATACTATTTGGAATGTCCATCATATTCCGCGAGTGTGCCGTATTTGTCTTCTTGTTTCATAAAATACTTCATCGAAATTGAAATCTATGTTAAAATCGCCGACTAAAACTGTTTTAAAATACTCGCCAGGCATATTCTAACTATACTTCACCTTTTTTTAATCGAATATAGACATCAATACTCCAATTAAATAAACAGTAAGGTTAGGCAGTTTCTCGACAAAGATGGAAGATATCACTTCGGGAACTTATTTCTTTTATGCCAAACTTCGCGACAAATCACCAAAAATGGCAAACCTTTTGACTTATTGTTTAATCTGGCAACCCTTCAAAAATAACTCACTTCGCACTTTCATCCGACACACAAAAATGTTTGTCTAAAATTAATAGCACTCAAGAGCTAAAAAGTACGGGAAAAACACTCTTTCTGTCAACTACCTCGTATTACGGTCAATTTTTAAAAGAACTTGAAAAAAAAAAGTTTAATGAATTTTCTTTTGTTACATTTTAATGCAAGATTTTTATTGCCGTCATCATTTTCCTTCTATATATGAAGTCGAAATGAAAATAACGTTTTCTCCCCTCACACCACTTTGGACACGAACTCTAAAAAAACCCTGAAAAGGATTGTTAGTCATGCGTGTTCGCTACATTTTAAAGCAAAAATTTTATGGTTGTGTTTCCCTTTGAGATATGATAACAAATTCGAAAACAAAATTTTGGCCTCTTATCCCATTTTGATAAGCATTCCAAAGAACCCTGAAAAATAACTTTAAGCATTTGTGTTCACTATACTTTTAAGCAAGAATTTTACGGCTATCTCTATTTTCCTCTGATATATGAAGGGAAGTGTGAAAAGAACGTTTTGGACCCTTACCCCCGTTTGGGTGCGAATTTTAAAAGCCCTGAAAAAGAGTGAAATTAAAAAACTACTCCACACAATTTTACCGAAAATCTGAGTTTAGCAGACGAAATTTCAGACTCATATAAATATCAGCGCTTTGTGTCACTGTTTGCAAGGTCACACCCCAGCCGGGGCCATCGCTAAGCAACGGGCCTGTTTATGAGTTGCCATCGCTAAAAATGAGTTTATCATTGAGGCCTGTTTTCCCCAGTCACAGTATTCTATTTTATTATTATTTTAAAACAATTTTTTTATACTTTTGTCGTACTAAAGAACTTTAGATGTAGGTAATCGTTTTGTGAATCTTGCGCCATTTTCTTTCATGAAAATTTATCCTAAAATTCGAACATTTTGCTCTGAATGTAAAGGTAAGTGAACGCTTATAATGTATTTAGAAATTCTAAAAATATGTATGTAAATCATGTTTAGTGAATAATTACTCATGTGTTATTTATAAATAAATTATTTTAATCAGAAATCGCATTACTTGGGTAGTTTTTATTCTTGTAAATAAGCATGAGGTTGTGATACTATTTAGACAATTTAATTTTGCAAGTTGAAAATGTTATTTTTCAGTTATATATGCCTTGATTATGTGATTAAGACTTACATCTGGTACAGTGCAGAAATACAGTAAATTATAAATTATTGATTTTTGCCCGTTTATACAGAAACTTCAAATGTAATTAATATTTTGTACAAGCGTTCATTATGCTTGCTCAATTCCTAAGTTCGATTGAGAAAGGGACAAAAGAATAATATATACTACATGTCTTTATTTTATGAAATGTCTTTATTAAAGAATAATTAATTCAGGGATCGCGCTATAGAGCGTATTTTATCAATTTTCTCCAATATACAGGGTATCCCGAAAACACTGAAATGCGCTTTAATACATCATTTGTTAAAGATTAATCTTGAATTGTTTAAAATAACGTAGGAAATACGACTACGTTCATGAAATATTCATTATAAAAATGTGTTTCTCATTTGTGTATTTAGTTATCTTAAAGTATATTAAATATCCACTTGTGAAACTAAAATAAGCAATCGTGAATCATGAGAGTAAGCGCTACTTTGTTTTTCCTTTAAATTATATGCATCTATTTTCTTTATGTAAATATGTATCATAGCAAACAAATTAATGATGAGTTCGTACTTGAATTAGTAACACAATTACTACTTAAAACTACATTAAATAACGTTTGAAAGAACTGGGAAGCTTAAGAAATGCCTGATGTATACGTGAAGACTCGAGCATCCGTAGGCCTCTTTGGATGGCTCATCAAAATACACGCGCAGGCCCGTTACTAATTGCGAAGGCCCCGCCCCAGCCAAGTTCAAACAATAAAAAAACATGCTCCGTACTATTTGTAACATTTTCCCTGCAGTTTTTTGGCAAATTTTACTTGCTTTAAAGAAATTAATTAAAAACACGTTTGAATTTTTGGACGCGCAAAAAGTTGCAAATTATCAAACAGGCAAACAAAGTCACAGACACGTATTATAGTTTGACTTTAATAAAACAGAAAAAAATCTGTGTTATGGTAGCATGGCTGCAGAATAGTTTAATAAAATAAAAGAATTATATCAGTAAAAGAATTTTATTTATTGCTGTTAGTGGCATTTCAAAGCAAGAATTTTATAGCTGTCTCTTTTTTCCTCAGAGATATGAAGGGAAATATAAAAAGAACGTTAGAGAATGCTTCGGCTCCTTACGCCCGTTTGGGTGCGAATTCTAAAAACCCTGAATATGACTTTTAGGTAATTGTGTTACATTTTAAAGCTATCTCTTTCTCCAAATGAAATATGAAGGGAAACGGGAAAAGAACGTTTTGGGCCGCCACTCCCGTTTGTGTTCGAATTTTTTAAAATCGCTTCTTAAATGACCCCTTGGGCGCAAAAGCTATAAGCTCCTACAACTTCATGTCTGTATATCCAGTAGATTTGGCTGGGCGATGATTGTCAGTCAGTAAGTCATTCATTCATTCAGTCAGGACATCTTCCTTAATAAAGAGAGATTATATTAATTGATATTCAAAGCGATTTATTAAACTCGAGAAAAATAATTGCCTCTAACTCCAACGTTAATTCGTCAACTGCATAATTTTACGTCATTTTTAAACGCGTGATATCAAAGTGACGTCAATCTCACATGCAAACACTAACTTGAGTTATTGAAAGCAAAAGAACAAATCCCACGTTATTCACTGATCCACTTTTATCACACATTGATGAATATTATTATTTCACTCGCGGCACAAATTTATATCCAAACCTATTAACTTGAGTGGGTTTCTTAAATATTTCTAAATTAAATTGTCATTTTCATACATTGACATCAGAATGACGCCAATCTCACTTGAATTTTCAAAGTAATAAATAAATAAATCTTTGTTAACTATGCACACTAACTGAAACCGTCCGGAAAGCGCCATCTGTCGGCGGCTATGAAAGATAAAAACATACTTGGAACTTTTTAATATTTTTTTGTTGTAAAAGGTAGATTTTTTTTATATTATAGGAACAGTGGTTTTTTTTTTTTCGTGCGATAAAAAGTAGAATATTGCTCAATCGAGGACATTAGCTGTCTTTATTCCAAATCCGTTAAACCGTTTCAGTGTGAAAGAGTAACAAACATACATGCAAACATTGACATTTGTATACACTGTCTACCAATAAGTATTTGGACACCGATGCAAATGACGATATCTGCGGTCCTGAGGTACGTCAAAGCCTCCGCCGATATATATCGTGTCGGAAACAGCATCGGCATTAGTCGCATGCAAGATGCCGCGCAGTTCGGAGTTCCCTGATTTCGAGAAAGGTATAATTATCGGGTATCACAAATGTGGCCGATCCTTAAGGGACATATCTAGCGATCTGAAGTACCCAAAATCAACAGTGGCCTATGTGATTAAGAAGTCGAAGGTGAGCGGTGATTGTCGGAATGTGCCCCCGAGTCGGCAGACCAACGAAACTGGGAGATAGAGACCGACGAGTGCTGTCCAGAGAAATTCAGAAAAACCGCACCCAACCGATGGCCCTCATCGGCGAGGAGTTTGAACAGGCATCCGGGAGTATTGTTTCAATGAATACCTATCGTAAGGAAGCACATCTGCTTGGTTTTCATGGTCGTGCTGCTGCCCATAAGCCTTTGATCACAAAGTCCAACCGCGCTGCTCAATTAATGTGGTGCAAAGTACATTGAAATTGGACCGTAGATCAGTGGAAACGGGTTCTTTGGAGCGACGAATTAAGATTCACCCTTTACCGTTCGGATGGCAGTGTCTGGGTCTGGCGTCTGCCTGGAGAACGTCTCCTGCCAGAATGCATTGTGCCAACAGTCAAGTTCGGCGGAGGTGGAATTATGGTCCGGGGGTGTTTCTCCTGGTATGGACTGGGACCCTTGGTCCTGATTCATGGTAAGCTCAGTGCCGATGCCTACTGCACTATTTTGGATGACAATGTGCTTCCTACGTTGTGGCAGTTTTACGGGTTGGACCCCTGTTACTTTCAGGACGACAATGCCAGTTGTCATGTTTCGAGGTTGGTATGGTGCCAATGGAGTTCATCGAATGGACTGGCCTGCCCAGAGTCCAGACCTGAACACTATCGAGAACCTCTTGGACGAGTTGGATCGCCTAATTAAGGGGTGCACTACCCGTCCAAAAGCGGTGAAGCAACTTCTATATCTACTCCAAGCCGAGTGGAAGACAATACCACTAGCTGTAATACAAAGACTGTGGAAAGTATGCCCCGGAGGGTTCACGCTGTAATTGCCTCTCGCGGAGGCTCTACCAACTATTGATTTTGAATAAAGTTAGTTTTTCGTTTCAATCACAGGTGTCCAAATACTTATTGGTAGACAGTGTATTAGTATGAGTATGATATTCAAAGGGGTGCACATAGTGTTAAGGCAAACATACAGGGTGGGGATACCTGCGATGATGCCTTGGACGAAGGACTTTTTAAGGGGTTCTTAACGAGAACTTACGTTACATCTGGAGAAAACCGCCCAAAACTCCGGACTGTTAGAATTACAGCCGCACGGTAGACGAGGCCGTGGACATTGACACTTCGAGAACTGCCATGTTTAGTGTGTCTTATCTACTCAGCCATGGTAGGGCCCGATACTCGAAAGGGTAAAAATATTTTTTGCTAGCTATGTGCTATCCACTTATAAATAAAACTCGCACAAAACATTAAAGTCCCCCCCCCCCTCAAAATTCTGAAACATGGAATCACTGACGGATTAATGCAATTTTGTGAGTGGGGTGGCTAGTTGGAAGGTTCACAAACACATCATTTTATGGAAGTAAAATATGATCTTTTAAATTGTTTTTTTTTTGTTTTGTTTTTTTTCGGAAGAGCCCGTCGCGTCCCCTCTACCTTTTTAATCCGTCCTTGCATGGAATCGTATTGAACGTTTCCGGAGTCTGACACATTTATTTGGGTAGCTTATATTTAAACATTTTTGTAAAAATGATGCTAGTGCAGTTTGCGAAGAAATATTCTAAATTCTGTTTATTTCCACTTAAACCGTTCATTAATCGCTACCCAAGCAGCACGACTGTTTGGCAAACGATTGGCCAAACATCGTGGCCAAGATGGCCAAGTGGGATTTGTTGGGTAATATTATAAGAATATCATAATAACATTGGCCCATCATCGCTTCCGATATTAAAATTTTGTCCTCAGAACGCGACATCGTCATCTGTTTGGCACGACATCGCCTTGCGATGCTAAATTTCCGACATCATAAGCAGATTTCGGATTTTGTTTGGGGCGATATCGTCAGGCGATCAGTTAAAAACTCGTAGCTAATCTTTCAGGATTTGACATCGGTCCAAATTCGCTTCGAAATTACTTAACAGATGGCGCTGCGGAATCTGGGACATTTTACTTCTTTTCAGTGGCAACGGGTGAAAGAGCAGCGATCGGCTGGAGTGATGTTTATCTTTCCTCGAGTTAGGGTAAGTTATTTTTTTAATATTTTACTATTTTCTGATTTTTTTTTTAAATTGCGTTAATGATCCAATTGAAATAACTTAAAAAGTATCATTTATTAGATCGATTGTTCGTATCGGTACAGCTTTATAATGAAGTGTAGTTGAAACTCATTTAAAAATGTCGGTACGCATTGTACCGCCATTTTAAGTAATTCAAAGTTATAGTAAATATTTCTATTTTAACAAGGTTCGACCGTCATTAGAGCATTACACGTAACGTACAATTTTGAAGGGGGGAGTACAGTACAGTAGAGTATATTTAGCGTATAGGAATTGCGTAACGTACAACATATATGTCATTACACCGATACATGCTTTGAAAGTAATATTTAGCGTATATTACTTTCAAAGTTGTACGATGAGGAAGAGGTTTCATTAAAGCTGAATCTTAGTAATAGTTTTAAATATACAAATGACCCCCTTTCTAGTGTCATGATAGCGTTTGTGATGCCAGCTAAAAAAATGCATCCTAAAATCACAAAATATGTTTGTTTATATTTTGGTTTAGTTAACATATAACAACACTGTTTTAGTAGTAAAGTTATTTATTTACCACCACCAACAACCACTCTTTTCATTTAAAAAAAATAAGAGGGTGGTCTATCAATATTCTATATCTAGCTTTACAAATTTTGCATAATTGTGTGCAGTGGTGTATACAGGAGATGGGGGGGGGGGGTCACCACTCTGCTCTTGTCAAAATTCTTTTTGACAAAATGTCCATAAGTTTTGAATTTTTAACTTAAATGTTACGCATCTTAACACAAAGTTATGTATCAAAGTATCATCTGTAATTATATATGATTGGTAAATAACTGTTATACATTACGAATAATATGTACTAAGAAAGCCGATTAAAAAGAGCAAATCGTTTAGGGAGGGGAAACTTGCTAGTGTGCAAAACTATTAAAGACATCGGGAAGAGCAATAATTATATACAGCTGGCGACGAACTCTGGTATAATGATTATTTGATAATTCGCAACTACATATTTATCAAACGTAGCCACCGATATTTGAGGATTGACAGATGGAATCAGAAATTTTTAGATACTTGAAAAAATTTTGAATTTCCCAACCGTATTTTCTTCCCCCAACTCCTAAGTGAAATGCCGATCGGGCTTCTTCTCGCTTGAGTCAGCAAAAACAAAACATACAAGAGGGGCCACTTTTTGGGTTACTCGGCAGTCGACTCACGCAAATGAAAACAAAGAAAAAGGCAGTAGCAGTATTTCGATCTGAAAGAGTAGAATATTTGAAAAAAGCATTTTAATAAATTACATTTGTGGGGAAGATCTGATTTCATAGACGGTTTTTGTGAAAGGGCCGTTTTCAATCGAACCTATTTTTATGATGGGATTATTGTACTCAATCGTAACCGTTTTAATTAACGTATTTTCGTGATGGGCCGCAAATGGTATGTAGGAAATAAAAAGTGCTGGTTGTTGACTAATAATAATAAAAATGTAAAAGCAGGAGGGCGCAGAAAGAAGAGAAATAGGGCCGCCCGGCACTAAAAAGACGACAAAAGGGCCGCCGGACGCTGCGCCCTGCCAAATTAATCTAGAGTCAGCACTAAAGCAGACCTTTAGCTGCATTGCCATCTGCATTCTTTGCTTTTTCAGAAACAAATTCTTGACATCTTTTTTCATTACTGTATTTGTCAGAGTCTGTTACGTCCAATTTAGAAAGCAGCATCAGTAACTCTTTGAAATCATTAAATTGTTGGTTGTTCTTTGCTAAGTAGTATGATTCATTGAATAATGCTGTTAAGTGATCAAATGTTTTTTTCATCCATAGCTTTTAGGCATTTAACTATCGGCGTGTCACATGGCTTTTCTTTTGCATGCTTTGCTTTCTCACAA
Source organism: Cheiracanthium punctorium (assembly GCA_038373885.1). Classification (NCBI taxonomy): domain Eukaryota; kingdom Metazoa; phylum Arthropoda; class Arachnida; order Araneae; family Cheiracanthiidae; genus Cheiracanthium; species Cheiracanthium punctorium. Next base: position 216,869 of record JAWZYV010013736.1, on the reverse strand, counting down.
CAAAGATGGAACACTATGTTTTTTTCAATCAGAAACACTATGTTTTTTTAAAGTTTCCAATTTAAAATTGGACAAGTAGCCTTGTACTACTCTTGAGGTAGTGTGACTTAATTTGGGAACTAAGTTGCAAACCTTGTATATTGCAATTCCATCTTCATATTCTAACCAATCAAAATCTTGCAGCCAAGACAGTTGAAATTTCCTTTTTCCTAAATTTGTACGCCCAGTTTCAGTTTTACTTTCGTTTGTGCTCATTTTAAAATTTTCGTGCACCTCCATCCTATTTTGTATTTCCGAAGCTTCTGCCTTTTCATGATCAAGTTTATCTGAAATAAAAAATCCCTCTATTTTCTTTTGCTTATACAGCAGTGAATTCTGTTTGATACCTCTCTTCATTTTAATTTTCTTGATTATAAGAGTTCAGAGAAAAATTGTAACTAAAGCCGCTTGCTTAAGTGAAAAACAAAACAAAACATAATGCTCGCAACACAGTGAACTGCACATGTTTATAGGCTAATCTCCGTCAACCAAAAATGTGAGGATGGTAACTAACATTGGTAGCATCATGGGTAACATCATGGTCTTATGACATGACCTACATTGATTTTGATGTGTGTAGAGCCGATAGTTTGTTCACAGGGTTGTAAAATGTAATTCTTATTTATTACAGCCTAAGGAAGTGAGCTAGTATATAAATAGTGCATTCGATTGAGCTCATATTAGGTATGCATAGTATAGGTCTCTGTTTTACATACTCCATAAAGTTTAGTAAGTGTATAACTTACAGTTTTTTACGGGACTACAAAAAAGCATTCTTATACATTACAGCACTCAAACCATTTTAAGTGCTCTAGTGCCTTAACACTGGATCCGATTGAGTTAAATGAAGTTTATTTAAATACTTGGTAAAGATAAAGTAGTCAGAAAGTCGAGTGGAGTCACTCTGGATATTTTTTCTTTTATTCAAAACATTGTAAAGAGAAAATGGAACAAGAAAGAGTTGATTCCTATTTTAACACCACCAGTTTTGCTAACCTAAAAAATTGCCTCACTTTGGCAAGCTTTGCAGTCATGGGTCTCTAAGAGTTATGCATGAGTTTCAAAGCTCTCCCAAAAGAACTAGATGAAAATGAAAGTGAACAAATTAGCGATGAACGCACCAGGGAAGGAATTTGAAGACAATTATTAAAACTACATTAATTGGCAACCCAAAATAAATGAATAGATAATGGAATGCTGTACTTACATGTTGTTCCAAATCACCATTTAATTCAAAATTATGGTTACCACATAAATACAGTAGAAGACCCAAAATCCGCACAGCTTGGTTCCAGACCTTGTGCAGATTTTAGAATTTTGCGGATTTTGGGTCATAATAGGAAATTTATTCTATTTCCACCCCCCTCAGAAAATAATAGAAAAAAAAATACAATAGAGATCAAGGGAAACAAATCATGTTACTTATAATTAGAATCATGATATAAAAATACAGAGGATTAATACAATATACAAAATTATGAGATTATAAACTTATTTAAACATGTATATTCAATAGTTTAGGACTTTGGGATGTTCTAATTATAGTTTTTATTTATTTTTTTCATTATTTTCTGTTCGTAACACAGCTTTGTTGCTCTACAAATCTGAGATATTTCTTTCTCACCTTTTTGATCATCCTCACTTGTTACTGTGTCAGAGTCTGCATCATGTGATCATAATTCAGTGTCAATTATGTCACTGTCAGTCATTTGAAAGTTATCAATGTTAAGATTAGAGCTCACAGACTCCTAATTTTTTTTTTTTCAAGTGGGAATAGCTTATTTAGTTTTACTTTGTGGTTATACTGTAGTTTTCTGAACTTGCAGCTGGCAAGGCAGATTTCATTGTTTACATTGAACAGACAGTGCAGATTTTAGAGCCTTGCGGATTTCGGTTAGGTGGATTTTGGGTCTTCTACTGTAGAAAAAAAAATCGCTGTGGTAAATGCATATGTTTAATTATCGTCACCTTGGTGAGAGTCCAGGGGTTAATGTAGAAATCAACCCAAGAAAGACAAACACGGCACAATCATGGATTATGATGCCCATTTCAAATAGTATTTAAAATGGTGAAGTACAGTTGGAATATGCTTGCCGGAAATTTTAAACCAGTTTTAGTCGGTGATTTTTAGACGGATTTCGATTCTAAAGATGTGTTTTATGGTATAAGGGAGAAAAATGTGGCACTATCATGAATAATGATACATTTTCCAACTAAATGGAATAAGGAACAAAAATAGGGATGACCCATAAATAACATATGATACGCTTTTAATATATAGCACTTTAATGCGTATTTAAAATCTGAAAGTGTTTCAGATTTTCCTTTTTTTTTTTTTTTTTTAACCAGAATTTTGCTGAACTGACTTATCTCCAATCCTATTTTTATGCAGGTTATGATGAAGTCTTCTGTAATAATTAGTTTCACACTTGTACACATGTTTTTGCATTTGCTTTCATTATTTTTCCATGGTGCTTAACTTTGGTTTTAATATTCTTTATGGATGAAGCTCAGCCTGTTATGGGTTAGTAGATGTTGTGGAATATGATTGCCACCCCTCTTCCCACCCTTCTGATAAAAAAGGAAAGAAAAAATTAAGAATGTAAGTGCTTTTGTTTATCAAGTCATGTACAAATCTTGTAGTTGACGTGAGATTATGTCTTAGTAACAAGTGATTTTACCATTGGAGCAATACATTGAGTCACACGAAAAGAGAAATTCAGAGAAGTAGGCTGTAGAGCTTTTTGTTCTGGGAAAACACAAAAAGCAAATTTTAAAGCAAAAAGATTTTATTATGGAATAATCAGGGGGTTTCACTGTTCTATACTAGTGCTAAAAGTGCTAAATTAGAACTTAAACCTTTTTAAGATAAAAAATCCTTAATCATTTTAATTCAAATGATTGGCACAAAAAGCTCCCCATATTTAAAAAAAAAGTTTTTTTTCTCTTGCGCTGGGCAAAATTATATCAACCCTGCCTCCTATGCACTATCTAAGTCCTATTAGGATGCCCCTGGCATCCTAAGCCCTACCAAAATTCAGTCACTGAAATTAAAATGTCGGCAAAATCTTATGCATGTATATTAAGAAACATAGTATCCCCGATTTCCATTGTGCTTAAATTTTACTTGATAACGTCATCACCCTACATCATTTCTTCAAAATATGTCAAGCTTATTGATGGTTGAAGTTTTATTCATCATAACATGCGTGGTGTTCAAATACCGTATTTACCCGTGTATAACGAGCACCCTATACGTAACAAGAAAAAATCGAGAAATTTTGTTATCTCATATATAACGCGCACCATAAATTTCACATTCAAAAACTTTGTAGATTCATAACCTAAGCACTCCATTCAAAATTGTTAGTCCAGCTCTCCAAATACCTTAACTACCAGCATTTCCTTTCTCCTTATGTCAGTTTTGGACTGGGCGTTACGCTCGTCAGTTAGCTCAAAGAAAAAGATAAAGAGGAATGATCCTGGATTTTCTTCCCCCAATCAAAAATGGACCAACCCAACCCAGTCTTCCTGGGTTATGGAACAAATCACAGTGGTTGGTAGGTCATGTGTTGGTTGCAAAATAACGTCACACAAATATCGTCCATTCCTTCATTATTTGTGAGAGTGTATTGACAACATGGGATTAAGATGGAAAAGCGAACTATTTATACTGTAGCATTCAAGTTGAAAGTAGTTCAGTATGCAAAAGAAAATGGTAACTGTGATTCAAGTCAGAAATTCAGTGTTGGCGAGTCAAGCGTGCGAGAGGGGCGGCATATGAAAGAAAAACTGAAGAAAGCACCATCTAAAAAACGTGCTTTTCGGGGGAAGTCGTGTAAATATCCGCAAGTGGAGCAGCAGCTTTTGAATTATGTAATGGATCTGCGGCATTCAGGTGTACTCAGTCTCGGCAGAAATGTTGATGTTCGAGGCCTGTAAAATAGCTAAGAAAATGAATATTCCGAGAGACGACTTCAAGGGAAGCTATGGCTGGGTGCAACGCTTTATGATCTGTAACAGTCTCTCGATCAGAAGAACGACGCTGTCACAAAAGCTGCCAGAAGAATACGAAGAACAGCATACCAAATTCTTCCAGTACATTATAAGGCTCAAAAACAAAAGGGATATCAGATGTCACAAATTGGCAATGCAGATCAGACTCCATTGTGGTTTGACATGCCAGAAGCCACGACTGTTCATCCTGTTGGTTGGAGACAGAAGCATTCAAATGCGCACAACAGGAGCAGACAATCAACGATGCACCGTTATGCTGGCCATTACGGCTGACGGCCGCAAGCTGACACCGTATGTGATTTAAAGAAAAGCTATCCTTAAGGAATCTTTTCCAGTAGGGATAATTGTAAGAGTCCAGGAAAAAGGGTGGATGAGAGAGGAGCTCATGAAAGACTGGATTAAAGTTGTATGGGAACGTTGGGCTGTTGCTTTACGTCGGCCATCGATGCTGATTCTGGGCAGCTTCCATGGACACAGGACTTGTGAAGCTAAAGTGCAAATTCGTCGCTTAAGTGATTTAGTCGTGATACCTGGTGACGAAGTGCTGCAGTCCTTAGATGTTGTCATCTACCGACCATTTAAGGTTGCATTTCGGCATGCATACAATCGGTGGATAACAACAACAGATCACAAATTCCCTAGTAGCAATAACCCATCGGTCGATGAGAGGCGGGTGAGTTAAATCCGAGGAGAAGGAGCAATGGCCGATCACGGCTTTTCATCCCAAAAAGGGGAAAGTTCATCGGCAACTGGTACAAAATGTCCGCTCGGGGGGCCATAAAGCCGATCATCGTTTCCGGATGACTCCGATGAAATAACGAAAAGAAACCGATAAACTATTTAAAATATATTTGTTAATAAAAAATAAACGACTGGCAGCAAAATTTTCAAAAAATGTCCGTTCTGTATATTACGTTTTCGTTTTTTGTATGCTAAATTTCCGTTTTTCTGAGAAAAAAAAATCTTCCTTCCCCGGGCCCGAACCCTGAGCGTACTATTTACGAGATAAGCGCGCTACCCCTAGACCATCGAATCTTATCATGTGTAATGCAAAATGTGAACTAGCCGTTACTTTAGTCTCAGATTGGGACTTTCGGTGAAATTTTGACAAAGTGTTGTTCAGCTATTATTAATAATAGTCAAATTATTCGATTGGTAAGAAATTAATTTCACTTTTCACCAATGTATGTAAGTAGCAACAACATTCATAATTAATAATTAAAAATAATATTGCCAATTGTATAGGAATTTTAGTGTGATTTTAACTTTCATATTTCTTGTATACCTTTTAAAAATTAACTGATTTCTCTTCTTGCTGTTTACATTAAAGAGGTTTCAAAAGAATTGCTCATTCTAATGAAGTTTCCATTATTCTTATAATGCAGCTGACGCTCAAATAGATTTTCTTTTCTTTTTCTTAAACACATTTTTAAAAAATTATTTCAATATTACAAACGATTTTTATATAATAAATACTTACATTTTTTTGTAAATATTTCTTTTCAAATTTAAATTTTGTGGGAGGGGGCAAGGGGGGGGGATACCACCCCCTGTCCCTCCCAACCCCAATACAAGAAATTTGAAGTAAATTATGCGATTAATTCAAGAATTGTTCAAAATTTCCCTTAGATTATGCAAAGGCACATCTAAATTACGCAAATATTTATAGGAATTTGGGTAAACTGTAAACCACTGGGGACACCTGCAAGGCCCGTTGACTATAGAGCTGCAGTTTCGGATAAGATATTGTTTTTCGGTTTCCCATCGGCGAAACTGCTCGTCTAGATCACTTCTATCCATGAATAAAAATTCATCTATTGCAGATAAACAAAAGTGCACTTGCCGATGACTGAATTTGACGAGTCGATGAGTTAACGATGAGTCGATGAACGACCGAGCAGAAAACAAGCAGTCATTGCTACTAGGGTTCACTCCAAGCGGGAGAATGAAGCGTGCTTCTCTCGCAACTGTATGTGAATGGATATGTGAAGCTTGGAATTCCATCTCAGCCGATAAGAAAGAGCTTCAAAGTGACTGGAATTTCCAATCGGATGGATGGAACTGAAGACGATATGATATACGAGGACATTGACTGTGCCAGTGATGACGAGAGCAGCAGTAGTGCCAATGAGGATTTCTAATTATATTAATAAATGTAATGTTTCTAGAACTGTTGTATGAAATAAGTGTTAAGAGGGAAAATATATGTAGCAAAAAATGACTTCTATTAAGATTTTTCCAGTTTCATTTTCTTCTTTGAGTACTTTTCTTGATTCAAACCTATATCGTGTGATTTTATGCAGCAGTGAAAAATTATTCCAAGTATAACGCACACCCAGAGTTTTTGCCCTAAATTATTTTTAAAAAAGTGCACGTTATACACAAGTAAATACGGTAACAAGAAAAGTATCATTTTATAATACAAAGGTAAACTTAGGTTTCTCACGTGTTAATAAGAAATTTGTTTTCCAAGTTTTCTTCATTAAACACAACATGGATCAATTGTCATTACTATCAAATAGATAAAACTAATAGAAAATTTAATTTTAAATAAATTTTTATAAAAAATTAATTTCCTTAAATAGACTTATTATTTTTGTTAAGAAATTAAAGAATTTATTTTTGTTATTTTATGAACTACTTGTGTGCACTTAGTGTTAATGGATTATTTTATGTAATTTGATTAATGTTCTAAAATTACTAGTTTTTTGTGGGTGGGGGGGTGCAACTAAGTTATGTCTGATTGCCGGCTGGAGTTTTTGCAATTTGACTGAAATTATATACCTCCTTTGAAGATACTACTGCATCTGAAAGTACTTAATTTTTTATTCTTGTTTATCTTTAATGTGACATTTCTGAGATTCTAATGCTTTATAAATTCTAAATTGTACATTGTTTTCTTTTCTTTTTTTTCCCAGTTTCTGGTTATCAACTTTCATCCAGAGAACAACGAACAAGTAGTTGATGGAAAGAGGGAAAAAACATTTTTATATATATATTTATTTATTTCATGAAATACAGATTTATTTTGTATGTAATAAAGAATGTTAATAAAGTTTTTTATTTTTAATTATGTTTTACCTTAAATATCATTAGAATCTGTGTCATTAATCTTTTTTATTGAGAAAACTATGAATGGGGTTTTAAAGCATGTTTTGTGATTAGCAACAGTTCATAAAAATTTAATGATAAATGCTTTTGAAGAAGATGGTAAGTATAAATTTTTGATTGGGAGGTACTTAATAATCAAGTCTTTCACCACTACAAATGCCTGAACTACTGGCCATTTCATTATGGGGGCACCAGTTTAAGTATAAAAAAAGTACAATAAAACTTTATAATATGAAGTAACTGATCAACTCTTAACTTTGTATAAGTTAACCTGGGACAAATGCAAATATGCCAGTTTAGAGTATAAAAATAGTACTTAATGCATGAAAAAAAAGGAAAGGAACCCTCTAATTGGAGAATAATTATTTATTTAAATCTGTTTTTCCATATGGTACTGACTCCACCTTTTTTACCTAATTTAAGTTACATACAGATTACATAAGTTACATACATTTTTATTTTTTAGACTTGATCAGCTTAAAATTAGTGAGTGTAGGCAGAGTTTTATATAGGAGCTTTTTTTTAAAAAAAACCTACTATGTAACAGTTAGCAGGAAGGGGGAATGAATATCAGTGATGCCATTTTCTATACATTTTTGTGTTTATGCCCACATGTAATACAAGTAATTAATAAAAAAGTAATATTTTTAATGTTTGTTTTAAAGTATGAGGATGTAACTTCATTATACACAAGCATAGCCATAATTTTTTTTTTTCGGGGGGACGATTAATATTGCATTTTCAAAGAATAATTTAACCAATTTTCTAATTTAGCAAAATCTGAAGATAATATAGCAAATTACATTATTAAAATCGTAAACCACAGTTATTTAGTAAATAAAAAAGGCGAATTGATGAGATTTGAAAATTGCTTAAGTCGAGGTACTACTGTATACACACACACATTTATATATTTTATTTCTTTCTTGAGTGTGTTTTAAACTGGGCATTTACAAAATCAAAATAGGAAATTTGACCTTGCACTCAAATACTTTTTTTAAGTGGGTGTAAATATCTGAGAGCTCATACTAAGTAAAGTGAAAATATGACGGTGAGGTGAGGTGGGGGGGGCAGAAATACATATCCTTATATTTTAACTGCCCACTCCCCCCTTCTGGCAGTGCCACTTTTTATTAAAGGTGACAATATATATACACTCATGTCCATAAATTAAGGATAATGAAGTTCAGGCAAAGAAAGAGAAAGAAGCAAAACAAATTTGACTTATTTGTAAAGTCTATTTATTAAACAAAAATAAAGAGCAAAAAACATGCTATATGTTTGACATAATTAATAAAAATTCCAAGTTTTACTCCCTTGACCAAATTTCAAAAAAGAACCTATTTACAAAAAACAGTATAACATGGTTAGTAGGATGGTTAATACGGAGTATGTCTCCCGGACGATGCAATACAGGCCTGACAACGCCTAGGCATGCTGAGTATCAAATGATGAATCTGATCTTGGGGAATATTACACCACTCATCAAGCAATGCACTCCGAAGTTCCGGTAGACAGGTGGGAGGGGGTTGACGGGCTGCAATTCATCGGCCAAGCATATCCCACACATGCTCTATTGGATTCAAGTCCGGTGAGTATGCTGGCCAATGCATACGGGTGATATGCTCCGATTGAAGGCATTCGTCTACAATGTTTGCACGGTGAGGACGGGCGTTGTCATCCATAAACACAAATTCAGCACCCATGGCGCCCCGAAACAAACGTACATGCTGTTCCAGAATGACATCCCGATAGATGTGGCCTGTCATCGTTACACTCTGAACATGCAGGTCAGTTCTGGAACCAAGAATAATTCCTCCCCAAACGAGCCATCCTGCACCACCGTAACGGTGTGTTTCAATGGTGTTCTCTTGGTGGTAACGGGTACCTGGCACTCTCCAGATGAATGTCCGGCGAGAATCAGACTCCAAGCTAAACCTGGACTCGTCGGAAAACATCACACAAGACCACTGTTGCGGTGTCCACAATGCATGCTCTCTACTCCAGGTTAATCGCAGGCGACAGTGAGTTGCGGTAAGTGGAACACATCTGACAGGCCTACGAGCATATAGACCAATGTGTCCTAAGCGTCTGTACACGGTCTGCCTTGAAACTCTCGTACCGGTAGCTGAAGAGAGCTGACGAGACAGGTCTGATGCTTTACTCCGTCTGTTTCTTTTGGCAGTAACTGCCAAATAGCGGTCCTCATTCGGCGTTGTAACTCGGGGGCGACCTGTGCTGTAACGTCTACTCACATTACCATCATCTTGGAATCGTTGCCAAAGCCTGGAGATGACACTCTGGGCGATTCCAAGTTCCTCGGATACTTCCAGCTGGGTACGTCCACATTCCAGTCGTCCGATAATTCTGCCACGTAAAACATCATCCAAATGCCTCCTTTGTGCCATAACTATGCGGTTTTTGCACTGAAAGGCTTTCACAGCGCTTGTGAACAATTTTACTTCTTTGCCACCATTCCTTATATACCCCTCTCTTACACTCTCGTCATTGTGACGTACCATCCACGCCATCTGGTGGTTTCCTGTAATTTGCATATTCTTCTTCAAAATGTGTGTGATCATTCCACAGGTGAAATTTTTATTTTAGAGATCAATTTCTGTGTGGTTCTGAATTATCCTTAATTTATGGACATGAGTGTATATATATATATATATATATAGTATCAGGTTGTAACGAAAGTTTTCCGCCAAATCTGCTTGGCACAGCTCATGCGGCACCCAGAGATTGAACTTGTACGTCATAGTCCTTGTTTCAGAACTTTAGGTACCAAACCTTCACAGTGTCATATGATACAACAGTAGTACCTAAAGCTGTACATATAATTCGTTGACGTTCTGTAGCTGACTTTTTGCCACTGAATTGGATGTAAATGATATTTTTAACCCGGTTAGTTTCATTTGAGACACCTTGTACTTAATGATAACGATATATTTTTTACAGATTTCACTGCACAGTGTTCTAAAGTAAATCTCTTTTTTTCCAAATCCCAAAAAAGAGTGTGGAAAGATATGAGCAAACACGCCAACGTGAACTGTTTGCGCAGATCATATTTGCGGTGGCGAGAAACTTTCGTTACAACCTAATACCATTGTACAGCAAATTGTCAGCCTGAAAAAAAAAAAACCTGGAATAATAAAATTACCTTTAGAGCGAATAATTTCTATATATACAATATTAACTGGGGTATAAAGGCTGGAATTGCTTGGGTCAACATTTGGCGATTGGTCGGCCGTCGATTATAACCGTTTGGCGACTGGTCGATCGTCGATAAAAACGTTTGGCAACTGATCGACTGTCGATAATAACTGTTTGGCGACTGGTCAACCGACGATGAAAGCCATTGGTATCTGTTTGGCGGCTGTTCGACCGACGATGAAAGCCACTGGTATCTGTTTGGCGACTGTTCGACCGACGATGAAAGCCATTGGTATCTGTTTGGCGGCTGTTCGACCGACGATGAAAGCCATTGGTATCTGTTTGGCGGCTGTTCGACCGACGATGAAAGCCATTGGTATCTGTTTGGCGACTGTTCGACCGACGATGAAAGCCATTGGTATCTGTTTGGCGGCTGTTCGACCGACGATGAAAGTTATTGGTATCTGTTTCGTGACTGTTCGACCGGCGATGAAAGTGATTGGTATCTGTTTGGCGACTGTTCGACCGACGATGAAAGTCATTGGTATCTATTTGGCGTCAAAAGATTGGCCAATCTTTTCGGCCATCGTCGGATGAGGACATCGTCTTTCGGCCATCGTCGGATGAGACATCCCCAATCAATCGCTCATATCGCCGGCGATGTTGGCCCCATGTCAACTTCCTCGGTGAGCGATGTTTGGCCAAAGTTTGGCCACTGATGAATTGCTGCTTGGGAAATTTCAGCTAATAAATAAAAGTCAATTACTTCACCGATAGAATATCATAAATTTTGCCCTTTGTGTAAATTAAAGACAACTATAATAATAGATTCTTAACGCACTTTCTAATGCTTTATATTCAAATGATATGAAAAAATAATAGTTTAATTTATTTATTCCATGAAACATTTTTTTAAATCTGTCTATACGGAGTATGTTCAATAAAGGAGAAATTTCTCCCGAGCCCGAACACAGTCGTGTATTTGAGAGCCCGAGCCCGGTTCGGACCGTCATCTCTAATAATATCTACTAGCAGCGTGGCCCGGCGTTGCCCGTGCAATGGAAGAGAAATGTGCATTAACCTTAAATATAGATTCTAAAGGGAAGGAATGTGAATCCTCCCGCTGCCTTTATAAAAAAAGAACATTGGACTTCCCGCTGCACCTAAAAAGAATTGAACACGGCACCTAATAGCGTACAGAGGTTACCGGGAATGGGACGTGGCTAGGCTGGAATGTGAATCCTCCAGCTGCAATGATAAAAAAGGACATGGAACTTCCCGCTGCAACAACAACAAAAAAATAAACACGGCACCTGAAAGAGTACAGAGGTTACCGGAAATTCGGCATGGCTAGGCTTCTCCCCTTCTAGGTGTCTGTATTCAGTCATTTATCGCTAATACCTACGCAACTACTAAAAGCAAATAGAGTCCAGTCGTCGGTATGAGATTGTAAAGGGAAGGGATGTGAATCCTCCCGCTGCAACGATAAAAAAAGGACCTGGAACTTTCCGCTGCAACGAAAAAAAGAAAAGAACAGGTGACTTGCCAGCGAACAGATGTTACATTTTAGTGTTTTTTTTAAATTTCTGTTGTTAATTATCTAATAATGAGGAGACTAGCAAGAGAATTTGCAGTAGTTGCAAATATTAGCAACTACAATAACTTTATAGCTCACTAAAGTCAATCATTACATGAAATTTAACTCAAAGATTTTTTTTTCTTTATTTTGTTTTTTGCAAAGAGAACTAAAGAAAATATAAATACACAAATATATACCCTCAGGTTCACCATCCATTATAAAAGTTACATCCTGCCTGATATCAGAAATTCCGCCAGTGTCCTACACCCCCTACACCCGCATGGTTCGAGCTACACCGAAGCGTAACTATCGCCGCCTGTCTCTGGCGAAAAGCCTCCTAGCAGTAAAGTAAACCGTACAGGGACTCAAAAGATCTATTCTCCGCTCAACTCGTGCATGCGTACTAATCGTTATTCTTGGTTGCGGGAGGTATTCCGTGCGCTGTTCATTTCGTTTCGTGACTGTCGCTTACAACTAGTTGCTATGGCTACAACTAGTTGAATGAGCGTTTTCCCCCTTCATTCACGCTACGCTTCCGATAAGGAAAAAGTGGCTAAAGTTGTACAAAATATAAAATAACTCAAAAAATATTAATCCAATTAATTTCATTTTTACATTAGCTTTCTCTTGTCCTATTTAGTCAGTGTGCCAAATTTGGTCCAGATCCGTCGAACAGTCTGGACGCGTATAACGAACAAACGGACAGACAGACATTCCTCTTTTATATGAGTCTATCACAGATGTTTCTCTTTTATTCGGCGTTCATCATTCCGTCATTTCAAGATAATAGAAACAACTCTAAACAAGTCAAATAGTTGTCCGAGGACCTGAATCCGATCGTCTAAGGGTTACGACCCTACGGAAGATCGATATATTGCTGTTGTACCCTTGCGGAATAGAAAATTGACCTCCACACGTGTGACATCTACGGTTGCAGCAGCCATTGGTAAGACGATATCTATCACTACTGTTCGTCGAAAGCTACACATGAATGGTGTGTACGCCCGGGCACCACGAGTTTGTGTTCCTTTATCCGCCCAATCCAGAGGGGCACGGTTAAAATGTTGGCGCCATCATGTGATTTGGACTTAGTCTGATTGGAGCAACGTTATGCTTACATATGAGTTCATATTTGCCCTACAGCCCAATGATAAGCGTGTAAGGATCTTGAGGGAACAAGGCACACGCAATCGACCCGAGAGCATCACCGAACATCACGCATTCAACGGTGGAAGCATCATAGCTTGGGCAGGGATTTCATTGTGATATCGCACCGACCTGCACATCTACAGGCATTGTTCTATGACGGCTGTATAGTATCGAGATGAAGTCCTGGACTCCATTGTGAAACTGTATGCTGCAAGCTGGTCTTTCTTTCGATTTATTGGATGATAATGCGCATCGCCATAGAACTGCCATCGTTGACGACTTTCTGAGGAGTGACAGGATTGCACATATGGAGTGACGGTTTACTCGCCGGACCTTAATCCAATTGAAAGTCTTTGGTATGCCCTCGGCCGTGCTGTATCTAGACGTTTCCCACCTCCAGCCAATCTCAGAGACTTAGAAACTGCCGTACAGGCGGAATGGCTATTACTTGACACTGCGGTGGTTGATCGCCTCGTAACAAGCATTATTACAAGCTCTACATTTTGCATGAAGGCTAAGGGGTGCTCACATACCCTATTAAATGTCGGTTTTTGTTGTTTGTTTTACATTTAAACATCATTTTCTTAAGGGCGCAAATATGACGTCATCTTATAATTTATGAAAATTCAATATTTATTTTAATCTCTGTATATAATTATTTGTTTAGTTTTTTGAATGAACATACAAGTGCTCACTTGCAGCATTTCGTGTCAATCAAAGCAGCACTTGTTTATTTTTTCGCATTTTACCACTCCGTGCTTAACGTTTGAAGGTGAGTGTATTTTTAAGATATGACTACGCCCACCGCGCGGCTGTCGATCTAAGGGTATGGAGTTTTGGGTGGTTTATTCCATAGATAACGTGAGAGAACTCGAGAAAATACGGGTTAGAACCCCATTAAAAATCCTCTGTGCAAAGCAACCCCTCCTCATCTGAGTAGATACCTCTCGTATAGGTTTGCCTTAATATGCAATACAAAACAATTAAACTGTGACTATAGAAATGCTCTTTTTTGCAAATGTTTTACGCAGCCAATTTTCGTCATCGTGTACCGTTCAGTTGCCTTTTATGATTTTTCAATGCGCTGATCTAATTTCGCAGACTAAAAGTGGGTGTAGCCATTGGAAAATTATGAAATATTTTCAATGTAACCGTAACCGTGGGAACTCTATTGCTTTAAACAACCCTAATCTTGAACGCTTACCTCTGAATAGCTATATCTGAAATCTTATCTCGATCGATTGAACGAAACAGCGGCTAGAGGTCCATGCCCAGGTAGCACAAACTTGTTCAAAGGCCGTAATTTCCACATTCAGATAGCACGTTACCATCTCGTACAGATTTACAGTGTCGCTTACGTCAGAATATCCGGGCAAAGCACGTACAATGCTCATCAAAATCTGGGTCCAGTTAAGTGTTCTTCACATCACACTTACTTTGTTAAGGTACAGAACAGCAAAATGTCCAACCACAAGTCTTTGGCGGCAAACATCACTGATTTGGTTGAGGTGTCTTTGAACTTCTTCTCGCTGGTTTAAGCCTTGGGGTTCATTTCGGTAGTGGCCCTCTGGAGGGTATTTTTGTCGTCGTTTTGTACTACATTGAACCTCTTTAGTATGTGGTAGCGTACGTGGATTATAGAACGGATTGTAAAATATGTTGTCTGTACGCTAAGCAGTCCCAATAAGAAAATATTTCATAGTAGATACTTCAGAGTACTACAGTAAAACGTGAAGCTCAATTAGCCGAAGCACAAACCAGAACGCTTGAACCAGAACGCTTTTTGCACAATGTAAGACGTGGTAATCACGTTCTGACAACTTGTATGTTCTACGTGGGTATATATCGGGAAAGTTTTTTATAAACAACCTGTCTATACGTTTTTAAAAAAGCGGGGGGGGGGATGTTTTGATATTAGAGGAATAATGGTGACTTTCAAAACATTAAATTAAAAAGTTTGTCCTTACTTCAAAAAAAAAAAAAAAGAAGAAGAAAGAAAAGAAAAGAAAAGGAAGCGAAAATAAAAACTCTATATATGTATTTATAACTTACTAGTTTGAGTTAAACATTTGAACATAAATACTCAGCTTAATCAATTTTATAATAAAATTTAAGTTTTACCGTTTAGTGAGTTTTAAATATGCTTGTCATACATTTAAATGTTTCACATATTATCGAAATTTTCGGCTTTCGTAACTGGTATTGCGGCTAAATACTTATACCTTAAGCTCTTCACGCCCGACAAAAATCTCGCATTTCAAATTAAAGAGCAATCTCATAATTATTTTTTAAAAAACCTATTACGCTTAAAAACAAAAAGTAGAAAGCGTGTTTTCAAATAATTTTACGAATAAAAGCCAGTTTCATCTCTGTTTCAGTAATAAAAAGTTGTTATCATCCATAAACGAAGACTATCAAACACTTTTAAAAGTAAATGATGTCGTTAAAGTTCTTTTCAGCTATAAGGATTTGAAGTAATAATAGTAATAATTATAATAATAATAGTTATAATAACAAATTCAAATTCGGAAATTTCAATAATATTTAAATACTCTTTTGTGTAACGGCAAACAAAGACAAAATGGCGGCAAACAAAAATAAAATCTGTGCATCAGTGTGTAGGATTTACACATTCACATGCGTTAAAATCATTTATTCAAAATTAAAGCATCGAAGCATTTGTACGTCGATTCAGAACTACAAAAATTTTGAAGAATAGTTTTGCAACAGTGGAAAGAAAAAGGTTCACATACGTGGACGGCTGGAACGATGAGGTTAAAAAATAACTTTATCATTTTCATCCACAGAAAAAAGTTGGAAAACTTTTCCACTAAGGCACAACAGTTTCAAAACCATCTAGAATGGAAGTTAGATTCACATCCCGTCCCATTACGGCAGAAATACTGTCTTATTTTTCTTTAATATAGTAACACTGTTTGAATTGTTTCTAAATTCTGTTAGAGAAATTCAACGAATACTACTCAAATATGTTTTTTTCTCTTTTAGGCTTTATTTAGATTTGCTAAGGGCTACCCAGGTGGTGTAGTGACTTAAGAACCATCCTATTAAGCTTTGGGTCCGGGTTCGAATCCCAGCTTGGGCATGGATGTTAGCTTCTCCGTCCCTAGGGGGGGGGGTAACACTAGGTGCCCGCCCTTTGAAAAAAATGGTTAATGAATTATTAACACACAATATTATTTTCAATCGTGTATTTCAATCTGTGGTGTTACGATTATTTTAACTTCAAAATAAGAAATGTATTTTCGATGTTTTGAAAATGCATTTTGAAACACATTTTCAAAATACTTTTCTTTGAACTACTAAAAATAAAAGATACATATGTATTTTGAAAATGTACACCCTCCAAAAAAAGTATTCCAATGAGAGAGAAATTTCCTATTTTAGATTAGCGAATAATAATTGAGTTTTTGAAAAACGCACAACTTGACAGAAATATGGAAAGTCATATTTATACCTAGCCTAATTCGTATTCTATGATAAATAATTTTTAATATTCGAAACCAACGTAGGAAATTTATCTCTTACTCGAATACTTTTTTGGAGCTTGTACATAGAAAGTTTTAATTTTTTTTTAAGCTTCTGATGCAATAAATGTTTGAAATAATTTGAAATATTGTTTTTATAATACACAACTAGCTACGACTTTCCTTGCATTTAATAAATACCATATTGTTCATTATAAATATTTTTTTCCTTAAATTGGTTTTTAAAATCAAATATTCTTTTTAAATAGTTTAATACATAGTAGTTTATGTTCTTGTTTCATTTGCACTCTTCTTAAGAAATATTTTCATTCTCCTAGTGACTTCTATGGCATTATAACACGGCCCGAAAACTTTGGAGCTTTTCTCTTGGGCATCTTTATTATGAACTTGCTGATGTACCTAATATATTATACAAGTATGAAGGTAAAATTCATTTATATACTTTTTTTTACTATGTAGCATGAAAAATTGCACCTCTTGTTGAAACTTAGTTATTAATTAGAACTCACAGGCTTTAAAAATTGACTTAAGAACCATTGTTGTGACGAGGAATTGTGCGCAGAAGTTGTGACGAGGAAGATTTAATAATCTTTTAAATGAGACTAACCAAATGGTTGCTTTTTTTTTTTTTTTTTTTTTTTTGTCAGCAGCTGCATCGCCAATACATTAGATGATCTTCACTCCAACCGCGGGCGAATTGGATAGACCAGCGGTTCTCAACCTCGCCCCCCCCAACACATTATAACTTACTATGGCGCCCCCCCCTCTTCATATTCCTCAGCATACATAGAGTTTTTTATTCTTCTGCAATGAACAGTTAGTTACCCTTTTTATAAAATAATGTTATCCGTAAAATTTAAATAAACATTTTAAGCGAAAATATGTATGTTTTGGAGTAAAAATAAGATTCGATAAGATTACTTTTTAAGCATGCATTATCACTTGCTGTTTGCTGTATTTTTCGCCCCCCCCCCACTGCAAACGCTCGGCACCCCCAAGGCAGGGCCGTAGCTAGGGGGTTGCGAGGCTGGCCTCCGCCATGGGCGAAGCGGAGGAGGGAGCGTACAATTAGCTAAATCCTGAGAAATTTAATATTGGCACCCCTCGGAAACTGCTAGCGGCGGTCGCTAGCAGTTTCCGAGGGGTGCCAATATTCAGAAGTCCCCCCCACCTTCTGATGAGGTTCCAAATTGTGGCGGGAAATTCCGGGAAGGACGTATATGTAGCTCTAAGCGACACATTCAGTGACGCGAGCTGTCCTCTCCTGGCAAATAAATAAATAGTTATATTATTTTATGTTTGTTTTATTAAAGTAGCACATCTGTAACGAAGGGCAGGTATGATTTTATTATGTATAATGATTATGCGGGTAGGGATGGTTGTGGCGATCAATTCCCCGCCTCCCTCCTTGAGTAAACTTAACCTAATAATCTATAGAGTTGCTACGGATTTTAACCCATTTTTGAATCTATGTTTATCCTGTTTTCTGTCATCATTGAAAATGCATAAAGGAGATGAATCCCCTTCTGTCACCAGTTTCGCTTCCAGGATGGGTCTTTGAATGTTCCATCCAGAATCCATCTATTACGCAAGCGTAACGCATTGCGTAATAGATTAAGTATTAACAGCTTAGCACCTAGTATACAAATAAAATAAAATTTCCTGTATTGATAGGTGGTCACTCAACTCTCTTAAACTATAGGCCTCAAACTTTTGAAAAATGTGTATTAAATTTTGAGATTTCGTAAAAATTTATTAAAATATGTAAATATTTGCTCGCGTATCACGTAATAACAACTGAAGCGGATATAATAAAAGTTGGTATACTCATAATTTTACTCTTAACTTTAATTATAAGCGTCAAATTTTTGATAAATTTTTATTAGATTTTGAGATTTTGTGAAAATTTATTCAAAATGTATTAAATTTTGTTCGCGCATCCATTAAGCTGAAAACGACTAGGGGAAATGAATTCATATTGTGTATACAATTCAAAAATTTATAAAATGCAATATCTTTTATAAACATAAAGAAGACCAACTTTATAAATTAATGAATTGGGACTGAACACCGCCACCCCGGCTACGGCCCTGTTTTAACAGAATAAGCCTGAAAATTAAATGAAAAATGGAATACTTTCAATTAGAAAATTGATTAATGAAAAAAACTCACTCATACTCTAGTTAATGAAGCGGACTGAATAGTTGCTTTTTGAATAAATCAAATCTAGGATAAATAAAAAGGAATTAATGTAACATTAAAAGATTTTCACAAAATGCTATTAAGTGCAGCATAAAATAAATGCTGCATATTTCACTATCAAAATTAAAACCTATAAAAATTGTAGCGATAGTATATTCTCGCTCCATCTGTCCCTTTTATTATTGATTCCTGGAAATATTGTTTCTATAGTTGAATTCTACGAGAATAATACCGTAAGCGGGGGCAGGTCGCCAAGCCAGATACGTTGCCAAAGCTTTTGATAAGTAAACAGGCTTGTCAACGTTGCTAATCGAGAAGAGGTATTTAGCAACCCTTTTGCAGAGTTGTGTTGTTGTTTCATGATGTCATGTTGATTGGTCTGAGAAATTAACTAGGAAATGTACGATTTTGAAGGAATTATGTGATTGGTTGAACGATTTTAACTGTAACCGATCTGTTTGAACTTGGCACGACCGGCAATTTAGCAATACCTGTTTGTTGTGAAACGATGTTTGCAGACTTTGAAAGTTTTTTTTTAAATAAAATTTATGGTTATTTTTATATTTAATGTAGAAAATTTATGTAAAGCTCGAGTGAAATCATTTTATTTAATGATGTGTATTGTCGAATGTGAATATTGGTATAAAGATGAAAATTCTTGTGATGAATAAATCGTGGCGTGGTAGGATGAAATTTTGCTTATTTGAATGGTATTTAATGGATTGTTTTGTGATCAAGGTTTGTTGTTAACAAGCAAAAAATAATGTTTGTCTGTATCATTAAACGAGGAATTTAATGAAAATTTTGAGGTGTGCGCTTTTGTTCATTCAAATGTTTATTTCTTGCTGTAGTGTATATTGATTCAGGATTTTTATTGTTTTATGGTTGCGTATTTATATATATGAATTGCGTTTCACAGGTAATTTATTTTACTTTTTTTACATTTGTTATTGTTTGGTATTGAATGCACGAGTACGTAACTCGTTTTGAACATTTTCTGCGAAATGATTTTTGGAATTTTCTTTTGTGAATCATATTATTTATGTCTCTTATATATAATTTGAAGGAAAAGGAGAAAATTCGAAAAAAAGGAGAAAATTTCACTAAAAAGACTTATAATTTAAGAGATTATAATTTTGTTCACAAAATTCTAAATTTTTGTTAATTTTTAATAATTTAAATTTTTTGTTGTTTTTAAATTCCTCTCCCCCCTCCCCGGGTACGGCCTTGATGCAATCATAACCCCCTCCCCCCCCAAAAAAAAGTAATCTTTTAATAACTAAGAAAGGTTCTGTTAATTTTTTTTTCCAACGTGAACTTTATTTTAACAGACCTGTTACATTATAACCAAAAGTATAAAAAAAAAACAAAAAAACTAATATCTTAATAACTAAAAAAGGTTCTGTAACTTTTTTTTTCCAACGTGAACTTTATTTAACAGGCCTGCTACAAGCTTGTCAAAGCTATATACGAACTCTCGTAATTTCTATTTTTTTTATTCTGTATATGCATATTTTTTCCTTCATTAGTTACAGTGCTTGCAATTAAAAAAATCCAAGGTTTTCTGAAGAAAATATGTGATATAAAACGAGGTGTATAACGACTGTAAGAAGTTTATCTCTAAAAAAACCAAATACATAGTACAAAAGGAACGGTAATTTTGTTATTGTAATCACCGTATCACCCCCGTCCATCAGATCAATTATTCCAGTTTCCCCAGTCTACCGCACTATTTGAGCGCTCGTATCACGATTTCTTAGTGTGGTGTGATACAGTTGCAAGCATAGCAGACGCCATGGACGACAGAGTCATCAATCCAATTCAGTAAATATAGATCAGTGGTTTAAACGCAGTTTTAATAATTTAAAATACCTTAAGCAATTAACTTTGTTACAGGGGGCCCAAAATTCATTTGTGCCTCGGGCCTCACAAGACGTAAATACGCCACTGATGACATTACTAAGATAGATAGATACCTTCTTCGCAGGATAGAAGACGTTTTAGACACTTATCAGGAAATGAATTTTTTTCGCCGCTGGACCTCAAAAGTGATTACATGGCAAGTAGAAATTCATCCCGATGACCGTGAAAAGACTGCGTTCACTGTGAGACAAGGATTATGGTAGTTCAAAGTTATGCCTTTTGGACACTGCAACGCATCTGCTACATTCCAACGTGATCTCTTCTTGTCTGACGTGACGTGTGATAGTCGTGCTATGGATGCTCTCGAATAATATTGGAATATCTTGGTAAAAAGTGATATATTTTGCACGAATTTGATTTTATGGTATGTATTATGATGTGGTGAATGCGTAGAGGTGTATATTGTGAAATTTGGTGCTGTGGATCTTTATTTACGACACTTAGAAAATTTGCTACGCCACTGAAATACCTGTACTCTAAGTCCTGGAAATTACAAGCCCATTTTTGGATTATTAATTTAATCAGTGCTATCGACGTGCTCGGCTCGTGGAGACGAATACAGCGGTGTAGGTGTTAAGGATTTTTGCCTTCTGAATAGTGTGTTATCATCTTTGAATTTGTGTGTTTACATCTTGGTGTTTGTCAAGTTTGATTTTCGCGCCAATTTTTCCCGCCTTCGCCATTACTGCCGGCTTCCTCGTCCGTGAATGTCTCCGGAATGAATCATTGAAACTCGGATCAAAGCAGGGAGGTGAGCAATCCATATTAATTAGTTCAGGTGTGGCCAAAACTTGATGTTGTGTACTCTGGTAGATAAATTAAATAAAGTGATGATTATTGTATGTTGTGATTGGATATTTTATAGATTATGATTTGCCACTTATAGTTGATCATTCATGAGAAATAATTGTATTTGTAAATAAGAGATATTAATAAGCAAAATTGATAATTTTTCAAAAATTTTCGCTTTTTGAAATTCTAATTGGATATGTATTTTAGTTGAATGTTATACATGTAAGATATTTAGAGTTTATTGATATCAAGTTAAATTTTAATATATAATAAGGGGAATAATACCGTAAAAGGGTGTCGGTTGAGTTGGCGACTTTTTTTGTCGCCAACGTCCAATCTTGGCGACTTTTTTTCGCGCCAATCAAAACATAAACATACGTTGACACATAAGTAACAAAATAAACCCAAAACTACAATACACTTATCTAAACACATAAAAACATTTTTAGACATATTTCAAAATTCACATAAAAAAAGCACTAGCTATGGGCTATAGGTACGTTAAAAAATAAATAAGCCGAAACCTTCAAATTATGCAAAATATGTTTCTGCACATAATTATACAGCAAAATTTTCCTTAAAATGTTAAAATCGTAGTTTAAAATTAATAGACAAACACTCAAATAAACCGACTATTTCCCCCCCCCCCCACACGCACACACAATCCCCCACAAACAACTAAAAAACACTTATATATTGAAACATATTTAAATTGAATACTTCGCGTGATTTCAAGATAAATATACTGCAAATATTTTAACAAAATGCTAAAAACACTCTTCATAAAATAACAGAAAACCAGTATAATAAAGCGTCTACCTCCATCTCTCCCCAGTGATTTTTGCAATTTAATACCTTCAAAGCACACATAATTTACACTATTAATCAGAATAGAATGAAAACTGATCGCAAACAACTCAAAAACCATTGCATATTAATTCAAATTAAACCTAAAAATTGTACAAGAATTCTGCAAATCAGGAGCAAAACCATATAACAAATAAAATTAACCATCCCCTTAAAACCTTAAAAATTATACTTTTTCATCCCAATTCACAAAAAATACCACAACATACTTAAAACCTTACATAAATATGAAACATTAGACCATAAATATTCTCAACTAAACACACGTGTACCGTAAAGCAAGGAATAAAACATTTAAATAAATAAAAGAACCACATACCTCAAATTTTATTCATAAACAACGTAACATTATTCCAAAATGAATCCACCTCAAACATTCAAATATGCATATTAACTGTAGATCAACACACGCTATATATATATATATATATTCTTCACATCTCCCAACAAACATTTTGAAACTTTTTGTCGAATTTCACTTTACAAAGAATTAATGAACAACGCCCCGGAACAACTACACAAATACGACAGCAAAACTAATAAAAATGACGCATTAAGTCAAAAATCGAAACTTCAGTTTCCCGGTTAAAAGTTACATTCCTTAAACCAATCAAATAATTCCTCAAAATACATTCGGTTACGGTTAAAACAATCAACCAATCAGAATTTCCTTTCTACAGAGCAAGATACAACAACTCAACTTCTCCACCAGGTTGCTAGAGAATTCCAAAACAATCGCTACGTTTACCGTCCTGTTTACTAAGTACCAACTTGGCGACGCATCTTCCTTGGCGATTGACACCCGCTTACGGTATTATCCCCCTGACGGGAAAATACCTACTGATCTGTAGTTGGCTTGGAGTGGATTTATAGTGATCATAAAGTGGAGATATAGTGTGGACCGTAGGTGGACAATTAGGGTTCGTGTCCCGGTTATCCTTGGGTGCCTTACCGATGTGGTGGGAATGTGATATGCATGATTAAATTTGATCTCTTGAGTCGATTGGGTTTGAACGGGTCCTATCCCTCGGTGGTGACCAGGATTTCAGGGTTCGTTTTCCGGCTGTCCTCTGTTGGCTGACCCTGTTTTTTGGGTTCGCCTCCAAACTGTTCTTTGCTGGCAGCGTTCTTGAAAGGGTTCGATTCCTACTTAGTCTTCGATCAGTTGGCTCACGTTTGGAGTGTATCCATTCTATCCTTGGATATATTGGTGTCATATATTGGACCAAGATTAGTTGTATAATAACTGTGGTATTTGGTTGTGGTGTGGAGATAGTATTTGATGATGGATTCTGGATCGGACTTGGCTTCGTCCAGATTATACTCAGAACAAAAGGACGCTAATGCAGACAGATCAACACTTAGTACGAGTACCCCGACCTCAATTGCGGGAACTCCCCCCCTTGGCGTAAAGTCTGAACAGTCTAAACTGCAACAGCCTGGTGCCTCAGAGAATATGGATAAATTGAAATATATGCCACTCAGTAAGAACTTGGAGAATAAGATCTTTGAACAAGGCTCAATGGCTGTACTCAATGAAATAAAAAATAGGTTCAATAAAAAACATACAGAATTCTTTCATGCAAGGAAAATGAGCAAGAAAATTATATCCGAAATAGAAAAGATTTTTCATGAGGCATAGAACGTAGGAATGGTACTAACTCAGAAATACAATGAAGCCGTCAAAATATTGCAATGTAAAAAACTAGACAAGACTTATGCGGATGTTGTATCTGAACATTTGATAGACAAAATTGATGACTTGCAGGATAAGGTCACCAAGGTGGTGGAGAGGCCTCTGGTTGAGGTGGTGAAGCAGGATGGGGAAAAGGGTGTACGAAACTATAATATAAGCATTCAATGCAAGGAGGGGAAAGAGTCGCCTTTAGAGATAAGGAATGCTGTCAAGACAGAATTGACCAAAACAAATACTAAAATTAAATTAAATGACATAATTTTTGCAGAAAAATCCAAAAGGTTGGTATCGAATAACAAGAACGAAATGTCTACCCCTTATCAGGCCCTAATAAGGAGCACTCCCCTAGTAGAGAGATATAATATTAAACAGACTAAGATAGCCACACATAAAGTTATAGTCTTGGGGGTGCATAATACGATTACGGCCGGGGAGATAGAGGAGGAGCTAGGCTCACTTACAGACAATCTGGAAATAGAAGCGGTAAGGCCAATGGGGAAGAGGGAGATGGTGGCATGGTTGCTGAATGTCGACAAGCCAACAAAAAATTTTCTGTTATCTAAAGGTAAAACTTGCATCTCAATGCACAGAGTCAGGATAGCACCATTTGTTGATGCTCCCCGATACCTCAAATGGGCCATAGGATATACACATGTAAATCTGAAAAGCAATTATGCGCTAGATGCGCTTTAGAACACGATACAAGAATCTGTACGGTGGAAGATTTTGTATGCAGAAATTGTTATGAACTGGGAGACTCGGAGTACCACTATCGCGCTGACTCTCCTGTGTGCCCAACCACGGCTACCTCAACTAAAAGGCTATGGCACTTCTCCCGCTCTTAGATAATGACGTCACAGCACCAGTGCGGGTTTATCTGGACTTCCACGAAAGAACATTACATGTGTACAAAATGCAATATTGCGTCTATTAAGTTTTAATTAAATATACATATTTTGCGTCTGTATTTTACTAAGGATCAAATATAAGTGTAAAGCAGTAACAATACGTGGGATTCATACGAAATATACCGCTTTAAAAATACTTAGAAAAACTTTCACAAAACTTTATAAGATGAATTTGGAATTTTTTAAATTACTCTAATTGAGTAGAACCAAATAATTTAAATTTCAGCATTTTAATCACAGATAAATAAGTGTTTGACTGTAGGGAAAAAATTGAAGAACATACAAAATATTAAAAAATATTCGTATACTACAAAGGAATGCAAGAAATATTTTTGAAGATATATAATGTTTTAATAGCTATATTGAAAAACTCTTAAAATTCAAATATTGAAATACTAAGACACTTAAATTGAAATGCAAATATGTTATTACTAATAGTTACTTTTATGCTTATGTATTATGCTTCAAGGCATAAAAAATGAAATAAATCAGGAAAAAACACAAAATTTTTTGCTGTGATGTCTTTCAATAAATCAACACATCAAGGGTACTTTTATTTCAGTAAACTCATGCTTTCTGACGAAAGACGTAAATCTTATTTTTATTTTTTTTTTCAAATGTAATATGGAATTAATATAGTATGAAATTAATAACAATTTTCAAAAGAAAATTTTAACAATATTTTTAAGAATTACAGAAAATAACTTTAATAGTGACATTTAAAATAAATTAAACTGGATTTCTATTCTCCTTCTGCTAAATAATAGAACAGGCTAATGAGTCCCCCAGAACTTAACCATAATCAAAGTATATGTAGTTCTGTATTATCACAAGATTGTGAGGGTATCACCCTTGCCAAAGGGGCTCATTGTTGCTCAATTTGCTCTAAATTTTTTTACTTTTCTTTCTGAATTTTTTTTCAAATCCTGATTTTTTATTTTAAGGTAATTACTTAACAAAATATTTGAAGATCTGGATAGAGCATCTTTAACCAGCTCAATACTCTTTTTTCCACACACACAAATATCATCACCATTAACAATGTCATCTTTAATTGATACCATCTGTCACATCATTAACAATGTCATCTTTTGTTAATTTCATAAGCAATAAGTTGTGACCTATTTCAGATTTTAAAAATTTTGCTTCATTTAAAGGTGATGTCAACAAATTTAATATGATGAAAGAAAAAGATACAACCTGTGTTAAAAAATCAGATGGATAAGTTAAGCTTCCTCTGTCTAATGCTGTTATAAGTTCATAGAATGAATCATCTTCTATATCCATAATTTGATTAGTGGTAATGAGTGCAATACAAAAAGAACAAATTAGTTTTCTCTTTATCTTGAAAGATATATATCCAGCTATATACACAATGGCCTTAATATCATTATCATCGTAATTAATTAAATCGATTGTGTCATTTAATATATCCCCAAAATTATTTAGAATGGCGTTGGTTTCTATATTCTCTTGTTGAACTGAAACCTCTGTATCAATCAATTTTTTTAGGTCAATACTTTCTCCACCAATTTTAATTGTTGAGCACAATCTAAGCTTTTTCTCGGATTCCAAAATTTGTTGATAAGATATGTGATAATTACCTCCCGACATTTGTCTGTATTGGCTAAATCGTTGTTCAAGTAAATCACTTTGAAATTTGCCAGGTAATACATACTTTGAAAGGACACATATCTGTTTGCAATAAATATTGAATTATTTGTATCATCGCACTTGTAGTTTGTAATAAGGCTGTGAATGTTTCTTTTGTGAAACCAGATAAACTATCTGTATTTCTCCATACATGAAGCCATTTACAAACATCTTCCAAAAATTTTAACCGTTCATCATTACAAGAAGTAAAAGGCAATTGCCAACTATCATTAAGTCTTATACCTTTGCTTGCAGATTTTACATTAAAAATTTTCCACCATTTAACGAAAAGTTCTATAAAATCTGAAGTCTTCTGTTTTAGTGACCAGTCTGTATTAGAAGCACAGCCGTTGTTTAAACGCAAAGCAGCCACATTTGTTTCATCAAATATTTTTAGAGCAAGTGTTACGTTTTGTCTTTCGATATTAGATGGATAAAGTGCTTTTAATGTTAGTTTGTAAGCACATTTAGCTAAACTTTGGTTTTCTGAGGCATACAAAGAGCGAAGAACTTTAAAAGATGCAGTAGCAGTTTCTGACACATTTTCAAAGTCAGGAAAAGTAAAAGAAACTAAATCATCTTTCTTACTTATCCAGTTATTTCGCACTCATTTTATAATGTGAACTGGGTCTAAAATAAAAAACAAAGGTCTTTCAGGACATGCAGGGTTGGGAACGGATATATCAAAATTTTTTCCATCAAAGAAAAGCTTGAAAACTTTCCTATTTATTGAATTATTATCTGTTATAAGAGCAAACACTTTTATACCCATATTTTCAAGTGATATTATTGCTTTCAAAACAATTTCATATAAGGCCTCTGCATTAATCGTTGTCATAGGTATAAGTCTTACAACATCTCGATAAGATGATAACAGACTGGATATTAATAATGTATGAACAGACGTAGCTTTCTGACAAATATCTGTTTCTGATCCTCCAGTGACACTTCCTCCTTTGTATGTAAACATTGGATTAATATGAATTTCATCCATTTGTAAAACAACAAGTTTCTCATGTTCTTTTAAGTGTGCTAAATTTATTTGAATATATTCTAACGAGTTTGTACGAATATCATTCATCGATCTTTGATTGATCACTTTTTGTAAATTCCTAAAATGGGGAATATTAATTAAGTCATAATCATATATTTGTTTATATGCTGATGAGGACTTTTAAATAATTTCAAACACCATAACAGTGTTTGATTACTGTATCTAAAGGCATTCTTTTTTTGAATAAGTAACTGTAACTGCTCAATTATAAATGTAATTTTTCTCATCTTGTTATCGGAAATTAATTCTTCTTGAACTATATATTTCAGAGTGTCGCACACATTATTAAGGAGATATTTCAGAGTATCGCTGCTCTCAGGAGAATCTGAAATGGTTTTAAGCTCATCTAAGCTGCTGTTTATCTGGGAGAAAGAATTTAAAATGGAAATATTATTTAATGTAGAAAGGCGAACAATCCTGTTATTATTATAAGCAGTAGCAGAAAGTTGTGTATCTATTTTCAATGAAGCTTTTATTCTGGGTATAGGAGTATCGACGATTTGAGAAATTAAAAGATAATTTTCTGAAAATGTAACTTGCCAATTTTGTTCTTCGAACAATTTTATTTTCATTCGCAACATATCTTTTAGCTGATCAAAAGTTTCAAATGTATTTTCTTTAAGAAAAATTTCATGTGCTTTTTTACTTTCATTAATAGCCATATTCAACAAACGCTCTTCTTGGTCGTCTAAATTTTTTCGCTGCTTCGGAGGTTCATGCGATAAATATTTAGGGCAATTTGGGAAAATAATTGGCACTGCTCCTTCCTTTAATTTTGGACGTTCCCTTTTGCATGTCAGAATAGTCCCATCATCTTTTTTGATGCTCTCAATACGAATTATATCATTTGGATCAAAATGTTTTTCACAAACTACGGCACATTTTCCTGGATTATAATCTTTCCTGGGAATATTTTTTAACCATTTTGCTCTTAAAATGGGGTCCTTTGGAAACGAGAAACACGATACTCTTTCTTTGCTACTCCGATAATTCGACGTGCCGTTAGTAACAACACACATATTAGGCATTTTGAAAATTGAGTCTTACCTCCAAAGGTATCCAAAACTGCACAATTCTTGTAAAAAAATAGCAAAATATAAACGTAAAATAATAATATTTAACGAAAATCAAGACTTTAGCGACCACGTGGATAAAAGCATGCTCCTATCAACTCTAGCACCTAGCAGGTACTAACAGGTGCGTAAGTCAGCAGGTTCTTCCTTCCCTAGCACTGCTATCGTGACGTCACAAATACCGCGCCAGAGCCCTATTGTCCGAGATAGCCGTGGCTAGAACCCCTTTACACACAGGCCGACCGAACCGCCATATTGGGTCGAACTGCTGAAGCGGGGGTTGTTTTGCTTGGCGCGTTATCGCGTTGTTGGCGTCGTTTTCTTTACGAGCTCGCAATCTTTTTTGTATATCAATTTGCGCGCTCAGTTTTGTGTTTTACGCTTTTCTTTTTTGAACATATTTACCTTATCGGCTTGGTATAACTTTAAGAAAGTTTTTTTAATAGTTACATTTATATATATAATTTATATAAGAATTTTAGACTGATTATTAAATTTCTATACATAAAATAAATTTGTATAAGTTATTAAACTTTAATCAGCAACTGTTTTTTGTTTAATTATACAAGAATAAATTAATAGTACTGAATAATCATAAAAGTAATAAACATAAGGGGATATTCGAGATAATTTATAGTAATTTTTTGTTTTTTCAAAGGTGTTTATAATTGGTGTTTCAATAAGATTTAACTTCTTAAACATTTAAAATGGTTGAAAATATGCTGTATTAACTACCAGAGAAAACTTTGTTGAACTATACAATTATTAATTTTTTTCAGTTGTAGTTGTTTTAAAATTTAATTTAATGAACATTTAAAACAGAAAAGCATTCTAGTGTTATTTTGTTATGATGAATAACATTATTTGTAACCGTAATTTATAGGTCAAATAATTCTTTTGCTAAAAAAACTCGTCCCAAATTTCGCATTATTAAACCTCAGCTGTTGCAATATTTCAATCAACGAAGAAATTTGTTAATGTGTGGAGATTATTATTCTGCCATTTTTAAATACTTAGTACATAAAATTTGGTTTTCACCTTTAATAGATAACAAAATCAAGAACCTATTACAGTTGACGGCCAAAAATCCGCACAACTTCTCTGACATAAATAATGAAATTTGCAGTCATTTGCCAGTGATGAAATTGTTCAAAAGTGTCTTGAATCCAGATACACATGCTTCTGATGATGATGATGAAAATTTGGGTAATAATAATAATAAAATCCATTTGATAAAAGTTAGGGTAAGAATACCTTAAGTTTTTAGTACAGCAAATTTCTTCAACAAAACAAGACTTATTGATAATATATAATTTGCAAAAATATATAAATAAAAGAATGAAGCTGAAAATAAAAAAAATAATAATATTTTAAAACAAATAACCATAGAACATGTTTCCAAAATTAGAAAAGGAAATTTTGAAACAATTTGCTTTTCTAGTCATCATGTAATTTTTTCCTTTTTCTCCTATGCTTTTTTATTTAATTTGAAAATATAAATGAAATACTTTTGACAGTGCTTTTATTTCATTGTATTCTACATTTTTAAAATCAGAAATGTAATTATTTATCTTTTATGGGCCTGAAATCCACAAAATCCTAAAATCCGCACAAGCCTTGGTCCCAAGCTGTGCAGATTTCTGGCTCTCTACTGTATAACATTCAACTATTTTAAATTCATATATGTCCAGACTGTTTTCATTACATTCTCTAATTTTTGCCGATGCCTGCAGGAATAGTCAAATTCTCGAAATGAAGAATGACAACTTTTCTTAGAAATTAATGTGTAAAAAGTGAGAATTTTATATCCTTATTTTACTTTGTAGAATTTGGATTTAAAGGCTAGGAAAATCGAATAACATTTGTTCAGACAGCAAAAATATAAAAATTTTAGCATTCTGAAAAAGTGAATGCTAGCACAAGCAGGGTAAGTATTTTGTAGCTAATTTTATTTTCATTCCATATGATCCTTAAAAATTTTGGCAATGCAGTTTACATCCTTAATTTTTTGTTTGCAGTAGGGGGAGAACATGAAAAATCTTTACACTTGTTCTGTAATAAACTGTGGAAAGATTTTAAAACTTGTGGTTTAAAATTGTATAGATAGAAATAAATTGCCAATATGATTTTTCTACTTTTGAATATCTGAAATTTGAAGCCAAGACAAGACAATATTTACCTGAAAAACTTGTAATATGGCAAAAATAAATAAATAATCTTTATACTAGAACAGTAGCCAAGATCAATGAGCAAATAAACATTGTTTTTCAATTTATTCATCCACATAAAATGAAAAAAAGAAATCAAGGTGTGGGGGGGAGGAAATAGACAAGAAAGAGGTTAATTGACGAATGCAATCAAAATCTTTATTTAAAAAATCCAAGATACAAAATCCAAGTTGTACAACTTTTAAACGGCTACCAAGAGGACTTTAAGAAGCATCAATTTAATGTGCACATAATTCACCTTTCACCATAGAATGCACGAGTATTATTTTTAATGCATTTTATATCACAATCATTTAACTAATAACATACATAATTAAAAAGAAAATAAATACTTATGTATGTGTTACACCAATATTTCAACCATACTACTGTCATCAATCAATAACTAATTTGAATAAACCTTAGTAATATACAGCCGGATATCCAGCAGAGCAGTCCGATATCTGGTAGATCGGATACAGTATTTCGGATATTAAAAAATCAGCCAGATACTGGATACATACTTACCCTTATAGCATTTTTAATTTCTAAAATTCCACAGAAAAGGTTAAATATAATTAACTACTGATTTGAAGTTTTATTAAATAAAGTTAAGAACAATAAAAGAAAATGAAGTTGTTGAATAAAAGGCAAATAAATCAATTAATACACCATTTTCTAGATTTCTGGTGACTAACAATTTATTAATTATGACCACCTTACTGACTTGAAAAAATTCACTTTGACTGTGCTGACTTCAAAGAAGCAGCTTTAGTTTTTTTGGCTTTATTCAGAAAATCTGAAGTAAAAACATATTATTTTAACACATAATATGTTTTTACTTCAACACACTACTTTTAAACACATTATTTTCTCGAAGCAAGATTTTTCGCTGTTGGATCATGGTGCTGATGCAACCACTTAGATTCATATTGAAAAGGCCAAAAAGGCCCAAGCATAGAATATCATTTCAATTTAAAACCTAATACATTTCTTTTTAATATCAATTTCAATTTTAAAGAAATAAGCACAAGTTAGGAAAAAAATATCCGGAAATGCGCAGACAGCAGAGTCAATGACTCTGTGTATTATGAAGAGTGAACATCAATGTCCATGATTCATTCATGAAAAAATTGATACACGAGATGAAGTTGAAAATTTTCAAAAAATGAATGTGCTCGCAGCGGGCAGATTCGAGGTCAAATCAGAAGAATCTCACAAAGACTGGATGTTTTTCTTTATGCATAAGGCAGTTTCAGGATGTTATAGACAGGAAAGAGTAACTTGAATGTCATGAATGTCTTGAAAGAGTTTTAAAAAATTTTTAGAATTAAAAACCATAGTATGGATGCAGACTACAGTGCCGACGGCTTGTTTTACTGTGAAGAGTGAACATTAAAGTCCATGATTCATTCATGAAAAGAATGATACAAGAGATTCAGTTGAAAATTTTCAAGATGAATGTGCTCATGCAACAGGCAGCTTCGCGATGCTATAGACAGGAAAGAGTAACTTGAATTGTCACAAAGTGGTCCAGAAGACTTTTTTTAAAGAATTTTTTCTTGAAAATTTTTCTTGAATCTTTTGTTAAAGAATTTTTTCTTGAATGTCACGAAGTGGTCCAGAAGACTTTAAAACATTTTTTTTGGATTAAAAACCATAGTATGGATGCAGACTGGAGAGTCGATGACTCCATGTACTTTGAAGAGTGAACGTCAATGTCCATGATTCATTCATGAAAAGAATGATACAAGAGATGCAGTTGAAAAATTTCAAAAGATGAATGTGCTCTTGTAGCGGGCAGCTTGGAGGTCAAATCAGAAGAATCACACAAAGACTGGATGCTTTTACTTTGCTCGCTAATGCCAGAAATCGTGCATCTGCTGCTTCTAATTTCTCCTCTAACTCTTTGACCTTTTTTCTCAAAATTTCATTTTCCTTTATCAGTGTTTGTTGATCCAATTCAGGAGCATTTTCATCAACCTAAAAAAAAAAGAATTATAATAACATTTAAAATAATACACAATTACATTTAGGAGAATATCAAGGTTTATCACTCAGAAAATTTTTATTTTGTAAAAATTAAATAAATTATTGGGTTATGTGTTGTACAAAAAGTATGCCAATTTTTTTCGGTTGCTTAAGGACAGGTCTCGGTACATCTGAATGATTGAAAACAAATAACATATTATTACAAAGGATGGTACTGTAGTCAAATTTGTGAACATTTTTCATTTCAATCCGCTTTCCTTTGAAAGCAGCATGAAATTTCCAGATAACTCAACACTACATTAAAAAATATTAAGAAACTACCATCAATTATTGAACTAATAAATCACTTTAAAGGATATATTAATGGAATTTTAAAATACAGTAGATTCTTGACTTACATGAGGGATGCGTTCCAAGACCCAAGAAGAATAACTTTGAAAATAAACACTGATTTGTGAAGGATCTGCTTTTTATAGAAAGAATTATGCAAAGGTTTCGTTTTTAAGACTAAATATTCTTCGAAGAACCATTAACAAACACATATTTCTGCAAAGCCTTGATATTAATATAAATTACTGATTCCCCCCAACCAACAAAGAAAAAAACGTTTATAAAACACGAATTTACATTTCATCGGAACAGCATTAACTTTCAAAACAATAAATTTGTGCCAAATATTTTATGCTTATTGTGACTCTTGGCCAAGGGTAGAATATTGTGATTTTTTTGGTTGCCCCTTGAGCAATCACTGCAATTATTTTGATTGCCCCAAGTAAAGTTTATTGCCCGTTAATTTTTGCTATATACATACATATATATATATGTATATTTAAATTATATAAAATAAATTGATAAATATCTATATACAGTGGACTCCGCTTAATGTGATCGCGGCTAATGTTATCAATCGCTTACTGTTATCAAAATCACTTGGTCCCGATTTTCTCTATTCATTTGTATGTTAAAATTATCGCTTTATATGATCATTACATTGGTTAATGTTATCAGTTTTCGAACCTCATTTTAACTGGCAAAGGAATATTCACAATGTATTCAGAAGGAACCCATTTTTTTCTTTCCCTTTGCTGTTGTTTGAATTTCACAGAATTCTCCCTCTTCCACCAATGCTTCCACCTAGGGAAATAGGGAATGAACAAAGGAGTGAGGATTTACACTTTCCTGGAATTCCCCCCCCCCTCCACGCACATCCTGCTGGTGGTCAGTGGTTGTCAGATAATCGTTTTCTGGCCCGTTTTCACTTGTTAGGCATTGTAATCAAAAAATTTATGGCTTTTCTAATGACCAGTCGGAATGAGCCGACAAACGGTAACCCATAAAACCCGTCTAACCACATATGAATGGCATTTCCAAAGCTTTTGGACATTGTCTGAGCATGCATGTAGGCTATGTTGAATTTCATCAAAAATCACGTTTTTTATCGCTTATTAAAAGTAAAAAGAAAATTTTGTTAGTTTAAAAGATCTCTAAAAAATGAACATTTTATCAACTTGAGATTTTTTATTTATTTTATTTTATTTATCAATTTTTTTGGCCTGAGGCAGCTGAACTTTTTGTTTTACTTGCCCGTTTAAAAATCTGATTGCCCCGGGCAAGCGGGCAACACGATTCTTGATTTATGATAATTTTTAAACTTTTTCATTTTGAAAAGTCCAAATTTTGGACTTTTTCATTTTGAAAATAGCATTTATCACTGAGTTAAATTATTTGCACATCTTCTCTCTCTATTCTAAAAAAGAGTAACTGCCACTGTGAAAAGTCATGCTATCTCTACCAAAACTGTGGGGATTTGTGTTTTGAAAAAAGGTGTTCACGGATTCGGAAAATTCGAGGGAAGTCGATAAGCTGACTTAAATTTTAAAATTTTAATTATTTTAGAAGATATTAATAAAATACTGAAAAAATAAGCATAATGGTTGCCAGGTTTAGCAATTTGCTCCAGCATAAAATCATTCATGCCTTTGCAACAAAGGAATTCCAAGTATGCCCAATACTGTGAATTTGACAAACATGAAGTAGAATTACACCAATTTTGTGTCAAATTAAAAAAAAAATATGTGAAATAAATAAGTCAAAGTGTGTTACTTAATATTCGCAATTTTCAAATAGTAGTAAGTTCTCTCAGATAACAAGGTTTAAAATTACCGATTATTCCTTTATCTAATACATAACTAATTTAAAAAGCACAATTTTGGCATCAGGTAGCACCACGGCTGTCTCCCCAAGCAAGGTGAATCTAAATATTGTGTTCATTCCAAAATGCTAACACCCAGCATTTTTAAAATAAAAAATAATTCAAATGCAGATCATAGCAATGCCAGTTAGAACAGCCTGTGTATTTGACACCTGTAGAAATAATTAGCGGCGTTAACCATGCCATTATACCAGTTTTCGTACAGCTTGGATATTTGCCAGGCCAACGAGATGATACATTTCGTGGTGCTAAATAAGCCAATCTGCAAAGCATTATGTATATGAATGTATGGATAATTGTTTTCACGACAACCTTACATGAGCAATAATTACCGGTTATGAGCATGTGTAAATTGCCAAATAATGATAAATCGCCATTGATAGCAAGATATTCTAGCTGTTCCATACATTTTATCAAAGAAAACATATGAAGCACTGTTTTCTTAGAAATCGTTATGAACTAAACGTATACGTAAGTCACCAAATTATGAAAAATCGCCTTGGATGGCAAATATGCAAGGTTTTTATAGGTTTTACACAATTAAAAATAGTGTAACATTTAAATTTTTATGTTCTAAGAAACATGCAAGAACCAAGCAATGTGCTTCTCAGTAGCATTGGATCAAATCTTGGGCTTTTGTCAGTGGAAATCATGCCTGTTTGACGAATAAGCCTTATTAGGGGTCGAACCCCTCATATGAAAAACAACCGTACAGACTCTAGAGGCCTTGGCCCAAAGTCACTTAAATAAATTATGAGACAAAAATAATTTTTTTTCAAAGTATACGCTGTCAAATAACACTAGTGTTATTAAATAGGAAAGGTATCCAGTTTTTCTTTAAACGAGCAATACAGACACAATTTTCTTTAAACATGTAAACTAATTTAAACACATTGTTTTTAATACATAAATTAACAATTAGAGGAGGTAGATATTTGAAAGAGACATGTAAAATAGAATTTGTTTTTATTTTTCAGAAGAGCAAGGCCAATTCAATTATTGGGAAAAAGTATCAAATCATTTTGTGTGAAACTGGAAATGTATTTATATATATATACTTTTGAAGGTACAAAGCACAACAACATTCTATGCATCATGTCTAGTTTTGTTAAAATATCCCTAAAGAAACACTACCAATTATATGTTGAATTTAACTTTTACTATAATTAAAATACAACGTCATTTTATAATGTCATTTGATGAGTTTAATTTTGAAGAAGAATAATTCAAGTGATAAGTTAAACCAATTTTATTACAAATTACAACTATCGCGTATTAATTTCATTTTGATGTAGATTATATGCCGCCAAAGTTTGGCGGGATACGATCAATCCATTTATCCCGTAATAATTGAAAGAAAAAGCTAACACATGCTTGTATTTTTTTAGTAGCAGGATAATATATCAATAACAATGTCGTATTTACTTAGAGTAAGGAGTAGAGTAGAGAAAAAACAATGTTTCAAAATCAAAACAAATGTCGGTTGGCGACAGTTTGATCATGAATGTTTACGTTCTTATAAAAGACAAAATCTAAATAATCTTTACTAATAGACCATGAATATTGTTGTATTATTGTTTTAATGTAAGTACTAATTTAGTTTTATGATATCGGTAGTCAAATTAACGTAAATATTAAATGCTTTTAAAAGGTAATAATTACGGCAACCCTAACAGTAACAACACGAGAAAAAATAGCGTATAATATGTATGAATATAATAATTGAAAGGAAAATAAACAGTTAGATCACAGATTTATACACATAACTGCAAAACTAAAACTACATTTTAAAATAATTTCAGACTTACTTCACATAATCTTGAATTCGCAGTTGGATTCCAACTCTCCCTTCTGCAATTTATAATCCATTTTTTCCTTCTGTCATGATTTTTCAGGGGATCTAAAAAGACGATAACCCGTTTCCGTGCGATTTGAAAAATTCACTGCACAATATCCAACCATTTTTATTGATCTTGAACAATTAGAAAACATAAATTTTATGACATAGGCGTACGATCCAATATGGCGGCCTGACACAACTTTCGAACCAAAATTCCGGGCAAGTCAGCTAGCTCCCCCCTATAGTAGCCTTAGCCGTGGCCCAACGTACCGGAAATATAAAGAATGTCTCATAAAGGAAAGCCGTGGAGTGACGTCTTAGGGTCACTCCTTAACTAACATATCTGATCTTACTGTCCTCTATATGCAACAATGGCTTCACAAACCCCTGTAATAATGCACGATACCATTAATGTTATTCAAATAAATCTCAATCATTGCAAAAATGCTAATCTACAATTGTTTTCATTTATTTCTGATGTGCACAAATTTTATAAATCAATAGATAGCATTCAAGTAATAGCTTATCAAGATCCGTTGATAGTAAATAATAGATTTTATGGCTGCCCCTCCTACATAAGAGACTTTCGTTCCGATGCAAATATCTGTGGTTTGTTATTACTGGATCAAAATATAAAGGCCCTGGCGGTAAACAAAAGTGCAAATAACATATTTATCCAGATATACAATAATAAAACTAATGAGGATATTATATTAGGATCTCAATATTCACCACCCAAAAATGACATGGTGCAGGACTGTTCCAACTGGACTAACATAACAAGCAAACAAGACAGAGTTATAATTTTTGGCGACTTCAATGCTAACAATACCCTTTGGGGCTATTGGAATAGAAACGGATACCTTCAGGAACTCACCAATGAATTGGACTTAATAGTAGTCAATGACCCATGGCCCCAGCCACTTTTACACACATAGGAACCCATGGACACCCAGATCTAACAATAGCTTCTGACAATATGAAAGACATGATACATACTTGGCAGGTTCTTTTAGATGAAAACGGCTCTGACCATAGATATATACTAACACGAATAAAAATGACAATAGATAAAATTACCGATTATAAATATAAAACTAAATACAGTAGTTTTAAAAAATTCAATAGACTTTGGTCCGCTTATATATCCCCAATAATTGCAGATTTAATTGAAGCATATAATACAACCGAATTACAAAATATTTTCGAAAAATTAAACAACACATGGAAAGATATCAATGAAAAATCATTCAAAAAGACAAGTAAAAATAAAAAATTTAAGATAACTTGGTGGACAAAGGAACTTTCAATTCAACGTAATAAACTAAGAGCAATGCAGAGAAAGATGATCAAACAACCCCACAATATTGAGTACAAAACCAAATACAATATGGTCAGAGACAATTATCGCAAATCTATAACAATAGCCAAGGAACAGTACTGGAAGGCCTTTTGTACTAGGCAACAGAAACCGTATGGAAATAGCTTTAAAATAGCCAGGGGCCTTTATAACAATCACTTCCTGGAGACCATATTTGA
Organism: Cheiracanthium punctorium; assembly: GCA_038373885.1. Taxonomy (NCBI): domain Eukaryota; kingdom Metazoa; phylum Arthropoda; class Arachnida; order Araneae; family Cheiracanthiidae; genus Cheiracanthium; species Cheiracanthium punctorium. The sequence continues at coordinate 178,354 of JAWZYV010013736.1, read as the reverse complement.
TAGCAATACAATAGAACAGAGCTATGAGGAAATTATGCATGCCTTAATAAGTGCACATTTTCAAACAAGCAGAGCTGATGACGCCTGGAGCTCCTCTGATGAAATAGATATAAACAACCGGTTGCCTATAAACAAACACCCTATGACAGTAGACAATAATAAAACTAATACCCAAACAATAATAGATAAGGATTTTAACACTTTAACAGAAATTGAACTAATACAAGCTGTGCAAGCACAGAATATAAGGAAAGCAACAGATATCGACAAAGTAGACGCCAACATACACTGTAAAAAATATCACCGTAAAATTTACGGCGAAACGTTGGCAACCCTCGCTGCCAACAATTCGCCGTAAAATTTACGGCGAGTCAACTTATTTATCACCGTATTTCTGACGCCATTTCGCCGTAAATTTTACAGCAAGTTAATTTTTAATGCCGTATTTAAGACATCATATCGCCGTAATATTTACTGCGACGTGATTATATCGCCGTATTTTTTGCGTTACACAAAAAACAAAAAAAACAAAAAAAGAAAAGAAACTAGCGGAGGTGTTTTTCTCCTGATTTTTGTGAAAGGGCAGAACATTAACTAAAATATGTTACGAGGCTCTTCTAGTTAATGTTCTGCCATCTGTTAATCTTAGAATTAAATCATTTGTTTCTGACTTACCGTCAGCGGGATTCGAACTGCGAGGGTCAGGAATTCGGCACGCTGACCAGTATACAGCTCTGAACTATAAGGCAGGCAGCTAAAGGCTGAAGTGTACTTCAGTTGCGGTAGGAGGACTTAGAAATTTTTCCTTGAAATTTTCCTGGAGTTGTAATTTTTGGATGTTTTGGAACAGCTTTTAATGACTCGTAGTTAATTTTATTTAATTATTAATTAATTATTTGTAATCAGCGATTAACTTAATTTAGGGAAATGAGAGAATATTCTGTATTCTTTTTTATTTTATTTATTTATTTAATAATATTTTCACGTTTTCAATTTTTTTTTCCTTTATCATTTGCAGACGTATTTTAATTATAATTTAACACGTCAGATGTTATTTTTCTAATTTTTTAAGATGAATTTTTTTCTGATTATACGTAATCATACCTGTCATTAAATGAATATGCACAAATCACATTCATACCAATTTTATGAACTAATACAAACGTAAAAACCCAGGCATACAAATGAAATAAGTAAATAGGGGTTCACTTTGCACAGATACAGATATACAGTTATACTCTAAATCAATACATGTTTATACAGTACGCACAAAATACATATCCAAATATATTTTACACGCGCATACTTGCATGTAAAAAACATAGGGACAAATACTTATGAAAATAAGGTAAATCCGGAAGCACTCACAAATACAAACAGGCACCTATACTATTTTTCCCCCACGCCTAAATACACTTATACTAATACATGCTTATATAAATCAATGCATCCATAAAACTTGAGCATGCGCATGCGCAGAAGATTGCTCAAAGGCTTTGCCAATCCAGTTACGCGAAATTATTGTAAACTAGGGAGTAAGCTTTGCGATAGCAGCTGAGCATGCGCAGAAGATTCGTCAGGGTACTTTTAGACAAATTACGGCGAAATAGTTGCATTTAGGTTGTACGGCGATTTACCGTAGGTATTTAACACAGTTTTGCCGTAAATTTTACGGTCATTTTTTGCAGTGTAATAATAAACCTAACGAGGAGCTTCCGAAGCGAATTATTAAGCATTTACAATAAATGTCTGCAAGCCGGTACCTTCCCCAATATATGGAAAATATCGTCTGTTATCTTCTTCATAAAGAATAATAAGGACCCGAAGAATCCAAAATCATACAGACCGATTTCTCTCTTAAGCATAGCGGGGAAGGTACTCGAGCGTATAATAAAATCTAGAACAGTTAACCTATTGGAACAAAATAATTATCTGCATGCAAATCAATATGGTTTCCGGGAGTGCCGTGGTACAGTGGATCTGTTGTATAAAGTAATAAATAGAATAAAAGAGTTTAAAATAATATACAAATATGCTGTCCTGGTGTCATTTGACATCCAGGGCGCTTCGATAATATACGTTGGCACATAATAAAAGAGGAAATAGATTTAACCCCTTTACCCAACTATCTAAAAAATATCTTAAAAAACTATTTGGATGACAGGTATATAATAATAAACAATGGAAATTCTCACATTAAAAACCAAGTATTTAAAGGTTGCCCACAGGGTTCTTGTCTTGGCCCGCTCCTATAGTTAATCGCTGCAAATAGAATATTAAAAACTATGAATGAGGACTATAATGGCTTTTACGCCTTTGCGGACGACTTTATACTTATCGAAGCAGATAATACAATAGAGAAACTACAAATAAAAACAAATAATAGAATCAATAAATTTAAACAAATATGCGATATCATGGAATTAAGTATATCAGTGCAAAAGACGCAGGCGATTACCATGGGAGTGAAGTCAAGAACTATACCTCGATATAAATTAAATAATCAGAAAATAAGATCAGTCACAGAATTAAAATACCTAGGCATAATAATAGACAATAAACTAACGTTCACCCCACATATAAGATATCTTAATGAAAAAATAACAAACTTTATTAATAATATGCCCTTGGTGAGTGGTGTCCTGGGGCGTGCGTCCAGAAATTTTCAGGACCTGGTATAATACAGTCACAGAAAAACAGTTAATTTATGCATCCCCTTCATGAGCTACAAATCTCACCAAGGACTCCGTTAGTAAACTTTGGGCAATCCAGAAATTAGCCTTAATTAAAATTTTAAAAGCCAATAGCAATACAGCTTATTCCGCCTTCTGCACCCTCTTGAACATTACGCCGATAGACCTTGCAATAGAACGGAAGGTAAACAAATATAGAGCAATAAAACAAAACAGTCCATTACAAGATAGAGAGTTACCAGCTAATTATACAATAGAGAAAATAATTCCTCCCTCAATGTATAGCAATTACAAAATTAGGAACCAAATCACTACAATAGACAGTATCGAACATGACACAGTAGACAATTCTTACATAAAAATTTATACAGATTGCTCAAAAATGGAAAATGGTACCGCATTTGCTTTCACGGTAATAGATAACTTCAATAGTCCGGTATATGATTATAATGAACGTATAAATATATATAACAGCATTTACCAAGCAGAGCAACTGGCAATAGTCACCGCGCTGGAATGGGCTGTAAATAATAATTACAATAAAATAAAGATCTATACAGACAACAGATCCACGGTTGAAAAAATTAAATCTATATATTCAAACACAGAAATTTTGATAGAACTGTATAAAATACTTGAAACTCATAGAAATGTTAAAGTCATAATAATATGGATAAAGGCACATGTGGGCCACAGGGGTAATGAAAGAGCGGATCAACTAGCAAAATTACCTTTAATAGAAAACCACCAGATAAGCAATAGAACCATACCGGTCCCCAGGTCCAAAATAGTGTATATTATAAATAAAAATATAAGAAATAAATGGCAAAATTGGTGGAACTCGGTGGAAACAGGCAGATACACTTATAAATTTTTACCGACAATAGATAATAACTACAATATTAACAATATAATAGCTACGAAATTCATTACTGGTGGGGGCAGTTTTCCCAAATATCTAAAGAGAATTCAAGTTCGTAGAACCGATATGTGCGATTGTGGCCAATTGGGCGACCCATTACACTATGTCTTTCGGGACTGCCCCCTTATGCCTAACAAAATTAGAAGAAATAGTAATGTTGATCCGTTCAAGAACTTTATGCAAATAATCCAGATACCCCATATAATGAAACTCGTTAAAATAAACTATAATAAATTAATAGAACTCTACAGCACTATAAATTTCAGATATAATTAGGTACCGGTCTCCCAGTGAGGGGGGGGGGGGAAGAGGAAGTGCTCGCACCAGTTTCATGTTGACAGTGGCATTTGGATATAAGTATGATTATGCGTTCTTAATATATATGGTAAAGATATATAATTTAACAATATAAGGCAGATTGAAGGTATGAAAAAAAAATAAATAAAAAGAAAATAAATAATAATAAATTTAAAAAAAGGGAAAAAAAAGAAGAGAGAATGTGTTTTGAAACTGCCAGTGTTTCTCTATACTTTGAGCACTGCTTGGTATGGTTATGGTTGTATTGTATGTATATAGTTTATTGTATATAGTCGTATAGTGTAAAAAGTTTATTATAAATACGTGACACTACGCGATAATTATGTGAGGGAGTAAGGTAGAAAAGTGATAATGAATATGGCCAATGGCCAGATATATATAAGCAAGTGTGCGAGCACGCAGTGAATGAATAAAAATGTAAATAGATAATGTGTAAGCGTTAATTATAGATTCATATTGAATTACATTATATATTAAGAATAAATGTACTGTGGAGTAGGAAGAGATGTAAATATGTATGGTAATTAGATGTATATAGTCAATTGTAATGCGTGTGTTTCTTTGAGTTTTTGTGTATATAGTAAATGGTATAGTATTTTGTGCATATAGTATAGTATATGTATATAGTAAATGGTATATTGTCAAATTTTAAGGCATGTGTTCTTTGGGATTTTTTGTACCGCTATACATGTTCAAGAATGTATAAATAGTTATAAGTAAAGCATAGGCTAGAAGCAAGTGCATAGGTAACGTGATTTGTAAAACTGTAGGGTAGTGCAGAAAAACTAATATGGATAGTGGTTAAAAAAAAATAAAGAATCAATGTAACATGTAAATATGTAAAGTCATCTGAGATGTAAATAGAAAAATAATGTAGAAAATTCTAATATGATAGCTGTATAATAGTGATGGATCAATGAAACATGTATAGCATATATATATGAATTGATATGTAAGGGTGACAGAGTAAACCTGCTATCAGGATGCAGTAAATGGTAAAAGTTTTAGAAAAGTCTATGGCTTATAGCAAAAAAAAAAAAAAAAAAAAAAAAAAAAAAAAAAAATCTCAAATTGTATGGGGTCACGTAAGTAAGCGTTATTCTGTTTACCACATATGGTTAAAAAATAATAATAATAATAAAAATAAAAATAAATTATTATGAAAATAATAGGAAAGGGGTTAATCACTCACATTGCCAGGATAAATAATATATTCGTTAAATTAGAGGATATGCTTTTGGATTTGGCTCAGGACCAGGGAGCTTGGGCTGTCCCTTAAGGAAGTGGTATTAAGACAATTGTTCTCAATTGTATAATATTATATGATTTATAATGTATTATATAATGTGCGTTGTTGTATATAATGTGTTGTTGTCCCATGTATATAGTATTCTTGTTCCTAATGTTTTAATGTGTTTTTAATAGTTAGTACTATATGTTATTGTAAACAGGCCACACTGAACGAAATGGATTGGTAAAAATAAAAATAAAAATATAAATATATATATGGAAGTAATAATTGGCGGAACACGGGAACAGGAATTCTTCCGCAGTTAAAAAAAAAGGAACTAAGTGGACAGTTTTCTATAGCTCAGACTGTATTATGAACTGTAAACTGTGAAAGATATACGAACTATGAAAATACGTGAACTGTATGATGTAGCATCATCAGCACTTGTTTTTTTTAATTAAGAGATTTTGTTCTGTATTATACTAAAATCCTTGTTCCTCCTGCTACTGGGATACTGTGAACCCCAGTGGCATAGTTTGTATTGTTATTCAAAGTTAAATAAACTGGACTCTTCCCCCGGGGGGAATATTGCCGTAAACCCTTGGGTCGCCCCCCCCCCCGATGGGTGTCTTACAATCTTACATTCCATCGTCTGATGGAGACAGTGTTGAGAGGACTTTCCTACGAAGCATGTCTCGTATATTTGGACGACATCATTATCGTTAGAAAGGCTTTTGAAGATCATCTAGAGAACATTCGAGAGGTGCTGCAGATATTGAAGGAGGCAAACTTGAAACTGAGTCCATCTATATGCAACCTGTTTTGTCGGGAAGAACGTTATCTCCGGCCCATAACATCGGCCCACTGAGTCCGAACTGATCCCGAAAAGACGTCCGCAGTCAAGAAATGGAGTCATCCTGAAAATGTCCACGATTTACGAAGTTTTCCATGTCAAGCCATATGCCTAGTACGAAAATTCGGGAAGTGCTTTTCTTAGATCGCAAGACCACTTCACAAAATGACCGAAAATGGACAAAAATTCCTATGGACGACAACGTGAAGATGCATGGCAATGAGAAGACGGCCTTAACATTTGCAAGAAAGGAGAGTGTCGCAACAATTTTGTCCCCGGATATAGATGGCCAAGAACATGCCATTGCTTACTGGAGCAAGTGCCTTTTAGAGGCAGAACGTAACTATTGTGTTAGAAGAAAGGAACTTCTTGCTATCGTTAAGGCCGTAGAACATTTCCATCATTCTCTGTACGGCCGAAAGTTCCTGCTCCGAACGGACCATGCTTCTTTAACTTGTCTTTTGAACTTGAAGAATCCGGAGGGCCAGATAGCCTGGTGGATACAAAGATTACAATAATGTGACACAGAAATACGTCATCGGAAAGGAACATCTCATGGAAACGCAGAGGCTTTATCGAGATGGCCCTGCATAGAAAGTTGTCACTATTGCTCCAGGGCGGAGAAAAATTATGTGAGAAACATCACATTTTCCGCCAAGTTACATCATCGGCACCATCCCCAGATCCCTGGAGTGACGAACATGCCCAGGCGGACCAGTTAGCTGTTAGCGACATCAAACCTATTGTGCAATTTATGGGAAAATCCAGCGATATGCCCACTTGTCAAGAAATATCGTCATGTAGTCCAGCAACGAAAAAATACTGGGCTTTGTGTTATTTATTTCTTAAATGTTTGTTTAACACAGTACATTCCCTCTAGTTTGCCACTTTATAATCCGCAAATTCCAATCCACCATACATTTTACACTACTGGCCAAAAGTATTGCAAGTTTGAGAAATCTAACCATCGTTTCAAGAATAAGCCCAGAAAAAATGGACAGGAAATTTGCCAGATTTAAATATTTTTGAGAATTTATGTAGTATAATTGGAAAGAATACATCTGAAAATTACCAAAAAACAAAATGAGACCTTCCGGAACCAATAATTTTAGTTGGCACCATGAAACACCGAAGGAAGTGTTGGAAAGCATTGTGGATTCCATATTTAAAAGAGTGGCTGTTGTGATCAAAGTCAAGGCTGCTCAGCAACATAATAAATGATCTTTAGTTCCATTGCATTTATTTATTATCCTCTTTTTGCAGAATAATTTGAAATTAATTCTTTATTTAATTTTATTCGGGCAAGCCAAAATGGATTATGATTTCTATAATAACCTATATATTTTTATGCTATTTTTTTCAATAAATTAAATAATTATTTTTGTTCTTTAACTTAATGATATCTTGTCTTTGAAGTCATTAATTTAATATGTTGACATTAAAAAATATCAATTATATTGCTTTTTAATTTTGACGGGGGAGAGGGGCCTTAATCTTGGAAAAGGGTTAGATTTCTGAAACTTGCAATACTTTTGGCCAGTAGTGTAGATGTAAACAAATGACTTAACTTTACGCAGCAGGTATTTCTTTATAGAGTGAAACAATGCTGAAGGTTTTCAATTTGTTGAAGGTTGTTCCCGCCCATACACACCCTATGACGCCCTGTGAGTGGCACTCCAGTCATCTCGAACTCACAGACAATCTGAACCTAAAGCGATATAGACACTATGCACTTAGCACTACAACCGCACGACCATACGGTCAACGTTTCTTGGCTCCTCTGCAATATCACACTTTCACAATATTATTATTCTTCATGTTTTATTTTCTGTAAATATTTACTTATAATCCAGATTTGTAACAGTTTCAATAATATAGAATTTTGCATTTATATAAAATTCGCAACTTCGTTCTTTTAAACAATGCCACTAAGCAACGACGCAACATTTTTTGGAGGCACCAGGAAATGAACAGATGAACGGACTGCAAAAATAGATAAATAGTTTTCTTTCGCAATAGTTTGGTTTTGATCGCAAGTAATTTCACATTCTTTCCATTGCACGCGTAGTGGATGACAAAAACAAAACAACCAATTCAGCGGAAGATGCTGAAAAAAACGCAATTATTCTCCGTTTCAGAGCAAAAGCAGCTCTGACCCGCATTTAGAATTATATCAACAATGAAAATCAGACATTCAAAAAAAAAAAAATTATCTTAACAAGATCGAAAAACTTAAATCAATATATAATGATTTTGACAAAGCGGACGCAAATATTCCTCTAGAAGAGTCAGAAATGGAAGAATTTGAAGAAACATATTACGGAACCAAAGCCAAACTTCAAGACACGAGACAGAGTCTTGTCTCGCGCGAGATTTCTCGCGAGAATTTTCCGTCTCGCATGAAAAGCTTGTGAGAACTATTTTTACCAGAGTACATTTTTACTAGGTGGCACTAAGGTTATGAGCTAAACCTATAAAACATACCTATATATATGAAAATAAACACTCAAAAAACTGGTGTTAAAAGATAAAATAAATAAAAACTTTGTGGAAAAAACACACATAAAAGGTTACTTCAAGGAGTAACGATCGTTTCGACCGAAAATTCGTTCGGTCTTCGTCAGACAAACCCTTCCGTCATACAGAGCAGAGGGAACTGAAAAAGATAAACAATCAACCATGTTGCCACAAGGAAACAAGAAAAGGCGGAAAAAACCAAGGAGAGGGTGGGGGGAAGGGATACAAAGAAAAGAAAATAAGGACAAACAAAAATATATAAATAAATAATAACAATAATAAAAAGCAATAAAGAACACACACACAAAAAGGAAAAATAAAAGAAAACAGAACAATCAAAAGAACATAAAACAAAGAAAACATAAAAACGCAAAAATTAATTAAATAATATATATTTTTTAAATATATATAAAAAAGTATATATATATTAAAAAAATTATTTAATTAATTTTTGCGTTTTTATGTTCTCCCACGAAGCAAGAAGAGGTGTGAAGACTCGAGCCTTCACACCTCTTCTTGCTTAGCAACGGCAGCCGTCTAGGATCTTGCTTCATGGGAGACTGGCTGCCTTTATCTATTGTGTGCTGCGTTAACTTCGTACAACCAAAATCACCCGAAGTTCGAGAGAAGTCTTCAATGTCCTCAATTACTTTTTATGCAGTGCTTCTCTGTTCTGCAGGTTATTTCTGCATCTTTTGATAATTCCTTCGTCTGACACTGAGATTATTTAGCTTTTGTTGGACTGTTGTTCTTATTAATGCAGGTAACCGGAGTGCATGCTGCTATCATTTTATTTTTCTTTATCACATTCGACTTGTCAGTCACATTCGCTACTCTAACTGGAATGTTAGTTTTCGAGAAGTCCACAAGTGCTGCGCCTACAAGTACTCCGCTGACAGAATCGCTATTGTTTGGGTGTTCGAGTAATCCAAACCGGAATTTATTGATTTCTTTTACTGTTCCAAAAATTATAGAATCCGTTCTTGGGGTTAGAGTAACATCAATTTGGGCTATTATTTGTTAAACGGGTAAAACGGCTTCTTTTCTAATGTCGAAAACAGCTATTTCTTCTGAGTCTGAACGAAGTTCATTATTTTTAAAGTCCAAACTAAAGTTGTGTGATTTTTACTCGTGCTTTTCCGCCCACTTCGATCTTGTCACCTGACACAGTCTGGAGGGTCAGCGAGGGCGGAGTCCAGATAGTCTTTAAATTCAATTTCTTTGCCAGATACGTTCTTATGGGGGTTACATTCGCTCCAGTATCGATTACCATGTGGCACGGTGAACCATTAATGTATACAAGTAGGAAGAGTCCATTAGCACCGCCATTCACTGAGGAAATCTGCAAGACTTTCAAATAAGGATTTTGAATATTCCTCAACCTCCGTTCCGTAAGGTTGTCTCTCTCCCGTCTTCCTTCATGGACTTCTCTGTTTTACTGATATCTGCGACCTTCACGACGACAGTACTTTTGTACATCATAGTTTTTCCGTAAATGGTCTTCGCCACCGCATTTCCAATTTCCGCCATCCTTGGCTCTGACTGATTTTGTCTCTCTCCACCAGATCTTCAAGCCTCTTTAATTGTTTGACTAATCTCTCCGTTTCTCCATAAGTAGAATCCTGGAACGACACAGAGCTAACAGTATGCCGATCTTTTCTCACGGTCGACTGAGCTGCCGTAAACTCCATAGGAATTACGATGGCAGACCTGAGATCTTTATTATCAGCCACGATCAATGCTTTCTGAATTTCCGAATCTCAGCCGCCTTCAATAAAATGTTGCTAGAAATTTCTTCTCGGACATTTTCAGAGTGGTCCATGTAGGCTTGATGACACAGCCTATCTATGGCGGAAGCCAGCTCGTGAAGGGTCTCTCCAGGTCTTTGCATTCTTCAGTTGGATTCTTCTATACTCTTTCTGACACTTTTCTCCGAATTTGAGCTCCAAGGCACTGGCAATGGCATTAAAATCTCCCATCTTCAACTCTCCAATGGTTTGTAATACGTTAATTGCGTCTCTACTAAGTGAAGCGGTTAGTTGGTTCGCTTTCTCGGACTCGTCCCAACCATTGGCTTTGGTGACAATTAAAAATTGTGTCTTGTACACTTCCCAGGGAGTCTTACCGTCTTAGGTCGTTAGTTTTATTGCTGGGCGGCGTGACCACCTCTTGATGTTTTCCGGTAACTTTCACGACTTCACTAAACTGTACAGTTTTTCTTCAATTTTACTCTCAAATTCCTCATGTAATTCTTTTACATATATCGCTTGATTTCTTCTAGAAGCGACATTCTCTTCTCAGTAGTTTCTTGATTTTTTTCTATTTCGTCCTCCAGTCCGGCTTTCATCTCTTCCAACCCGGCTTCTATTTTCTGCCCCAGTCCAGATTTCATCTCGTCATGTGCGGATCTTATCTCTTCTTTTCCGGATTTTATCTCTTCTCGTGCAGATTTCATCTCGTCGTGTGCGGATCTTATCTCTTCTTTTCCGGATTTTATCTCTTCTCGTGCAGATTTCATCTCTGTTTTCATCTGATCTTGCCCGGTTTTCATCTGTTTTTACAGATTTTTTAAGCTCGTCCATTTTTGTCGTACACACCATGCACCAGATAGATTAGTCTATCGTTAGAATCCCGATTCTGACATCAATATTGCAGAAAACTTCTTAATTCTTGGGTTCGTCGTTCGATAAGTGCTAATACAGAGCCTTATGCTATCGCAGAATGCACGTCTGCTTCTCGCGGCAGCAGTCGACAGCAAACTAAACTCGAATTCTCCGTTCTCTCTGCTTTTTATAAACTTCGGGGAACATTCTAGAAAAATCGGGATCTTTAGAAAGATCCCAAACGATCGCGTTTTGATTACGTCATAGAAATGTTAATTAAAAATACAAGGCTATTGCGTAATAAGATTGCAGGAAAACAAACATTACAGGCCGCCTTTGAAACAATTGTGCCAAATGTCCGAAATGTCGCCATGCTTGCCGACTTTCTGGAGAAATATTGCCCAGTTTGGCCCTAAAAGTAAGTCCCCAAAAGTGAGATCAGCTAAGCTCTAGCACCAATATTTCTCGAGATCTCGAGAAAACCCTATGTTAAGCAATGGGGAAACCCAAAATTCCATAGATCCAATTCTAGTTAACTAATATTGATGAAACAAAATCCAAAATTTAATTATTTGAGATGTAGAATACGAATTTTAAATTGTATTTAGCTGTTAAAGGGCAGAAAGACCCAGAAATTCATAACAATGTGTGCATACCCCAGGGTAGCAATGTGATCATATATATAGTGTTACGTTGGCTCTGACGCCTGTTCATAGCTTATGAATAAAAAGATTCAGGGAAGAAATTCTTAAGTCTGGAGAATTTTTGTAGAAGGGTCTTCATAAACTTCACAGCTTTGGATCCCTAGTAAGGGCTTAATTCTGCTTTCAGTCGCACTTCGAATTCACGAGTTAATAAAACAAGTTTCTCTTAAATTTCGTTGTTTTGAATGAAAGAATTTTTATGTAAACTTTTTTTGCTGACTGTTCGTTTATTTTTTATTTTTTACCAGGGGATCTTAGTAAACCAAATTTTAATTCACAGCTGTCAGTTTTGTTTCTTTAGTAATTATCGAGTTCCTCTTTAGCCTGGTACCATTTTCTTTTTGTAATGGCAGAAACCATTTAATCATGCACCAAACTGAGAACCAATGCTATTCTGATGTCCAGAGGTCTTTGCTGTTTTTTCAACCATAGTGAGTGTTAGTTCGTTGTTTTTTGTTTTTGTTTGTGTGTGTGTGTATGTGTACTTATCGTTCTATAAAATCTCATCGTAGATCCTAAACTTTTACTATTATTGTCTGTTTTCATTATTATCATACTAGAACATATTTTATTACATTTTTCACGTTTTATTTTTAAAAATTTGCCTAATTATTGGACTTGATCACTTTCTTCGGACTTCGGTCACATAATTTTGTCACCTCTTCCCATTACATATCAACTCTCTATTTCCTTGTTTTATTTGGATTTAGGCAGCTAACTAGTAACTGGGGAGTTAAGGTTTCGATTCTTGGCAAACAACTATAGCATGCTAAATTTTTGGTTCCGAAATTTCTCTCGGTGCTCGTTAGTAGTTTCCGAAGTGTGCCTGTATTCCGAAGTTCCTTAGCTTCTGATGCCGATCTAAATTGTGCTGAAAAATCTACAATAGGATTAAAATAAAAGTAGGTCGAAGCTCAACTTGTAAGCTTACCAAGATTAGACGAAAGACAATGAGTAAGGAAGGCTGCGGGGTCAAGTCAAAGTCCTGTCTAACAAAAATGCTATAATTTAGTGTTTAGCCCTGAACCACGTCTACGTTATACCGATACATAATTTATAAAAGTTATATGGGAGCTAGACGGTTGAATGTCCCCTCCCTGCCCATAGGTATGGGCGCCCATGCGAAAGACTCACCCTGACGACGAAAATTCCTCTCATATTTCGCTACTCTACAGTTGTATTTTTTTTTTTCAAATTTTTTTTTGCGCGTTAACATTACACAGTGTGGCGCGATTTATTAACTAATTTTAGTTAGGTTTGGCCGATCCATAATCGATGCTCACAACTTTAATACGACATTAATTTTATTATGAATTTACCAAATTTCTTCAGTTGGGTTTTGTAGATAATTATCCTTCCAGTAGTATACTTCAGAAATAAGCTTCCATTTTTTTCCAATTAACGGGTTATGTATTAATAATATGAAGTGTAAAGAAGTTTTCAACACCATGTTGTGTTAGTAATACTTAACATTTGTTTACGAAGATATAACGCTAAATATTTTTAAGACGTTTATCTAGTGTTAACTTGTTTTTATTCAAAATAATTCTGGTTGGTTCATTTGTAAGTTCCAAGCTCCTATCAAACTTAAAATGTATCCCTTTCTTTTCCAACAGATTTAAAAAATAATGTTATGATATGTAGGAATAGTAATTTAGAAACATTTTTTTAGAAAGAAAAAAAGGAAACTAACTGGTATATTTTGACTGCAATTTACTTTTCTCGATATTTTCTACAAATACTATAACGTATTATTTTGAAGGACTACATTTATTGCTTAGACTAACATGCAACTAACCAATAAAAATTATCCAAACTTTGTTATGTGTATGTCATGGATACTTTTATTTTCTTGTAGTAAAAATTTGATGGATTCAAGTGGTGATTCATTTGTTCTTTGAATAATATTTATTTAGGTGAGATATGGAGAACGTATTCGATGGATTCCTTTAATGTACATAATTCTTTCTTTTGTCTGTTGGGGTGCAGCTTTAAAGTTCTTTTTGGCCAAAAACACATCATGGCAGGTAAGCTAAGTCTTCACTTTTTAAAAGGTTGACCGAATTAAAAAAGCTTGAACATAAAAACAAATTATTCTATTTCATGTTTTATTTTACACACGACTTTTTATCATTCAAAAATAATAAATGGCTGGCATGACTGGGAAAATATTGAAACTATATAGCTTTTTTGCGTTATTTATTTAAAGTTTATGGAATCAGTAGTTAAGATGTACATTAGTGTTGGTATCTTAGTTTAATTTTTCATCTCAGTTTCACGAACAAAATAATTTTAATTTCACAAAATGCATAAAACAAAGTAACAATTGACTTTTCTTGCTTCTTTTGGTAGAGTAAAATCTGTCTTAAACGTAGCCAAAACATTTTTCTTGTAAAATCATGAGTACTCTGAACGAAGGTATACTGTACAATCAAGGCGATATAAATTCACGGACATGGAAATATTTGACAAGTTTCATGAAGACAAGTTTCTGCGTAATAAAGAACCCGTTTGAAAGCAGATTTTACAGTAATATTCTCTTTCAATCTAGAATAATAACACTTGGGAAGTTCTAAAATGCTGGAATGTATTTGCAGTTGATCCACAGACACAGATCAGTTATGTCTTGATTAAATTTAAAGTAAATATTTTTTATAGGTTACACCAGCAGAATCTCGAGAAAGAAATAAGCACTGCCTCATTTTGAATTTCTTTGACGATCATGATATTTGGCACTTTTTATCAAGTTGTGCATTATTTTTCTCATTTATGGTAAGTTCGAACTAGTACGAAGATATTTCAATTTTTAAATGTAAACTTCTTATATGTAAAAATGTGAGATGTAAATCGTTCAGTATCCAATCACTAGTGAAAATATATAACTAATCGCTTACGGTAATGTGAAATTATTAATAAGCGGATAACAATTAGTAAGAAACATAACATATACGCAAGCTAGGTAACAATTACTTGAAATGTACTAAACCAACATACTTAAAAATTTGCATAACATAAAACGTGCAGTGAAGTTAATTTCTGATATGCGACAAAGAAGTTATTTGTAGGGTGATCAAATTCCGACATTTTGATGCAGCTGGTTAATTTTTAAGAGACAAATAAAAACAGAACTACTGCAATACAGTATCCTATTTTAATTTTTTTTCTTGAAGAAATACCGTATTTACCCACGTATACGTCGATCACGCGTATATGTCGACCCCCCCCCCACTTTCTTGATAAAAAAAATTGAATTTTTTTAAATCCCGCGTATAAGTCGATCCACCACTTTCCCGATCAAGAAACTTTAATTTTTTTAAATATATTTATTCAAAATCATCTGTAAAAAAAAAATAAAGTACTAAATATGCAAGAATAAAGATAATAACAATAACATACATAATAACAATAGTATACAAAATTAAACTGATAATAATGAACAATAATAATTATATGACACTACTGATAGTATGATATGGCAAATACTAATATAAAAAGTTAAACTGATTCAAGATCCGATTCAATATCGGACTCATCAAACAATTTTAAAAATTCCTTCGTCGTCATCGGTTCATCATGTACACGTATTGGGTTAGGATCCCTTAGAAAGACCTCCACGGGGGGCGGGGGGCACCCTACCCTTCGGCCTAGAGTCCACGCGTAGCTAATTGGCCGTAATCCAAAAAGAACAACAACATGATACACGCTTTCAATCTTTGTATCGCTACATTCTTCCTGGTATGAAAATCAACCTGAAAAGACGTCATTGTGTTATGGAATGCAGGAAGAGAACATTTGTCTTATAAAAGGGCATTTTTGACTTCTGAATTAAAAAAAAAAAATTAAATTAAGGACCCTCGTATAAGTCGACCCCCCAACTTTAAAGCCTCTTTTTTGTCCAAAATTTCTCGACTTATACGCGGGTAAATGCGGTAGTTTATGTTTTCGTTGCAACAACATTTAACAGACATAGTGCGCTTGGTATCTAAATATTTGATTTTCAATAGTCAAAGCGTCGTCAAAAATTGAGGACATTTGGTCACCATAGTTATCTGTCATATGCAGAGGCGCTTCTCTAGAGTTGAAGGAATGAAAATGAAAACCTCTCTCTTTCTTTCTCTCTTGGAGAATTAATACTGAATGGATGTATTAAAGAAGCTTCCACACATCCAAAGTTAGATAATAAGTAAATACTGATTGATACATATATCATCCATGTACACTTGTCCTCAATTATAACGTCATCCATGGGACCGAAACATTTAGGACGTTGCAATAATTACCTTTTAAAATCTCTTCTTCTGTCTCTCAGTAAGTTCGACAGTAATAACGAAACACTTTTCCTTTACTAATCACAGCAAACCGAAAATTTCATAAAGATTTGACTGTGTAATGATTTTAAAACTACGTTCTATTATATACTTCAAAATTGTCATGATAAGCATTGAAAAATCCAAGGGTTGTCTAAATTCTTGTAAAATATGTTTTGTTTAAAACCAGAAAAAAATGATACGATCGTTGCTATAAATATGCTTTCTTACAGGTGTTATTTACAATGGATGACGATTTAGAAGCGACACCCAGAAGCAAGATTATAGTCTTCTAGTCTCATTTTCATTGTACATAGTTCTAAATAAATCCTCTACATAGCTTTTTGTTGTATTAGTCACTCACACTATTGTATGCTGTTTTAAAACCTTTTTTTTTTAATAAGGCAAATCAAGCAGGCTTAGAAATTTTTTATTTTGTTAAAATTTTCATGATTTGTTCTTCGCGCAAATTTATTTTACCCGGTTCTTTTTAATTTAATTTTTTTATTTTGGAAAAAAAAATAATAGTTTTCAGGGATCAGAAGTGAAAAATCGTCCACATTTAAAACAAAACATGCCTGTTTATATCAGGCAATACTTCCTGTACCAATTGTAAATCCGCAATTAATTTGTGTTCAACTGCGTCCAAACTGACTGATACTTACGGTTGACTCTTGCACAAAGGCCAGGAGTCATTCAAAATTTGCCGAAAAATGCAATTTTTATTCTGAATGATTGTCAAAAATGAACTACAAAGGTGTATGATTCAGTGAATACGTATTAATGAGAAG
Source organism: Cheiracanthium punctorium (assembly GCA_038373885.1). NCBI lineage: Eukaryota > Metazoa > Arthropoda > Arachnida > Araneae > Cheiracanthiidae > Cheiracanthium > Cheiracanthium punctorium. Next base: position 161,415 of record JAWZYV010013736.1, on the reverse strand, counting down.
TACTGAAAAAGGGTAAGCTATGTGCGGTTGACGTTTAACTCATAAAAATATTTGTCCTTAAAATTGCATAAAATACAAAATTGCATGATTTTGGAAGTCATTTACTGATTATACCATGAGTAACCATGTATGAAAGGAGTTAGAAAAGAAGCCTTAAATACAGAAAAACAAAATCAACTCACAGATCTGTGGTAATTTGTTTTGAATAACAAGTTTTATATAATTTGCCTCTATATACTTTGCTGAAAATGCGTTTTGTGGCACGTGTTAAAAAGTATTCATTGCTTTATTTCACTATTTATTACTATTTTAGGTAAAAATGTAGCTGGAAAGTAAGCTTTAACAAAATCCATTCACGATCATCAAGTCAATTGAGACCCAGGGTTACTTATTCACAACTTATGTAATGTGGTTCTATAATTTGTGCAAAAAATGAGTTTTGTGGAAATTGTTTAAAGATGTGGATTACTTTTATTTTAATATTTACTAATATTATATGTAAAAACTAAGATGGGAAAAAAGCCTTATTTATAGCAGAAACAAAATAAATGCAAAGACAGTAGTATATGGGGCCGATTTTGGGACAAATCGGGACACACCATATGTGTGGCCTGATGTTCCCCAGAGTCGGCCCCATATACTACTACACTCAAAATTTTTACTAATATAAGATACTTCAAAATACTCAAGATTTTATACCATTTTTTAGTCTCTAAATCCATTTTATAGGTAAAAATGGTACAATTACTTAAAATAAAATGCGTTAAAAAAGAGGACTCCCGAAACGGAAGCCATCTAGTTTAATTAAAAAAATAGTCTAAATTTTACAAATATTTGAGACGCATCTTGACTTGGCAGCCTAAGGACAGCTGTATAGTTTGCAAATATATGAGACACATCAGGACTTGGGAGCCTTCAACCCCTTTCAGTTAAAAAACTCTCTATCAAAGTCTTTTCATCATTAAAATGGTTGACATAATCTTTATATCTATGTACTATTTCTAATGTCCAGTAGTGGTCTGGGCGCTAAACTCCGTTCCCATAAAAATACGGCAAGTGAAGCAGCATCCGGCTTGGCCAGTGCTTGGGAGGGTCATCTCCCTCTCGGCTCGTCCGCTGTGGAACCGTGTACGCTAATGGGAGCTGGTGCACGTAAATTCCGTCGTGGCTCCAATGTCATCCAAGTTGTTAAACGATACCTCTGGGGGTGCCGATTTCAGGTGGTGGTTGGTCCCTCATCTGGAATCGGTTCAAAATTAGGGACCAACAAGCGGAAGTCCAACCCCCTCGGGGGCACTAGCACCCCTCTTTCCATGGATAGTGTCGTCTATCCATGGACACAACAAAAACAACTATTTCTAATCCCATATCTTTTCTAGATACAGAGCTGCCAACTCTCCCGTTATTTTTTTCGGGAGATTTCCCCCCACAATTTTTAAACAGTTTTATTTTGGATTAAATTTTTGGCCTTATTTTAAGCATAGGCTGCTAATTAAAAATTAGTGGTGGGAAATCTCCCGAAAAAAAACGGGAGAGTTGGCAGCTCTGTGATATTTTTTTATTAATTATTGTTTCGATATCATTCAAATGTCTTAAAATCCCATTTTTATACTAAACAAATCCTATATGCTCAGCATATATTGTCTCATATTCACCTATTAAAACAGAACATATTTCTACTTTTCGTTTAATTATTAAATCGCGCTCAAACAACAATTGCAAATTATAAAGATTCATCTATTAGGAATAAATATTCAACCATTCTTCATAATCTGTATATCTTCTTTCTTTCGTCTCTTTCACTAACTTTTCTCTATACTCTTCATCTGATTTTGATTCTCTATAAATTTTTTGAGTTGTAATATTCTTTTGTTTATTATCTGAAATGGTAATAGAAACATCGGGATCAAAACCACTTAATACAGTAATAATTCCCTGTAGTCACTTTTCCTACAAAACACTTATTATCCCCTTCTTTTAATTCCTCTTTTAATACATTTATAAATTCGTCTTTATTTTCATTTTTTTCTATTTTATTCGATACTACGACTATTATTTCTCTGAATTTTATATTATGAAGTTCTTCATCTAACAAACCATAATATCTTTCAATTTCTCTCGAAATATTTAGTTTTTTTATGCATTCATTTAAATCTAATTCAATTTTAGTATTTAAAAGTTTTATAATGGAATCTTTCAAGGATTTTTGAATATGAATATTGTGAACATTTTGAGAATCATAATAGATTGTTGCTTAATTTGTATAAAATAAACGCCTTCTTAAAGCAGATGATAAAATCATTTTATGTCCATCAAAATATATTCTATCTAGCTGAGGACAAAAAGTTATTTCGTTTATTTTTGCAATATTATTTCCATAGCAACTTAATTTTTCTAAATTTGTTGAATTTTCTGTACCCTCAAGAGAGATTAAATTATTATTATAATTACAATGTAATTCTTTTAAATTCGTTAAATTTTCTATAACCTTAAGAGAAGTTAATTTATTATAGAGACAATATAATTCTTTTAAATTTGTTAAATTTTCTATACCTTCAATAGAAGTTAATATATTATCACTACAATATAATCCTTCTAAATTTTTTAATTTTCTATCCCATCAAGCGAAGTTCATTTATTACCCCTACAATTTAATTCTTCTAAATCTGTTAAATTTTCTATATCTCAAGAGAAGTTAATTTATTATCACTTCAACACGTTTCTTCTAAATTTGTTAATTTTCTATACCATGAAGAAAAATTAATTTTTCCTCCAGCAATTTAATCTTTTTAAATTTGTTAAATTTTCCATACCCTTAAGAGAAGTTAGTTTATTTTGTTCATGTAATTCTACTAAACTTGTTAAATTTTCTATACCTTCAATAGAAGTTAATATATTATCACTACAATATAATCCTTCTAAATTTGTTAATTTTCTATCCCATCAAGAGAAGTTCATTTATTACCCCTACAATTTAATTCTTCTAAATCTGTTAAATTTTCTATATCTCAAGAGAAGTTAATTTATTATCACTTCAACACGTTTCTTCTAAATTTGTTAATTTTCTATACCATGAAGAAAAATTGATTTTTCCTCCAGCAATTTAATCTTTTTAAATTTGTTAAATTTTCCATACCCTTAAGAGAAGTTAGTTTATTTTGTTCATGTAATTCTACTAAATTTGTTAAATTTTCTATACCTTTAAGAGAAGTTAAATTACTATCATTACAATGCAATTCTTTTAAATTCGTTAAATTTTCTATACCCTTAAGAGAAGTTAATTTATTAATACCACAATGTAACCCTTCTAAATTTGTTAAATTTTCTATCCCTTTAAGAGAAGTTAATTTATTGCTCCAACAACGTAATTCTTTTAAATTCGTTAAATTTTCTATATCCTTAAGAGAAGTTAATTCATTGTTGCAACAACGCAATACCTCTGAATATGTTAATTTTCTATACCCCTAAGTGAAGCTAAGTTATTACCACTACAGTATAATACTTTTAAATTTGTAAAATTTCCTATACCGTTAAGAGAAGTTATGTTATAACCGCTACAATTTAAAAAATCTATAACCTCAGGTAATTCTATTATACGTCTTAAGAGATTATGATCAGAAAAATTATTATAAAATTATTTCTATTTATAAAGAATTATTTTTAATGACACTTATTTTGAAAGAATTTTCTTTCAAACTACAATCATAATATTTATCATCAATTAATCCATTATATACAAATAAATAATATCCTTTTTTAATCTTTTAATAGCTGAACTGAAGCACGGTGTTAGTGGAGCGCCTTAGCAAAATTGCTTTATCTCCATCTTTTAATAGCTTTATCTGAAATGGCTTCTTTATGTTTTGGAAGATAAAAATATTTTTCTGGTTCATCTACTTTTAAAATTACAACACACCCATCTCCGCTTCTATTTTGAATCTTTTTTATATCCGACAAATTATATTCACCGATATCTAATTCTTTTAAATTATAAGTCACCGGAAAGGCCTAAGACTATTGAACTCTTCCGTTTATTAGGAAATATTTCTTTTTATGTTTTTCTCATCTAGGAATACAGCATAAACAAGTACAACATAAAATACCAAATAAAATTATGAATGATAAACTAATTAATTCAAGTAAGAGTTGTCCAAGAACACACATTAGGAAACATTTTTTCTAAATTCTTTTTATGGGTGCTGACGATCTTCACCTATTAAGGATTTATGATACAAACATCTATATATTGAACAATCAGGTCCTTTCACTTTAACACATTTAAGAATACTTTGCAAGAATTCTACTTCAATTCCCAATTCATTAAAGGTTTCTATACTTATAATTCCGCCTTTAATGGCCTTATCACACTAAAGGGAAAATCCGAGCAACTTCGCGCTGGACCAACTTTTCCGACGGACTTGAAGGCGTGGTTATCTTTAGGGGTTTCAAAAGTAAACAGACTCTCTCCGACGCCAAATAGTCATCGCATCGCTGATTTGGCGTGCAGGTTCTTATTTTACTTATCGTGCGTTGGTATATTTACATCGGATCGGCAGCCATTTCGGCAGCAATCTCTAATTCCAAAGTCCGCTTAAACGCGGCCATAATTTTATTTACACGTGATTCTGACATCGGGCCAAGCTTCGAACATAGTAGTAGTCGCCATTGCTCGAAATTGCTTATGACGTAGCAGGAAGAAGTACTCTGATTGGCCGAAATTTCGTACGACTCGGATTTTTTCCTTCGGAAAGGAAAAAGTTGGAGTCACGGTCGTCAAGGTAACGGCGGAGAAAATCGGCCGGAAACTTGATTTGCGAAGAAAGTTGGTCGGATTTTTCTCAGTGTGATAGCCCTATTAGAGGCATTGCAAGGCAAATCGGGCAGGGCGTTCCCATCAACATCTATGAATTTCATGATTTTTTTTTTCTTGTGTTGCCTTACCCAAGCAAATAACAAATCTGAAATATTTTTGATTTACCTCTTTTAGTTTCGGAGTTATGGGGGATCAAAGTACCCCAGAAGAGTGACGAAGAAATATTTTAGGGCCATTTTTGCCACTTTATTGTCTCGACTGTGACGAGCTCAGAGGTGCTTCAGAGAATATTTTCATTTTATCCTATAATATACCTTGTATATTAACATCTCAAATTTAAAATTCATTCGAAAATTGTCAGAGCCCCAAATAAGCGCCCCCAAAGTACCCCCATTTCATAAAAAGTACAGTTTTAAGAATGCTTAAAATATTCGCTCTGACGTGATGATGTGATACAGAAAAACTTTTTGCACAGTGCAGTTATAGATATTCATATAAAGGGCACCCAATGTTTAAAATTTTTAAAGGCCCCCAGGGACCCTCCGTACGGGGCCCCAAACATGGTCCTTAAAACTAATTTACGCAATTTCGAAGCATTGGTACAGCTGAAGCCGACTTTCCACAGGATAACTATTGACATGGAAATGTAGTATCAACGTAGTAGTTTCATATTATTAAAAAACATTTTTTGAAGGTACATCTGTTTCCAATAAAAATCCCAAAAAGTACCTCCCTATTTGGGACATTCCACTGGCACGCATGGGGGCATTTCGGCGTTACTTTAATAGGGCTATCACACTGAGAAAAATCCGACCAACTTTCCTTGCAAATCAAGTTTCCGGCTGATTTCCCCCGCCGTTACCTTGACGACCGCGAACTTCTTTTTCCTTTCCGAAGGAAAAAATCAGAGTCGGACGAAATTTCGGCCAATCAGAGTACTTCTTCCTGCTACGTCATAAGCAATTTCGAGCAATGGCGACTATGTTCGAAGCTTGGCAGCTTGGCTCGATGTCAGAATCACGTGTAAATAAAATTATGGCCGCGTTCAAGTGGACTTTGGAATTAGAGATTGCTGCCCATCCGATGCTGCCGAAATTGCTGCCGATCCGATATAAATATACCAACGCACGATAAGTAAAATAAGAACCTGCAGGCTAAATCAGCGATGCGATGACTATTTGGCTTCGAAGAGAGTTTGTTTACTTTTGCAACCCTTAAAGATAACCACGCCTTCAAGTCCGTCGGAAAAGTTGGTCCAGCGCGAAATTGCTCGGATTTTCCCTTTAGTGTGATAAGGCCATAAGACGTTTAATCGACAGCACGTTGGCACAAGCGTCCGTAATGCGTCGTTTAAGGTCCTGCAACGTTTGTGGAGGGGTCGCCTATACCTGCTGCTTTAGGTATCCCCACAGAAAAAAGTCTAGTGAAGTCAGATCACGCGAACGTGGAGGTCATTCTTTGAAACCGTCATACCCAATTATTTAGCTCCCGAATTCCGTGACGAGGTACTGCTTCACTGGAGATGTCTTGTGAGCAGGCGCTCCGTCATGTTAAAACCATACATTCCTAAGATTAAACACGGGCAGGTTTTCCACAAAATCAGGCATTACGTTCTGCAGCAGTTACAAATACCGTGCGCCTGTTAAGGTACCATCGTAAAATATTGTACCGATCAGCTTGTTACTGTAAATGCACACCAAACGCTAATGCCGAACCGCACTTGATGGCGAACATCGGTAAAAGATCTAGGATTTTCTAGTACCCAGTAATGGGTGTATTGCCATTCACCCCAGTAATAGGGGTACATTCCATTCCGTGATAAGCATGCCTCGTCCGTCCGCACTACATCTACCAAGAATGTTGGCTGGACCTGGGGCTCTAGCACGATTTTATCGAAAAGCATCCGTGACGGATAGTTCTCAGTCACGGATACTGGAGATCTTCGGATAAATAGCCGCTACACTGATTTTGACTCTACCACCATGGTTTCGTCTAATGGAAGTGAGAATTTTTAAGCCTCTTCCGAAAGTATCGGAAGGGGACGCTATCAACCAATCAAAACAAGGCACTCTTTGCCGAATTCGAGCACGTAGTTTAAGTTTATGACATAGTACTTAAATAGGTACCACGTCTTGTCTTATTTTGTTAGTCGATCTCTGGCTGTGTTATACCATGTGAATATACAACGTGTAAGATACTAATGTGCAGTACTCAAATGCAGTCGAAAAAAGTTAATATCGATTTTCGAACCGCTTTGCTAAAACTTTAGTTGTAAGTTGCGTGCAAAGTTACTTGCGCTTCGGTGGCTGAATAGGTAAGACGCGGGACTAATACGTGGGCGTTATGTGATCGATCCCCGTGCTGCGCAATATTTTCCCGCACATTTTTTTTTTTTTTTAAATACGCGAATCCTGGTAATTATTAATTTTTAGTCAAGTAAATATTTATTTACTTTTTCATTTATTCATTTATTTATCTTTTTTTTACTACCTGTTTATTGATTTTATATTATTATTTAAATTTTATTTCTTTTTGTAAAATCTTTACTTTGTGGAATCAGAATTTTACACTTTCAAAATAAATCACTTTTAACACCTACAAAACTCAATATTTCTTTAAGGTACATTAATTTTTGTCAGACAGACTACTTTTTTCCTAATTTTCACCCGTTCGTGATGCAACAGCAACAGTATTAATTTTTTAAGTATAATCAATTGTAAAAATATATAAATAAATATACAATCAACTCACAATTTTACGACCCTTCCGATTTAACGACCCTCTGATGAAGTGCTGACAGTTTTTCGATGCCTTTTATAAACTTTTGATTTAGCAACCATTTGATTTAACGTCCTACTTGCCAAGGTTCCCGTTAAGTTCGTTAAATAGCGATTCGACTGTATATATTAATAAATTAAAATATATATTTAAAAAATTCAATAAATAGTAAAAATAAATAAAAAAATAAATAAATATTTACTTGACTAAAAAATGAATTAATTACCAGTATTCGCGTACTAAAGAAAAGCACGTAAAAATGTTTGCGCAGCACGTGGTTCGAAAGCGTATCACCAAACTGTTAGTTCCGTGACACACCGATTCATCCACCAGCGGCTAACGCTTTTTTCACGTAACTTTCATTTAAAGTTTTAGTAACGCGGTTCGAAAATGAATATTAATTTTTCTCGACTTTATTTGATGATTGCGTCTTTATTTTACACTCAGTATATTCACATGCTATACTACCATTATGCCAAAGATCATTTAAATCCGTTTTCCTGAAGCCGTGCCTCCTCCTTGTAAAATAAAAAACGGTAATATTCGAGTAAAAACAAATCAGATTGAAGTTATCGTCCAAGCAATAGAAGAAAATCATTACTTAAATGAAAACAACTTTTCCAGTTTTTATAGAGCGCAGCAAACGAAATGAGGATTTGGAATCTCTAGCACAAAAATTAAACAGCAGTAGAGGCTCTATTAAAAATGTGAAAGCTTAGCAAAAGGTAAGCATACTGTTATTTTATAAATTTTAAATATCATTAAAAATTAGCATTATTATATTCTAATTATTCTAGGCTCTAAATATTTTTTAAACTCTTGAATCAGTTGGAATGCTAATGATTAATTCAACCGAAAATTGTTGATAAATTGGTCGTCGCTTAATTCAAAGGATTTACACCTAGGAATCGAATTTCGATTCCTATGAACCCTTCTAGCATCTTATTGTTGTGCAACAGTTGCTAAAATTAAAACCGAGCCATTATTTTGATATAAACAACTACCATCAAAACCAGTGGCGGCGCAAGACCGAAATTTAATGTGGGCAAGGTACATTTCGCGAGGCTCTCTGATGGTGCAAAAAGAAGGGAATATAAAATAAAAAATCACTTAAAATTGAAAAGTTTTTATTCATTAAGAAACAAACCTAAATTTTTATTTATACTTCTTTGAAACATTAAACAAAAATGAAAAAAATAAAGAAAAATTTTAAGAAACAGAAATTTTCTACTTTTGGTTTTACTGAACTCCTTAATGATTGGTTCGTAATTTATCTTAGATGCTATATCTGCTTCAACAGATAAAACTGCCAACGCTGAAAGTCTTTCTTGACCCATTGTATTTCTTAAATAATTTTTAATTAGTTTCAATTTTGATAAGCTCCTTTCAGTGGAAGCAGTACTTACAGGTATTGTTAACAAAATTCTAGTGACAATGTAAACCACATATGGGCAACCGCAGTCCGGATGTGGCCCGCCACGGCTTTTGATCCGGCCCGCGTAACATACCAAAACCCTCTATAAAACCCATATAAACCCTTCAAAATCCCATATAAATCCCAAGTATATGGCCCGCGACGTCGCTAACATATGGAAGTTTGGCCCGCAACTTTTCAAAGGTTGCCCATACCTGATGTAAACATTTGGGTAAATTTCTTTCAAATCGTTCTCTATGAAATATTGGAGCATATGTTTCACGTCTTTAATAGAGTTGGGTAAATTTGGGATCATATTTTGTAACTCCTCATAAGGTTGGAAGTCACTGCTCTCACCTACTTGCAGGACTGTGTATAAATACTGACAGTTTTTCAGTATTTGCTCTTTTGGAATCTTTTTTAACTTGTTTAGGTCATAGAGAAAACCAAAATTTTCAAAATGTTGATTTAAAGACATGAATCTCGATTCCATGTTACTTATCACAGAATCAATCATGGTATTAAAAAAATCTGTTTCATACCGGCTTTTAGCAGACTTTATAGGTTGATCGCTGCCTTCATAATCAAACACCCTTTTCTTTTTCGCTAGTCTTTTATTTTTAAAATCTTTTGGCAAATCATAACTGCTTTTCTTAATAAACTGATGAGCGTCAGACAAGCATTTTTCGAATCCAGTTTGTCGATATTCTTTGATCGAGTAACAAAATGTACGCAAATGTTCAAGAGTAATGCTTAAATGGACTTGTGCAGATTGCCATAATTTGCTTATGGTATTGACACGCGTTAATAACTCATACCATATATGTAATGATATGATAAATTCCAAACTGAACATTTCGTTTAAAACGGAATCGCAATCACTGAGTGTGTTCGATTGTTCCGTTTGGCATTTTAAGTTTTCTATGCATTCAACAACATCATCAAATTGCAATAATACGGCCTTCACCGCCTGTATTCTGCTTTCCCACCTTGTGTCTGATAAAGGCTTCATAGTAATCTTTAATTTATCTTTGATTATGTTCCAGCGTGTGCTGGAATTTGAAAATAGCAAAAAAGTCTTCTGAATAAAACCAAAAAATGTTTTTGCTGCTACCGAGGAATTAGCTGCGTCTGCTAACAACAGATTCCAGCTATGACAACCGCAGGGTGTGAAAAATGCACTGGGATTTATATTTAATATTCGAGTTTTAACTCCACTATTTATGCCTACCATATTTGCACCATTGTCGTAGCCTTGGCCGCGACAGTTCTGAATGTCTAAGTCATTTTTCTCTAGCTCTCCCAGTATTGCATTTGTCAAATATTCTCCAGTCGTTTCAGCGACAGCAAGAAATCCAATAAAGTTTTCTTCTATAGTTCCAGTTGATGTATTACAATATCTTAAGATAACCGACATTTGTTCAATTCTACTGCAGTCTCTAGTGCAGTCGAGTAAAAAAGAATAATATTTTGCCTCTTTTATCCTACCAATCACTTCACTGGTAACTGTGTTTGACATCAGTGCGATCAATTCATTTTGAATATCGTGGCTTAGATAATGGTTTGCAAGTTGTTTATTATTAATGCGATTTATGTGTTCCTGTAACGTAGGATCATATATAGATATCAATTTAAATAAGTCTATGAAGTTGCCAGAATTCTTAGTGTTTTCGTCTGTTTTGAGAGATTCTCTGTGACCTCTAAATGCCAGATTATGAGAGGCTAAGAAATTTATGATATCAATTAATCTCTCAAACAAATTATACCAATGTCTTTGAGATTCAAGAGTTCGCCTTTCGTTTTCTTGGTCTAATGTTTTTCCGTGCTTTATTCCCTTCTCTAATGTTATCCATTGGAACATATAGGCCATATTTTCTTTAGTATTCTCATGTCTGTGTAAAATATCACTCAAGTGTTTCCAATCACAACACCCTTCCTGCACCATTTGAGTTCGTGAATTGCTAAAAAGTCTGCATGGAAAACAGAAAACTTTATTTTTAGAACTTGAATGAACCAACCAGCGACGACACTGAGTTTCACCATTATTTAGTTTTCTTGAGAAATGAAAATTGGAAAAGTGTCTATGATCATCATCTTGAGGATAATATTCATCACTGTTATTTAACTGCTGTGTGGGACCGCTTTGAACTATATCATGACGCTGAGCATCCGTCATGGGAAACGTCCACAATCCCGGGTCAAAACTGGCAAATGCTTGTTTCACTACATTACTGGGATCTCTGTTAACAGGTGGAGAACTTACTTCAATCTTTTCTTCTTGATCGTGATTTACATTACTCAAAGTGAACACAGAAATTTCAGCGTCAGATTTTGATTGGCAAGCTATTTCTGTTTCCGATTTTCGTCGTTGGGTGTCGATAGTCGGTGCATCTGGAGTAATTTCCGAATTCTCGGATACAGATACATGTTGTTGAGAAGTCGAAGCAACCGATTCATTTGATTCTATACTACCAAATTCAGTTCGATTGAGAAATTTCATCATACCTGAACTTAAAACCTGGTTTGATACAGCTCTTTCCGGTTTTCTTTTTCTTTTTGCTGAACCAGATTTCCATTTTCTCATTTTATCTCTATCTCTCGCTTAGTGCCTAAGCCTGGCATGATTGATAAATTATGAAGAATACGCCAATATTGTATCCGTAACCTGTAAACAAACAAAACAATAATAACGTTTCTAGGTAGGTACTTGTTTTTTCCTTAGGTATAATTAACATATCAGAAGTGGACTAATTCGTTCGAATAAAAATTGGAGGAATATAATGCATATTACCTACCTATTTTGTACCTACTTTAATATTTCACTAACGTAAAACGTACAATCCTATCCTACTAATATATAAATGTCAATGTTTGTATGTATGTTTGTTACTCTTCCACTGACTGAAACGGTTTGACAGATTTGAGTGAAATTCGCAACTGGCTTTTTAGAAGTCGCACACGACTTTTTAGAAGTCGTGGATTAATATAAGTTCTACTTTTTATCGTGCAAAAATTAACACTGTTCCTTTAATGTACAAAAAATCTACTTTTATCCGAAAAAAAAAGAATACAATTGAGTTTTTATTTTACAGAGTCGTCAACAGATGACGCAAACTTATAAAATGGGCAGTTTTTAATAAATAAAATATCAGATATCTATCCTTTTTTACAGGCGAATTTGAAATAAATGTTAGACGGTTTCATTTTATGTTATGAAATCTCAATTGAATGAGTCACGTGACGAACTACCAGCATGTTTTTTTTTTTTTGTTTTTTTTTTTTTTCACGGCGTGCAAAAATGCATCTCTCTATATAAAGGGAAATGTCCTGACACACTGACTGACTGAATGAATGACTGACGATCATCGCTCAACCGAATCCACCGGAGATACAGATATGAAATTTTAGGAGCTCATGGCTTTCGTGCCCGAGGCGTCACTTAAGAAGCGATTTTTAAAAATTCGCATGCAGACGGGAGTGGGGGTCCAAAACGTTCTTTTCACGTTTCCCTTCATATCTCGGGGGAGAAAAGAGATAATCGAAAAATTCTTGCTTTAAAATGTAACTAATACAAATATCTAAAAGTCACTTTTAGGATTTTTTAGAATTCGTACCTAAACAGGCGTGAGGACCCCAAACGTTCCTAAACGTTCTTTACACATTTGCCTTCATATCTCGGAGGAAAAGCGATAGACGTGAAATTCTTGCTTTAAAATGGAACTAACAACAATACCTGAAAATCATTTTCAGGGTTTCTTAGAATTCCCACCCAAACAGGGATGAAGGCCCCAAACGTTCTTAATTGTTCTTTTCACATTTCCTGGAAAATGCCTGGCGAAGATTTTAAAACAGTTTTAGTAGGCGATTTTGAGATAGATTTCGATTTTGAAGAAGTATTTTATGGAACTAGAAGACAAATACGGCCGACTCGCGGAATGTGGTGCACATTGCAACAGCTTTTAAAAATTTAAGTATAGTTAGAATACCCCTGACGAATATTGTAAAACAGTTTTTGTAGGCGATTAAATGTATCTCCAAAATATGTGTGTTTTTATTTACTTATTTTCCATTTGCATTTGCTGGTTTAACAATATCCATTCCGTGCGACGAACGGGTGCTTCAGCTAGTACAATATAATACATTATACGCATAATGAAAAAACTTCAAAAAAGAAGGCGGATTCTAGCGCAACAAATAGAATATATAAAATAAATAATAAACGCAATTTTTGGTCACGTAATGTTTTGTAAAGAAAACTATAGAAACATGACTGTAAGTATAATAAATATTTCTTACCCGATTCTTGACAAATATACAGAGGTACCATTATTTTTCTTCACGACACAAACCGAATTTCTACTTATTAAGCACGTGTTATCGTTTTAAAAATATGTAGCACTATTATTTATTATATTATTTATTTTAAAGGAATATGAAGAGAGAATGCATCTGCATGGGATAGGTACTTTGATTGGCTTTCTAATAAGGGGGAGTCCCGAGCTATGCCCGTCTCTGACCGTAGACTCCCCGCGATAGCAGCTTAACGCCAACTAATGTTGCCAGACAGCTGGCCCAGACTAAACATAAACGAATGATCAGAAACGACAGAGATGAGATTTTTTAAATAATTAATTTTATAACATAATATAAGTAGTTTATCAGAAATATAGATTATTTCATTCACATTCATTTCGTGCGCCGAAGAGTGGAATACCTTTCAGTTGAGAATTAATTCTAATGTATTTATTATAAGAAAAAGCTTGTGGCGTGTACTTTTGGATTTTCCATATTTTTTCAAATTTATTTTCGGCTGTGAGGCGCGAGGCCTTTTGCACCCCGAGGCCGTGGGCGGTGGCCCACACCGCCCACGCCTTACGCCGCCTCTGATCTAAACAAATCACCACGCACGCTGACGTGTATCCGAAGCGGAAAGAGCTTTCACTTGCGTTTACCCTGCCGGGAAAAAAAGTGGAATTTCCGAAAGTGATTCCGATATCGGAACGTTCCCGAGAGCATCATGGTAGACCAAATTGACGCGCTTTCGGAATGTGACGTCATGAGTGAGAAAAGGGTTGTTTTTCCGCTTCGGAAAGGTTTCCGAAACGATCGTACTAGAGCCCCTGTATCTGATTCATAACGAAGTTGCATCATGAATAGTGTCGATCGGCATCTCCGTCCAGTAAAACCTGCTGAGGCATTGGTCGGTATGGATGGTCGGTAACCACCTGATTCTTGTAGGATTTTCCAAACCTGACTTTTTGAGAGGCCACAGTGTTCGCTGATATGTCTTGTACTGCATTTCGCGTATGCGAGGGCGTATGCTAGTACCTCATCTGGTTGAACTTACCGTCCTACCTTAGCTGGTCTGCCAGATCGAGCTCGATTAGTCACGCAGCCTGTCTCCCTTGAACGTTGTTTAACAGATAGGATGGTTTGATAAGAAGGATGCGGGCCTGCAGGGAAGCCTTTCCGGTGGAACCTTGCTGCTGATCCTGCCTTGCGTCCACATTCACCGTACAGTAAAACAATCTCAAAATACTCAGCTTTGGAAAATCGCTCATGGCCATGACCTTCAACATAGTAGAAACCCAACAAGATGTCTCTTTTTTACTAGTGGTCTCAAATGAATAAGTGTGATGTTTCTTACGTATTTGCATACTGCAAAAAGTTCGAACATTAAGAGCAAGTTGTGTTGAGTTGATGTTGAGATCAGTACAAGGATGCAACTCTCGTGGCTTGAACCAGAGTCCTTTGGACTAGGAATCGCAAGCGATACCACTGTGCTACATTGCGGCGTCATGTTTAGCTCGAGAGATAATATTTCCCCCTTCTGTTCACATTTCGTGACGTCACAGTGTAGAAAATCACGAAACTACAAATGCACGATTTAACCTTTTTTTTTTCACATCCATGTCAATGAGATGTCTTTTCGTACTAAATCGCTAACGCTCTGCAACTTTCCAATTCCCTTTTTTCCCCTATCACGTACCGTTTTCGGGATACGAAAGCAAACTCCGCATAACTTGGACAAAGATGCCTGTAGCCAGGAGCAGTGAAGAACTGGCCAAAAGGCTGTTAGGTTAGTAATCAACCTTATACTATCACATAACCTATTTTAGTTTCCTGTGTCTGTACCAAGATATTTGTAAAGCCATTTTTCTTTTTGTTATAAAATTAATTTCACGATTTGTAAAAATTAAAGAGGACCCTGTTTTTTTTCAATATGTCTGATTTTTTATTACCATTGTGTGTTCTTTTTAAAAATTTTCCATCGAAGTTGAAAAGTTTTTGTGGTTTCAGTTTGTCTGTCTGTCCGTGCTCTAACTTACTAAAATGGCGTATATAGCTGTCACGTTGACACAACGTGCATGTTTTTATGAAAAATTATTAATACAAATCCTAATTAATATTGTCTAAATTTAAACTAATAATCTATTCTAAACTTAATTTAAAAGTTTTTAACAATAACTGTTTTTTAAAGCTTTCAATTTTCCTCTTAGCCTTCTCAATTACAGCGCATTAACGTACTTCTAAAGCATTTCGCTCTTATCAGCTGCTTTGAAATAAAATAACAGTTGACGCCAGTTTGTCTCCTGCTAAAAGAATAATAATAACAACACCTCTTCCTCGCATATGTCTTTGCTCTAGCTGAAGCAGATGTGTTTGCGGTTTTTCTCTGCTGAGCAAGAAACATATTGCGGCGTATCGTAAAACACCTGCTAAGATTGTTCGAGAAAGATCGAGCTCCCTTTTCTATAGGAATATGTCTAACGGTCATTTTTAGCGGTTAGGGAGTCGTTTTCGGTGGAGCAAGCCGCTCAGTTCAAGTGAGGAGGCTTTGCCCGCCGACACGCAATTTATACCGCAATGGCATCAACGCTGTAATTTTTTTTGAAGATGCTCCCCCAAGTCATCATGTTTTTATATGTGTATTTTTCTCAAGTTTTCAACAGTCAAATGAATCTGTTGTTCTGAGCAAATAAATAATTACGTCTAAAAAAGTGTTATATGTGATCTCATCTTTTTGTTGTGTGGTTCAGTGTTCCTTCCATCACTGTAGGAGAATCGACGAGCGAAAAGATGGATGTCTCTCGCCACAACAGTAGTATGGGTCAAAACTTTGTTGGCCCACTCCTTCAAGTGTGTGGATCTTCATTTTGTTGTGCTTAGTGACCAGCTATGATTCTTTCATTCCTATGGAATCGGATTTAGTTTGCTCGTATTCGAAGTGAAATAATTACGATGTCGATTAAACAAAAATCTTTTTAACTGCGCTGCATTCACAGGTATCACAATCTTGATTCTCTCTACGGAGCTCGATGCCTTGTTTTGATTCTACACAACGCAATGTTGGTTTCTCCATAATATGTGACAACAATATATACCCACCTACCTTCGTCTCTTTACGATTATCGGCCTACTTCTCCAGCATAATAGCATAAATAGATTTTTTTACAGGAGCACTCAAAATATTCAAATGCATTACGTTCTATGAGCAATCGTTGGTTAATGTGTATTTTAAAGACCTTAATCTATTTCAAACAACGCCAAATTAACGTATCTTATAGAGGTTGTAACTCTCTTTATAAAAAATGATGTAAGATTCAGAATTATAGTTTTTTTACATGAGCACACAAAAGAATTCTAATACATTGCAGTATATGGCAATTGTGGCATATTAATCCATTTCAAATACAATAAAATCAGTCTATAGTGATTTATGACAATTTACTTTCAAGGAATGGGTCGTAGTTGCTTTGCATGGTCTCACATAATGACATGAATAGCACCGAAACAAAAGATCGTCGAATTCGGCCACTAATAATAATTTAACGTCCAGTTTGGCGCTAAAATTAAGCTTTTAAAATTGGTTTTAACAGGATGTGATAATATGAACTTGTCATATCCTCATATCAACCATTGGAATATAATTATAGTTAACTTACGATCTAATCTGAATTATAAATTTCAAGGTGCCCTTTTGGCTATATCCGAGATATACTATTAATTGTGTCCAACATCAAGTCTTAAAGTCTTAAAATAACAGATAATCCGGAAACAATGGATGAGGCTCTAATGTCGGAGACAGAAAGAAGTTCCTTAATGTGATTGTTTTCAAATTTACTTTATACAGTTATATAAGTGCAAAAAAGACAATTATGTTGAAAAACGTTTTATAATCTATGCGTTCGGCATGATTTATTCTTCTTCTTAATATTTACTTACATTATTATGGCTTCAACAGTGTGATTTAGTTGCCTAAAACTAAAAATATTACTCAATCTCATTTCTGAGTTATATACCATCGTATGACCTGAGTTATATACCATCCAGTTATATATATACCTCGTAATTAATATACTTATTTTTTCTAGAAGGAAACTAGTTTAGGTACGATAGATAAAAATTCTACAAAAATTTATTGTAAAAGTAAGTAAACAGTATCAGAAAAAAGTTATTTTTATACTCAACTAGTTTTCAAGTGGTAAAATATAGTTAAATGTGGTTTTTAGACCCGTATATAAGCCTGTTTTTCAAATATTACATATTCTAATATTCCAGTAAAAGTATGTTTGATTCTTACAATTCCTTTAAGTTCCCCAGTAAGGGGAATAAGTACAATACTCATCTACATTACTGAATTTCTTTTCCATCTCAATTAAAATCTTGACTTATAATTAGATTGACTTCATGGGTCTCTGTCTCCTGATTCGTTTCAACATCGAAAAACATATATTTTTCTGTAAACCCTGAATATTTACATTTTTTACACCATTGACTTTCGTCGTTAACATTTTTAATACAATTCCTTTTACAAGTTCCTCCTAATGAATTTATCGTTTTCATATAACATTGATGATCCTCGTGTACCCATCGTCTGCAATTTTTACATTTCCTCTCTCCACATTGATGTTCTTTAGGTTTTCGTTTTTCTCTATTTATATTTCTATTACATTTTGGACATTTCCATAATGTTTCATAAATAGTAAAAAGTCTTTTTCCATTTTATTTTTATAATTTTCAAAACATTTTTCACCTTTAAAATTTCAAAAGCATTCATTACTTTTTATTTCTTCACCTTCACAATTACTCTCTTTTCTAGAGCATCTGTTACATTTTAATAAACATTTATGCTCATCTGTTCTTTTATAAAATACTTTGCGTAATCACAATAATTTTTCTCCTGAAAATCCTGTAATAAAACTAATCACATCAAAGCGATTTCTGTTCATATATATGTAAATACAGATCGGTTTATATTTATCGTTATATATTTTTTCATTGAATTTTTCTCTGCAATATATAGTAATTTGAATGTCTAAGAAATCTTCAGCTGATATAAATCACATATCTGCAGAGGAATATCACAGATTTTACGCAATCGTTTAGGTAAGGTTTTGTAATATTCTACCTTTTTCTAAATATATATAATATTATTTTAGTTTTTCACATAAATGATCAGGATTTTGAATACTTAGGACTGTTATTATAGATCTGGCTAATCAAATATTATCTTGTTCTTAATTCGATAAATACCCTTTTTTCCCACAATATCATCTTCTTTGAGAAAGCCGACCGAGTTGTATGATGGATAAAGCACCGTACTCCGGTTTCGGGTTCAACTCCCGGCGGTCGGGGTTCGATCCCCGACTGGGCGTGGTTGTCATGTCCGTCCCTTCATAGAGGGCGACGCTGGTCCATCTACTGGGTGCCCCCATAATAAAGTGGCCAACACCTTCGGGCCGTTGTAAGGGACAATGCCTAATCGGCGAAGTACCCGCCCGTTAGAAAAAAAAATCTTTGAGAATTTTAAGATGTTTTCTTCCCTGGGGTAACTCTACTACATTAAAATAATATCTAGTCTTTAATATCCAATTCTTTGTATTCTATTTTATGTGTTAAAACATCTAAATAAGTGTTATATGCATCTTGAGTAGACATAATTTTAAGGTGAAAAGATTGACTTAATTGAGGATTAAATGTAGTAATATCTACTCTACCTTGTATTTTTCCAATAGCACAGTTCTAAACAAATCTTTTAATATGTTATATTATTGTTTGGGTTTCAGTTTATTTATTGATTTTATAAGATTTTTTATGGTTTAAATTTCTTAATAATTTTTGATTTATTACAACAATCTCATAATCAGGTTTAAATAAATTTTCTAGATAAACTTCATATTTGGTATTTTTTCTTTCTTTTTTTCTAGTTTCCCATCTTTATATTTCAAATCAAAATCATCAAATATTTTCTTAAATTTAGATCTATTTTTAGGTTCATCAATAAATTGCTGCAATAGTTCTGAAAGATCAGGAAATAACTTTTTTAGATTTCCTATTGCTTTTTTATCTTTTTCTTCTTTTGATTTAAAATCATTACTATTTATATCAAATCTTGAACCTAAAGAATCAAAAAATTTCTCTTGAGTTCCAACAGAACTTTTAATTCCAAAACATTAGATGGCAGGACTGCATCGTCTTAGACATTAATTTTATATCGATATTTTTTATATCGTGTTGTAGTAGATTCGAATTGATAGTTTTTGTTCATATTTTTTGTTTTGAGAGTCGTACTTCTTGTACGTCATTCGTAGCGGCTTCTAAATCGAGTATATTTTAGGCTGTGAATTCTGTTGATGTTTTGCGTTATTTCTAAGTCAAAATATAGTGCAAACTCGTAATAAAGCAAGATTTAAAGTGAGAAATTTTGAGGTTTATCATTCGATTTCGAGTTTTTCTTTAATTCAAGAACAGAAGTCGTTACAGGTGGTATTGTTCCAGTTCTTATTCTTATGTTTTAGTTCCATGCAAGTAAAGGTGAGTCAATTTTGTAATAATTACAAAAACTTTACCGTCCGAACATATGGAGGCATCGGCGAGATAGATTTTGTGAAGATTTGAAATGAATACTTGCATGGGCAATTCGATTTATATGCGTATATATGAAATCAAAAGTGCATTCTGAATTCTCTTATTGTGTTATAAATATCAGAAGCTGCTATTAGAAGTGTTAATATTGTTTGAATTCTTCAAAAAATTATTATCTGTAATTCGATAAAATTAAAATGGGTCCGAAAACGAAATCACCAGTTCCGCTCATGTACCAAGCAAAAATCAAGGAAATCCAACGGTACGGTGAGAGTGTGGAAAACATAATCAATTCAGAAAATGTTCAGAAAATTCTAGCTCTTAAAAGAAACATTCTGAAATGTCGTGAGAAACTAGAAGAATGTTATGAATTTTCTACTTTCGAAGGATTTAATGAGGATACAGAATATTAAATTTTTGCTGATTCGACATTAGAAAAAATCGAGTCAAAATTTAGTACAATTAATGATAAATTTGAGTTAGCAGATAATGAGTAACCGAAAACTACTGTTGCTCCTTATACCAGTATAAATCTCCCTAAATATGATCTTCCTTCATTCTCAGGGAACTTTGATGAGTGGTTAAGTTTCAAATCGATACTTTTAAGTTCGATAGATTCAAATTAAGCCTTAACAGACATTCAAAAATTGCAGTATTTGCAAAACTCAGTAAGTTCGGATGCTTCTAGATTAATTAGAGGATTTGCTATAACAAACGAAAATTGCAAACACGCTTTTGAATCGATTCGATACGCTTTTGAATCGATTCGATAATAATAGGGAATTGGCGTTTTCTCAATGTAAAAAGATTTTCAGTTTAAGGAGTGCGAAATCCACTTCTAAATCCATCAGAGTTTTGACAGATGTTTGTAATGAAGTTCTTAGAAATTTTAAAACCTTAGGATTAGAACAAAATCAACTAGTTGAAATACTGATAGTATATATGTTGCAAAACAAATTAGAAGATTCTATTAAAGTTAAATGAGAGTTAACTCTAGAAGATAAGCACTTTCCTTCGTTAGATAATTTTCTTTCATTTTTGGAAAAACAAGCCTGAAGTGTACAGGGTGTCAGATATGTTCAATTAAATGAGAAATTAGTTAAATTACCACATAAACCATACGTTCTAAAGACTGTTGTAAACCCAGAAGATTCTTGTAAACTTTGCCTTGCTTCTTATTCATTACACAATTATGAAAAATTCCTCAAAATGAGCATAGACGATCGACGATGTTTTGTGAAGGACATAACTCTACTATAACTGCCTTCGTGGTAATCATAACGTATCTCCCTGCAAATTCACTACAGTATGTCGCGTATGTAAAAAGAAACATCACACCTCCTTACACACTTTTAGATCAACTTCGAAAGACACTCCTGCTGATGAATCCACTCAAAGTCGGCCTACTGGCCAAAATACAGCTCAGCCAACTGCCATGTCTAGGGAAAAACAGTTTTGTTTAGCAGGTGATATGCACAATTCAAATTCAATTTTGCTTTCTACAGCAATTGTCAACGTTAAAAACTATCAGGGGCAATTCGTTGAATGTCGAGTCTTAATTGACGGGGTTCCCAACCATCTTTAATCACAGAGTCTTGTAAAAATCTTGATCGGCCACTTTATGAATCGGAGAGTACAATTTTTGGCCTAGAAAACAAGGTTGCAGCTTTAGCTACTTTTAGTGCAACCGAGGCATGCATGAGTCGCATGCATGCGACTCATGCAACCGAGAGTCGAGCTTAATTTTACTCCCCACTTCACTCAAGAAACATTCTCAATAAATGCACTCATTGTAAATAAACTCACCTGCGATTTGCCGAACTTTCAAATCTCAAGTTTTGATTGGCCTCACCTTTCAGGACTTCAGTTAGCTGATCCTTTCCTTTATATCCGGTGGACATTATTCTGGGAGCTGATATATTTTTTGAGTTAATTCAATATGGTAAAATTTTTGGTTATCGGAATCAACTTTCAGACTTCCAAATTGGGTTCACTGCTTTCAGGGCAAATTTGTGCAGGTGCTCCGAATACAAAGAATGTCATGAATCTTGTTAGTTTTCATGTTCTTTAAGACTTGGATAACAGAATAACGAAGTTTTGGGAAGTCGAATCGGTTCCAGATGTTAGTTGCCTTTCAGAAGAAGACCAGGAATGTGAAAAATTCTACCAAGAGCACACGACAAGAAATTGTGATGATAGGTATGTTGTCAAGCTACCCTTAAGGAAGGAAAGTGTTTTAGGAGACTCAAAAATTCAAGCTAAGAGAAGATTCTTTTCCTTAGAAAAGCGCCTTCAGGATAATCAAATGCTCAAAAATCAATACGTAAAATTTATGCAAGAGTATGAAGAGTTGGTTCATATGAGAATCGTTTCAAATCCAGTAGCACAACTTCCATCCCAATGTTATTATATGCCACATTTTGGAGTTATTAGAGAGCAGTCTGAGACTACAAAGTTGAGAGTAGTATTCGACGCATCTGCGAAGACTACATCAGGGATTTCGTTAAATAATATTCTTCACACAGGCCCTCAGCTTCAAAAGGAGCTGTTTAACAATCTTCTAAAATTCAGCTGTCACAGTATTGCCCTGACAAGTGATATAGAAAAGAAGTTTAGGCAGATTCTGGTTGATGAAAAAGACGTGGATTACCAACGAATATTTTGGAGAGACAGCCCCAAGCAACCACTGCAATAATTCCAACTTCTGACTGTGTCTTATGGAACTGCTTGTGTTCCATACTTATCGATTCGCACAATCCAGCCACTTGCTAGAGATGAATTCGAAAACTTTCCTGAAGCATCTAAAATTGTTCTAGAATATTTCTACGTCGACGGTCTTTTAACTGTAACACATTCAAGGGAAGAAGCCGAAAAATTAGTTACTCAGGTGATTGAATTTATGAAGAAAGGAGGTTTTCCAATTTGAAAACGGCTTCAAATAAATCATCAGTATTAGAATCTTTACCAACAGAAATGAGAAGTCAGTCAGGATCTCTATAACCCTAATAGCACAACAGTCCCCTGTGACTGAAATGCGACCACACAATACTGTCACAATAGAGTTACAAACAGTCGCCGCGACTCCGCAGCAAAGTCACGCCAGAGTCCCTATGTCCTCTCGCTGTGTAGTCGCATTGCGACCGTTCAGAGAAGTCACGATGAGACAGTTTTGCGACAGCGAAAAAATTCGGGGAAAAAGAGTTACCGAAAATATACACCAGATGGCAGCACCAAACTCTCAGGCAAGAAAAAGTTGAGGTCCAGAATCGAACTAGGGATCTAATGGTTATTAGCCCAGCATCTTACCGCAACGTTGTGATTACCGTGCTCGGTAACCTTTAAAATTAAACTGACGGCTGCAAAAGCTAGTTCTGACAGCTTCTTTTGGAAATTTAAAATTTTTCTGTGAATATTTTATAAATAACTTTTATATATAAATATATATATTTATTTTATAAATAATATAAAAAATATCATAATTAATAAATATAAATTAAAAATCTTGGAAATCTTTCTTTTTCCACATAAATTATTTTCAGGAGATTATGTGCTGTTTTATTTAGGTATTCATCCGAAAATACTAATGATTTATTGAAATTTTTTATTCGGTTATGAAATAAATTTGTAATGTGCGACATGTGAGGTTTGATATATATTAAGGTATGAGGGATAAGAATTATATTTTTGCTATATTTTGCCTAAAATGGATTTCATATAAAAATAAATAAAATTAATTGGAAAAACATGCATTAGATAAAATAAATAAAGTATTTTTGAGTTAGACCCATAGTTTTACCTCAAATTCTTCGTAGTGGAACTTTCAAACATACCAGAGACGTATTTAAAGGGGGGGGTCTGAAAACTTAAAGCAATTATTAAAAAACAGCAATTTTGAGACATTTGTATTTACTCTAGTAACAATAAGGTTGAAAATACCGGTTAGTCCCTCCCCCCCTCCGAAATTTAAACCTTACATACGCTATCGAAACATGTATGCCATGGGGATATGAAAGAAATTGTTAATTTTACTCACAGATACTTAGTTTTCACTTGTGATTAGAACTCTTAACTCTAATATTTTTAAGAATAATATTTTTTTATAAATAATATTGTCTTGTTTAAACGAAATAATTTAAAAGTTAATAAATTCAATTAAATTCCATTACTACATAACTGCGAGGTTTTATTGAATTACTATTTTCGGATTTATTTATTAAATGTTTCAGGAAAGAAATTGTCACAAAATATTAGAAAAAATGAGTATGTTTCCAAAGTCGCAAAAGCGGCCAGTGTGACGTCATTTTGAAGTCCAAAAAAAATCAGTAGTCACAAAATAGTCACACAGTGACTTCACAGTGGAGTCACTGAGCGACCAATCACATACTAGTCACATGGTGACTTCACAGTGGAGTTACTGAGCAACCGATCACATACTAGTCACGTTGTGACTTCACAGTGGAGTCACTTAGCGACCGATCACATACTAGTCACATGGTGACTTCACGGCGACGTCACCTGGTGACTGGTCACAAATAAACTTCACAGTGACCACACAGTAGAGTCACATCACTCACAAGTCACAATGTGAGTAGTATGTGACAGTCCTGTGACAATTGTGACCCTCTGTGACGTCACAGCGACTCTTTTGTGACCATCTGTGCTATTAGGGAAATCGAAGACGATCAAGCAATTAAAATCTCAGGAATCATCTAGAATGCTAAAGAAGATATATTCCGAATCAAGATCAATTCAACTCCTGAAGTTAGACTCACGAAGAGAAACTTCTTTCCAATAGTGCCAAGATTTACGATCCTCTTCGATTTCTGTCACCTACTGCTATTCAGCTTAAAATCTTAATGCAGGACCTGTGGAAGGAAAGTATCTCGTGGGATCATCCAGTGTCAGACATCATTGCTGAAAAATGGACTCAATTCAGAAATCAGAAACATCATTAGCTAAAATCGAGATTCCCAGATATCTGTCGGAAGAAGGTACCATCAAAACTATTCACCTAGTAGGATTTGCTGATTCATCTCAGCGCGCTTATGCAGCAGTCTTTTACTTAAGAGCCCAGTTTGATTCAGGAAAAGTACATGTTGCGTCTAAGACAAGAGTAGCTTCAGTGAAAGTGTCAACATTGCCAAGATTAGAGCTCATGGCAGCTCTTCTTCTTTCTCAACTCTACATCGTGGTTGTTGAATCCCTAAGAAAGATCATACAGGTGAATGAAGTTTTTCACTTTTCCGATTCACAAATTGTCTTAGATTGGTTGAAGTCATCAGCAACTAGATGGAAAACGTTCGTGGCTAATCGAATCTTAAAAATTCAAGAACTGACCTCTGAGGCATCTTGGCATCATGTAAGGAGTCAAGAGAAACCAGCCAACTGTGCTTCACAAGGTATATCTGCCTCCAAGCTTAAAGTTCACAATCTGTGGCGGTCAGGACTGCATTGGTTAAGTCAGGACTCTTTGCAGTTTCCATCCACTAGTCTATTGCCTTCTCATGAAGAAGACGTAAAATTAGAAGAAAAGTCAGCAGCAGTAGTTTCCAATATTGGAATCAACAGCCAAAATGAATATCTATTAGATATCATCCAGAAGTATTCGTCATTCTTACGCCTAATTCGAGTGATTGCTTGGTACATGCGATTCATAAAGAATTCCAGAACCCCAAAACTTAAAGGTGTACTTTCATCAGAAGAGATAAAAATGCAACCATGATTATTATTCGAGCATTACATGTGTCAGATTTTCATGAAGAAATCGAGCGTTTGAAAAAGAGACTTCCTTTTCCTAAAAACAGCAAGCTCTTGACTCTTAACATCTCTCTCGACACAGATGGAATCATTAGAATAGGAGGGCGACTATCTCAGCATAGTAGTGTAGAAAGGACAGTTAGAGTTACCCCAGGGAGGAAAACATCTTAGAATTCTCAAAGAAGATAATATTGTGAAAAAAAAGAGTATTTATCGAATTATTAAAGAAGAATGAAGGAAGATCATATTTAGGGAGATTTATACTAGTATAAGGAACGACAGTAGTTTTCGGTCTCTCATTATCTGGTAACTGCAATTTATCACTAATTGGGCTTAATTTTGACTCGAATTTTTCTAATGCCGAATCGGCAAAATCTTTAGAATCAGCAAAAACTTAATATTCTGTATCCTCATTAAATCCTTCGAAAGTAGAAAATTCTAATAACATTCTTCTAGTTTCTCACGACATTTCAGAATGTTTCTTTTAAGTGCTAGAATTTTCTGAACATTTTCTGAATTGATAACGTTTTCCACACTCTCACCCTACCTTTGATTTCCTTGATTTGTGCTTGGTCACATGAGCGGAACTGGCGATTTCGTTTTCGGACCCATTTTAATTTTATCGAAATACATCTAAATTTTTTTTCAAGAATTGAAACAATATTAACACTTAAAATAGCAGCTTCTGATATATATATAACACAATAAGAGAATTCAGAATGCATTTTTGATTTCATATATACGCATGTAAATCGAATTGCCCATGCAAGTATTCATTTCAAATCTTCACAAAATCTATCTCGCCGCTGCCTCCATATGTTCGGACAGTAAAGTTTTAGTAATTATTACAAAATTGACTCACCTTTAGTTGCATGGAATAAAACATAAGAATAAGAACTGAAACAATACCACCTGTGACGACTGCTTTTCTTGAACTAAAGAAAAACTCGAATTCGAATGATAAACCTCAAAATTTCTAACTTTAAATCCTGTTTTTACGAGTTTGCACTATATTTTGACTTAGAAATAACACAAAATATCAGTAGAATTCACAACCTAAAAATATACTCGATTTAGAAGCCGCTACGAATGATGTACAAGAAGTGCGACTCTCAAAAACAAAAAATATCAACAAAAACTATCTATTCGAATCTACTGCAACACGATATAAAAAATATCTATATAAAATTATTGTCTAAGACGATGCAGTCCTGCCATCTAGTGAAGTGTCTTGGAATTAAAAGTTCTGTTGGAACTCAAAATTCTCCCCCCGGGGGAGAAGCACCGTTACTTTATTTATGGGTCTTGTCTTAACACCACTATCAGTCAGAATGTTTATTACTCTGATTTTCTTGTCAGCACCAGGAAAAACTTGAGAAACTCGACCCAATTTCCACTGTAACGGTGGGACATGTGCATCGTGTATAATGACTAGATCACCTACCTTCACATCATCTTTACGAGAACACTACGAGATTTTGGTCGATGTTGTAAATTAGGAAGGTAGTCCCTGGACCATCTTGAACAAAACTGCTGTCGCGTGGATGGGTTCAAGATGGCAAGGGGTTGTGATTCTGGAATTTCCAGCAGCGGAGTACCAATTAGAAAATGTCCAGGGGTGAGAGCACGGGCATCTGTAGGATCGGAAGACACAGGTACGAGAGGTCTTGAGTTGATACAAGCCTCTATTTGGCAGAGTAGCGTGCTCAGTTCATCGAAATTCAAAAGAGTTGATTTACAAGATTTGATGAGATGATGATTCTTAGTCAGTTTTTACGGACGTTTCCCATAGTCCGCCGAAATGGGGGGGGGGGGAAATAAGGAGGTATGAAATGCCACTTTATAAGTTGATTTGCAAAAAAAATCTGAACATATTTAGACCGAAGTAATTTAAACAATTATTTCAGTTGATTAGAGAGGCCTCTGAAGTTTTTCCCATTTTCAGAAGAAATATCTCATGGGAGACCACGTCTACCAATGAATCTTTAGAAAGCCGCTAGCAGTGTTTGTGTTGATGAATCTGAAACCGCTTCTAAATGTAGTGCCTTAGTACACATGCAAATAAATACTCAAATATACGATTTAAGTATGAGTTTACTTCTGAGTAAATTTGGTTTCGTCAGAAAAGGACCTGATTAATCGAGCCCAGTTTTCGAAAAAGGTCGAGTAGGTGTTATTCTATGTTCGGGTAAATCAACCATTAACTGCTGACATGTTTGAGCCTTTAAACGCTTGCATAAGCTATTTACTTATTACTTTACGTACAGTGGAGCGTCCATCAGCAAACCAGTATTTTTGTGGAAGTAGTGAAAGTACTAGTTGTGGTCCACCGTGAAATGACGTATGGATGTAATGACGTATGATCAAATCAGCAAAATAATTATTCTTTGGGAGGAGCATTGCATGCTTTTTATCTTCATCTAAATTTTGATGCTGAGTAGTGTAGAAAGGACAGTTCTGCCCCAGGAGGAGGGAAGGAGGAAATGAGTGAAACAACTGGCCAGAGGTGCGAGTAGGTGGATGGGCGGAACGCATACGGTATCACTGATTAGATAAGACAAGAGATAAATATTTTTTTGCACAATAAGGAGCAGTAGAAAAACTTTTAGGAAATTTTTCATATTTATGATATTTTTTCAGAAAAGTACAACTTAAAAATTTTTAAAACTTATAATTCTTGTTAGAGAAAATATATTTTGTGATTTTAAATAGGATAGAATTTTTTTATAGTACTATGATGATGTCCCACCACCACCCAGTATTTTTTACTACCGCCCTAATCATTATTTAGTACAATTTGGAAGTTCTGAGCTGCTTTTAATGAATTTTAGAAAATTATTAATTAATTAATTACAGTGCCGTTATCTGTTATTAAATTTTAGAATTAACTTGTTTCGGTGTGGGAACTTATGTGGGAAATATTTTCTTGAAACTTTCCAGAAACTTAGAAAAATTATCACTGATAACATGAGGACTTGTAAATTTTGGGATGGTTTGGGAACTTTTAATGAAATTAAGTTAATCATTAATTAATTATTGTCATTTTTCTCGAAAGTTACATGTAGTAACGAGTGTGTGATGATTAATTACTTAATTTAATTAAGAGAATTTGCTATTGCTGAGTGGAATGAAAACACCACTTAACAATCTTCATTCACAGAATTAATGATATTTCACTAATTAATAAAAAATTTCGATTGATTAGACAGATGTTAGGCAGCGTGTGTGCTTGTTTGTATATTCTACTGTTGACGAACTTGTTTTTTTTTTATAATTTTGTAATTATTAAAATCATATTTTTAATAATATTTTATTTGTACTCATAAGAAATTTTTTCAAGCATAGATTACAAATTACAAATAGTGTTTAGTGTAAATTTATTTATATATTTTACAGTTTTAATACGATATGATTTATGTATTTTTTACTTTATGTGCAATAAAATGCATTAAACGCATTAAATTGATGCATTATTTTAATTTTGATGCATCCCATGAAAAAATAAAAGAAACAAATAACACATCGCCCACTTATCAATCTGGCGTGAAAACGGTGTGATAAGTCACTTCAAACTTTAGTCATATCTGCGCGAGGCTCAGTGGCTGAACCGATAGTGCGCTCGGATGCCAACCCAAAGGTCCCGGGTTCTATTCTAGACGCGAACACTTTATGGAAACAGATTAAATTAAATTGAAATTTCAGCGTAGAGGGGGAATATGCGTGGCAAAGTAAAATATGTGGGGCGAGTTTGCCGACCGGCGCCCCGTGTATTTAGGAAAAGTTTTTTAAGCTTGAAATTGAGCTTGCTATGTCAAGCTTGATTCAAGCTTAATGCAAGCTGGGCAAGTGCAAACTAGAACACTTGATTCAAGCTTAATGCAAGCTGGGCAAGTGCAAACTAGAACACTTGATTCAAGCTTGCATTAAGCTTACACGCTTGAAATTTTCAAGCTTAATTCAAGTTTACTAACTTGATAAATCAAGCTTGCTGGAAGTTTGCTGTGCTGTCTGGGTAGTTTAGGAAAATAATTAATCATTAAATTAATTTCACTGAAACAAATACCAAAAATTATTATACTATTTAACGATAAGCACTAAAACAAATTATTTTTGTAAGTTTTACCGAACAAAACAGTAAAAGTAATAAATTACATACAGTGTGTTCTAAGATAAATGAGTAAGAATGAGCCTGCATTTTTATAAAATAGGCATTTATTATTAATATCTAATTTTTAGAAATACATCCAAATATTTTATAGCATATCTATTGAACAAACGCTATACTTGTACTCATAACACATCTATTATGATTATTCTAATATAAAAGTATGATATACAATAAAAATGTACTTAATTCTTCAACAGACGACAGGTAAAATTTTTGTTTGCGTTGAAAACCATTCAATTTTTTATGTACTGCTTAATTTATTCAAAAACATGTGCATGCTTTTAATAAATTCATAAACTAAATTTTTTATTTCAAACAAATGTACACACTTTCAATGAACGCGTTAACTAAAATTATAAACTAAAACCTACTTAATAAATTTGTAGATTAAACTTATTAAAATCTTCAGTCTAAAATGCAGCTAATCATACTTTGCAAGAATATAAACGGTTACGATACCTTGAAAGTAGCGGTCAGCACTATATTTTCTTGCGAAAAACACAGCTTGTTAGGTCCGCCATATAATCCTCAACTATCCGTAGCAGATAATTAAACATTGAACTATGCCTTACACGTGAAAAATATGACAGCAACCTATTATCTAGAAAATAGAAACGCAAATGAATAGTCACCTTCATTTCTCTTATCTCCGACATGACTCATAGATCAGATAAGAGATAACGTAGTGACATGTGCAAAGCTATGATAGTGACGCGTACGTATCCGTTATGATTCACTCTAGCAGACTAAGACATGCTAGGTAATGCAATATCTACATGGTAACCTGTTTTAAGATAGAAGGCGCTTGCTTGATCTCATGATCGTTTTGAACCAGTAGGAAAACATTATTTCATCTATGTTAGATGAAGTGGCCGAATGCAAGGCTCGCATTATGCTGTGAGTACCTTCATTTTAAACGTGTGTTTCTAGTTCTGTGCTTTAATTGGCTTTTCACCGTGTTTAAAATAAGTCTTTGCTTGAATTGATCGAAAATACTTTTAACATTGAGTACACTCATTAGTTTTACACTCAAATTGATGCTGATGTGTTTCTGCATGAATTAATGCATTTGCCTTTAGATGCAAAGCCTCTGAAAACTGGTGAAAAGAAGATTACTTGAAAACGGAAAGTAATTGCTTTCGCAGATGAGGGAATAAATTACAGTTTCTCTGGAGCGACATTCTGTCTCCCTTGGATACCAATTCTGCAAAAATACGTGAAAATCTACAGAAAGCAACAAATTATGAATTTAATTTGGTACAAGTGAACTTATCCTCTGACGGACAATCTGAAATTGAAGACGGTAACTACGAAGATTTTTCTCTGAACTTATCATCATGTGTATGCATTCTAAGTTTTGGATCTAAACGAACTTTAGATTTTAAACCAGCAAACTGTGAAACCACTAGTATTAAATTAGAACATGGTTCAATGTGTAAGATATATCCCCAACTAACGAACTTTTAACGCATAATATGCCTACTGAGCCTAACATTAACCTAAAGACAGACCCACACATTAACCTAACATCCGCCAAAATGTACATTTATGAGCTTTCAGCCAAAAGGTCAAAGTTGGATGACTGGACGGATCATCTCTACCATAGCTTATATGCTTCTGTAAATGGTACATGGCACTTGGAAAGACTTATCTACGTTTCACATCACGATGAAAAAACTGACTTGAATATTCATATTAGACAATTTATTCAGAACGCCCAATTAGACTATATACCAACCAGTCAGGGAATGATGATGTACCCTTCTACATGGATAGATCTTTGTGAAAAACTTTTGAATTTTAATCTACGTTATAACGATAGCTCGTTTATTTGTAATAATCATTTATCTGTATTTAATAACGACGGAAAATGCATCTTACAACAAATTTACAAAACCGGAGATTCATTTACGTTAAATCCAATATTTTTAAAACTCTTAAGTGATCAAGTAAAAAAACTTTGTGAAATGAGAAGCGAAATATCAAAATGCATTCTAAAAACTCTTTTCGACAACGTTACCACATTTAATTTTAAAATTAAAACCGAAAAAAGATAACCGTGAACCACATTGTGGTTATGACAAGGCTAAACAACAATTATCGAATATAGTATATCATTAAATTCTTAAAAGATTAAAAAAGTTATTTAAATGCGTAGAGTGTATTGAAGATCATTCGTCACAAAGAAGGCACGCTTGTTTAAATACAATGGATGCTGAAAAGTATCTTTCTGTAAGTAGCAAAGTATGATTTATTCACGACATACCTTATATAGCAAGCGAAATATGTGAGAAAAAATGTACATGCATTTATGATGCAGACTTTTTTACAAACATTTTCTTAGAAGATTATCAAAATGAACTATTCAAATCACTTTTTCCATCATTTCCTGATTTGAGTAATGTAAATGACATCCTGTGTGTTGATTCGTAATAAATATTGCACATGTAAAAACACTAAAAGCATGATCATGTAGAAAAGATATCCTTGCTTCTACAGCAGTAAGTTTTTACTGACTTGTGCATGATTAATTATGAATTACACTTTGAAAAGTTATTATTTTCTTAATTGTGTAAATAGTTAGTTTAATTTAAAATACATTTTTGTAAATAAATGAGTTTAGATACGAAAACTTTTGTGTTTCCTTTATGTGTGTCTTGATTTACAATTATTTGCAAAATAAATATCCATGAAATTTTACCACAGCAAAAAATTGTAAAGTTAGCATACTTTGTAAAGATATAAGGTTCTTGTGTTGTGTTTTATACTTATTTTTTAAATACTACAAGGTAGAAAGTTGCAAATTCAACAAAATTTATTGAAGCTAGTATTAAGAAGATTTAATCTACTATATAGAAATAAAATGTTCAGATTACAATCATAAACTGAAGTGTTATAGGTAAGTTGTGTTACATGAGAATTCCCGAAGTACCATTTTTTTTATAAAATGTACTTAGCTAAAAAAAAGTCAGTTAGCATAATTTTATAAACTTAATCAATTTTAGATGTTTTTAAAAAAGTAAAGTGAGATAAAGGAACTCACCAATTTTTTTATAACGAATTTAAGTATTCTCTAATGTAAAAAAAAACAAAAAAAAAACTTGATAAGGTAAGTCGGGGGAAGTCGCCACATTTAAGGATTTTTCAATTCAATACATTGAAAATTGAAATAGCAAGATCATGAAAATATACACTTTATTTTTCAATATTTAACTGGTTAAGTACACAAGTTAATTCTCTTAGTATGAAAATAAATAAGAAATTTTATGTTAAAGATAGTCATTCAATTGTGGCACGTTCCCCCATGTATATGGGGAAGATGCAACCAGTTATGGGGGGTTCAGGGTTATGGGGGGGGGTTCCAGTTATGGGGGGTTAACCACATGGTTCAGAAATAAATGAAATGAACTTTAAAATTTGTTTTTTAACACTGTATATTATCGAATAAAGTATAAATGCAATTAATAATAATTATTATAATTAATTATAATTACATGCAATTAAGGATAAGAATATCCTAACAGCCTCGCAACTACAAAAGAAAAATTGATCGAGCTTCTTGGTCACCATCACATTTAATTCAAAAAAGAAGAATTCCATGAAAGAATATTATGTGTTTAGTTTTTCTATAGTTATTGTAATTCACATTTAATTTTGAAATGTTTGTCTTATTTTTTATTTACTGTGGTGTTGTTGCATCCTACCCCCCCCCGTATAAATAATTGCTTATTTCAGAACAAAAATTTGAGTTCGTTTCTATCAAAAATATTTTAAACGTGCTAGTTCTATGAAATTTATAAAATTCGAATCACTAAGTTTATTTCTGAAAATAATTTCATAACTTTTGAGAACACAAACACAAGCACAAAATAAAAGTGTCTTAAGTTTGAACAAGTATTATGTATAAGAATAAATATATATGCATCCAAAATTTGCAAGTGTATTTAGCATAATCTGTGCGAAGTACGTGGTAACTACACTTAGTTGATGATTTCAATTAAATAATCAAATTCATTACTTTAAAAAAAATAATAAAAAATAACAATAAAGTAAATAAAAAACTTTGTAAGAAACACACATAAGATGTTATAGGTAAGAAGATACGCACGTTTCGGCCAAAAATATTTTTGGCCGAAACGTGCGTATCTTCTTACCTATAACATCTTATGTGTTTTTTACAAAGTTTTTTATTTACTTTATCGTTTAACACCAGTATTTTGAGTGTTTTTTCCAATAAAAAATAACCTTTGATGATTTAAAAACATACGAATATATCAGTGTCTGATTTAAAATATTCTGTTACATCAAATAAAATATAAGGTAATTTGGAGGAAGACGCAAGATTATAAATAGTACTTTTATGCGTCGATAAATGGCAATTCTGAGCCACTTGTGTGAAGAGTCTGGTCTGCCATTGTTTGTGGCTTGTGAATTTATCTGAGTTAATAGTCTTTAATCGGCATCATTTTTGGATCTCGTGAGTATTTAACATGGTGAGAACAAGTTTTATAATATTACGTTCCTCATACTTACAGTTCATAAATGCATTTGTTATTTTAAATAAGGTATTAGCAATAAGTGAGTTACGCATTATGTTACACATACGATGCATGTAGAAGCGGCCATAACACTATAGCAATAAGGAAAGAAGCGCGTGTAGTATATTCCCTCCATACTTGGGGGAAGACACCACATGGTTCAGAAATAAATGAAATGAACTTTAAAATTTGTTTTTTTTATTTTAACACTGTATATTATCGCATAAAATATTGCGCAATTAATAATTATTTTTATAATTAATAATAATTAAATGCAATTCAGGATAAGAATAAAAATTATAATTAAAACCAATAAAAAATCAAATTAATTAAAAAATTAATAATTGAAATTATTAATAATCAACATTATTAAAAAATTAAAATAATTATTATTATTCCCATATTACTTTAATTAACTTCACATATAATATTACATATTATACATTTGGTATAAAATCTGCATTAAGTTTTATATCTTTTTGTATGATTTAAATTTCTATGCATTTCTATGATTTAAATACTTTTGTTGTTTATTTACATTTAATATAGTATAGTTTGTGTTTTGATTGCTCTGCTAATATTTTAAGATCTTAACGACAATAGTTTTCTATTGTAAGGTATCAGGGAAACAGTCATAAATGATAATGTTTTTATTTTTTTAAAGTTTTATTTTTTTTAAAAAATCCCCACCACTATCACAGAAAGAGTTTCTCCAGCTCTTTAAAGAGTTAATAGGAAATTAATGATTTTCTTTCACAATTATGTAAATTACGATATTATAATTCACCTGATAAATTCAAATTATACCACGAAGATTGACAAATTTTAAAATCTCAGATACCTAATTATTAAAAAAAAATTTCATGCCGAACATCACTTGACTTCACATTAGGTGATTAAGCATTGCGTTTTGTCTATCAATAATATAAAATGAGGGGGGGGGGGAATATATAAAATGAAAAAAAAAATGTGTTGCTGTATATTTTATCTGATAATCCAACTCCCGATTTTGACAATTCTAATTCTTTTACATTTCGTAATTTCTCTCCTTCTTGAAGCCTCTGTCCTATTACCCACCATAGGTGTTGAAAACCAAAAGATGTAGAGAAGCCGTCAAACCTGAAATACTTTTTTGGGATGGCCACTCCTTAATTCCGGCTTTTCCCTTTTTGATAAAACTTCCACGGTATGACAAATGTCGCCCTTCCTTTTTCACATCTTGTCCTTAAAAAGATGTCATTTTTTGGACTGTCATATCCTGTTGGAAGAATAAGTTGGTCACTACACGGTCACAGCTTTACATCCCTATTTGTCAAGGCGCACAGTAGGGAGAGAGCTAACCACTTATTTTTTGACACAAACAATTACACACCCCTGACCTGCTTAAGATTAGAGGTTACAAAAAATCTCGAAATTATAGAGTTAGGGTTACACCATTCAAACAGGTACGTACCTCAACAACACGAGCACGATTAACCAAAAGAAAAGCCCAGAAAAGCGACTTAAGTTAAAAGAGAAGTGACATACAATTAGCGTTAAAGAAGCCATAAAAAAACAAA
This sequence comes from Cheiracanthium punctorium, assembly GCA_038373885.1. Taxonomy (NCBI): domain Eukaryota; kingdom Metazoa; phylum Arthropoda; class Arachnida; order Araneae; family Cheiracanthiidae; genus Cheiracanthium; species Cheiracanthium punctorium. The sequence goes on along the minus strand of JAWZYV010013736.1, from coordinate 125,519 downwards.
GTAAATATAATAAAAACACGAAAATGTACCCATGCAAAAACCCTTAACTGGTTAAAAATTTGTGACGCAGCATTTTACTTTATAGCTCTATGAATTTTAAATATGGGTCTTAAAAATAATGATATCAAATTTTGAGTGACGCCCTGCTGGGATTTTTAAAGATTCGTTTTTAAATTCCATTACAGTTACTTCCATTTCTTTTCCCTTAAGAAGGTTTACGCATTTAAGCAATGCTTTTAATTATGAAATACACTGTCAAATATATCACACTTTCACCGAGTCTATATAATGTATTCAAATGAATTTATTTCAATAATTTAATGTATCTTTTGCATCACGCTATCCAAAAGAGCAAGTAAAATTTACATAAATATTTAGTTAGTGTCATAGTAACCAAACTAAGTGAAATGTGTATGAAATTTTTGCTTGCCCGTTTGGATAGCGTGACGCAAAAGATAAATTAAATTATTGAAAAAAATTCATTTGAATACATTATACAGACTCAGTGAAAGTGTGATATATTTGACAGTGTATTTCATAATTAAAAGCATTGCTTAAATGCGTAAACCTTCTTTAGGAAATAAAACGGAAGTAACTGTAATGGAATTTAAAAACAAATCTTTAAAAATCCCAGCAGGGCGTCACTCAAAATTTGATATCATTTATTTTTAAGACCCATATTTAAAATTCATAGAGCTATAAAGTAAAATGCTGCGTCACAAATTTTTAACCAGTTAAGGATTTTTGCATGGGGATATCATTACTTTTTAGGGGTATGGTCAGAAGATAATAAATTAGTTTCACGGGCGAATTTCAGAAGTTTGCTTGACACTAAGTCATGTAGATAAATATAAAAACGTGTTTTCATGCAGTGTCAGAGTATTTGATTAAAAAAAGTCACAGCAAGTTCTTTTTTAACATGTAACAGAAAATTGACATGTTTTTGTTAGAATTTTATAATAAGAGGAATAATACTGATTATAATCAATAATTTTTTGAGTAATTTTCTATTTATAATTTGGGTCGAGTACAGATTAGTATCCCTGGCGCCATCTTTGACTTTATTTCATAAATTTGCATTCAGTTTAATGTTAAACGTATAATTTAACTTTTTACTATAATTATATAACTATTCACTGTTAAAATTGGTTTGCTTAAAAATGAGTACTTTAATGCACTCATATTTTTTTAAATACATTTGCATCATAAACGAGTACATGACGTGCTTAAATATAAGTAATAATTCGAACTAAAAAATAAGCATGTAGATAAATATAATATTAATCCCTTATTACGTCATTTACACACTGGTAAATTATTTAATAAACGTTTATGTGGTGTTCGGAAATATTTCGTTTCAGTAATTATAAGAATAAATTAGTAGCATACTTTAAATTTACGAACTATATCTTATTACATCCCGCGGAAGAATACTCAAAGAGAACGGTTAGGAAATGAGTACATATAAGATCTCATTTTCTCTCAACCACCCCTCACCGGATTTCTGCGCATGCCCAGAGCCTATTTTTGGAAGAATCCTTTCAACGTGGTCGACGGCATATCGCCAAATTGTTGTAAAGCGTTTGTGGCGTTCGCTGCTTAAAAATGGAAGAAATAATCTATCATATATAATGATAGAATAATTAGTTAAAATTCAAAAATAGCCCGCATCTTATCGTAAGTAAACATTTATATTATTGGATTGTTTTAAGTTTATTTCATTTTGTTTTTGTTTATTTATATTTAAGACGCTGATCGCTCTTATAACTTTACAGCTATTATTTCATTTGCCGGTAGTATTGGTTTAGTAAACTAATTTTGTTTTGATATTATAATACTTTCGCAGGAGAAATATTTATGTTTTAACTATTTTTATGTTTATTTTCATTGCTTATTTATTCTACACTCCACTAACAATGAGTTACATTCGTGAGTATAACTAAATATGTGCTTAGGAATAAACCGGTCACTGTATTAGTGACCGGTTTTTGGGGGGGAGGGGGAGGACATAATATTTTCAAGAGTAAGAATATTGAAGTTTCTTTAGATGTTAAAAGCTTTAATGTCAATGTTTCTAAACAGTGTTAGGGAATTGCTACATTTTTTTCAAGTTTATCTCAGATTAATAGTTACAGATACAGTCATAGCAACATTCTGTGCAAGGGCGGCTCCAGTGAGGGGGCCATAGGGGCCATGGCCCCCTCCGAAATATACTTTTACAACTTTAGATTCGCATACTTCACGATTTCACACGTTCAATTTGCATTTTGAACAATTTGTAGACCTAAATAAAAAGTTCGATGGCCCCCTCCGAGAATTCAGTCTGGAGCCGCCCTTGATTCTGTGATCACTGTATGTCACATCAGTGTCTTGAATATAAATAAAAATTGTAACAAACGGAAATAATTTACACAAAACATTCAAATAATGTAACCGCTTTACTTATGCATAAGATAATGGTTATTCCTAAATTTCAATCAACATGTTAAAAAATAGTATTTTTAATAAGAGTATATTGAGTCTTATATGAGTGAATACAAAAATCGATAGTCAATATATTCGAATTAAATATAATAAAAATATAACAAAAATGCATATCACAAAAATACCTTAAATATCAATTCTTGTATGTATTCTAAAATGAGTCTTTCATATGATTTCAAAATTGAGTATATAATGTGCTCGAAAATTTTGATTACATGTACATTCATGTTTAGTTCTTGCATGAACTCAAAAAAATGAGTACATGAGTTTCTTAAATTTGAGAGCAAAGTACTCGGAGCTATTACAAGATGAGAAAGTACTCAAAAATGAGTACATTTAGTTTATTTCTAAGTATGTAGTTTTAACAGTGTTGGGCCCCATCAGTGGCCAAGCGCATAGTGCTCAACTGGGAGATGGAAGGTGCCTGGTTTGAAAGCAGGTTGCCGACCTAATCATTCGGAGCCGCCGACCTAATCATTCGGAGTTTTCCGTGGTTTCCTCCTAAACATAGCGTAAATACGGGTTAGGACGCCTTAGAAAGACCCCCACGGCGGGCACCCCCCTCTGGGCTTAGAGCCTACGTGTAGCTAATCGGCCGTAATTCTAGAACAACAACAATATATAACTATTGGTTCTATTGTTTTAATGCATCGTGATTCATTAATTTGTATTCAGTTTAACGATAGCCGTAAGTTAAGTTTCGTTAAAATTATTAATTTAATAATCTCGTTCTTAGTTAATGATAATCTAGTTACTCATTCTATTATTTTCATGCAATGTAATCTATTAATGCGATGTTTGCTTTCAGTTTAAAGCTATCTATAAATTAAATTTTTAACTATATTATGATACACTATAAGCTTTTAACTAAGTTAATGATACATCTCAAAATTGTTTATTAAATTAATTAATGACTATAATCATTAATAAAATAGAAAATTACTCAAAAAACCATTGTTTATAATCGGTTTTATGTCGCTTTTTAGAAAACTAACTTCATACTATGTTTGTTTGTTTTTTTATCAATTGATAATTTCATTTTTTAGAGAACGTTTAGATGAACTACCAGTTTAAGAATTTGCGCAAAAAATTATTTATTTAAAAAAAAAGTTTTAAAATATGAATTAATATAGAATTACTCTCGAACCCCCCCCCCCCCTGAAAGAAAAAGAAGTTTAAAATAAAATTTCCGTAAGGCTGTCGGTCTAAAAATCGAAACCTACTTCACATCCCTTGAGAAGAAAACCAAAATAAACTAATTTAGTAAAGGTTCACCCCCACCCACCCTCGAAAAAAAAAGAAAACCAGTGCCAGAAGAAAGCAGTTCTAACTAAATACATATACGTTTTCTCCAGTGTCAGAAGAATTTCGTATGTCCGCGAGATCGGTAATGCGCATGCTGTAGGTGGAAAAGAGACTGGGCGTGCTGACATAACCCGGGCGTATAAAGCTGCGTTTCCACTTGTGTCTTTGCTGTCCCCAATTATTTACTGACTCAAATGTCGTAACGCTAAAGCAGAATTCCGTTTGCACTACCTTTGTTATCTCTTTTAGAATCGTACGCTTCTTCTAATGGCTATTAGTGATTTCGCGCATGCGTGTTTAAACTTTTATCTGTTTTCCGTTTTTCTTTTAAATATATCCCCTTTTGTTATTTTTAAATACAGAAGAATTTCTTAAATTTGGACTGCTAATTTACGGAATTTGAATTATCAAGACGAAATTAGACCTTAAAATAACAATAAATCCGTATTCGAACGAAAATGTTTTAGATTTTATTAAAAATGTTTAAAAGAATAGCATCTTTCTAATGGGCAATTTTTCTTATTATAACGATTTTTTTTTATAATACTACGGGATTTTTATTATCTGGAATTTTGTGTTATGCAGAATCCGCAAAGTCCCGTCGATTTTGAATTTGAAAAATTCTACTGTATTTATTTAAGGTACTTTCTTAGTTAGCACATTTTATACTTATTTTAGGATAATTTTAAAAAAAACCTTGGTGTCAATGATTCCCATAAATTAGAGGCTTTAAAATACTAAGTTAATTGAGCTGTTTTGATAGATTTAAAAGGCAGCCACATTTTTGATAAATTTACGTACTGCATGCTGTCTTTCACCAAGTAAGTAATTAATAGAATATTGATATCTACTTTTTGTGTGTTTTATAAATTTAAGAAATACTTTATGTTATTAATTTAATTTCAGTTTTTTTCTAACATACACTAAAAGCATATAACTATTTCTGAAAAGGTTGTATTGTATTGTGTTATGGTAAACCTACACGAGGAGTATTTCGTATTGCTTATGTAAGGGGGAGGGGGTCTTGCGCGGTTGACTTTTTTAGTGCTTCTGAAGCGTATTTACGTCACATCGTGAGAAAAACCTTCCAAAACTGTGAAATTTTAGATTATCCGCCATCCGGTAGACCAGAACCCTGGACCTTTATACTTCAGTTATCTACCATCTTCAGTATCTTATCAACTTGGCTCGGGTGGGCACAACATCTTGTTTTAGATGCCATCTCCGGCCTTTAAATGTCTAATACAAAATATAGTGCATGTACAAATTTAGATTAATTAATCAAATTTCTATCTGAAAAGTATTGAACAAAATTTTAAATCTGGTATTTAAAGGAATACAAAATAAAAGTGAGAAAACCTAAGGTTTGGGAAAAATATGGATCTTAAAATTATAATTCAATAATTACAATAAATTTTATATATACATGAAGAGTAAAAGAATTATTATTAAAACTAGTTAGTATGTAAAACTACTATATATTTTTCTTTGAATACTAAATAATAATTAATATTAATTAATTATGTGAGCTTTCTGAAGACAAAAAAAATTCATTGAAATATTAATTACATATTGAATTTTCCAAATAGAGTTAATAATATTAGAAAAATAAAGACTTGATTTAATTAGAAATAGCTATCAAAATACTAGAGAAACGAAATACTTAAAGAAAAAGTTAGGAAGGAGTTTTACCAAAAAATACTTAAATTAATTATTTTTTAATTCAAAGTCTTAACTATTTTTAATTATTAATTATAGCAAAATAAATTACAGAAAAAATAAATAAAGTATATAACAATCTGTTATTATTCTTTAAAATGAAATAAAACAAAAACGACAGTAACACAAAGCTCATCTCGCAAAAGTGCGACGGGGGGGATAAAACTCAAGTCATCTGGTCAGAAAGCGGGAGCGAAACGTACTAGCTGTCTAGGGCCAAACTGGTTTACGAAATAAGTTAACTTGTACAAATCTTGTCACGGATCTACGTGACATCTGGGATAGCTGAGAGCGAAACGCAAAAGGAAACAGAAATATTATTAAAAGAGTGACTAATTTAAAACATAAGGGATAACATATTCAAAAGGAAGACTGAACGGAATTATTATGTGTGTATGAAATCATGGATTGAGATTGAGCGCCGAATCATTTCCCTTCAGATTTTTTAGGTCAATTCTTTGCATCAATTTTGTCCAGAGCATATTTATAACTATTTGGAATACTGTGATGAAAATTGATGATTAATTGAACCCCCCCCCCCTAAAAAAATTAAGAGCTTACTTATCCTTAAAAATATGTTCTTATGCTCTCTCACTTTCGCGTCCGGCAACAGCCCTGTATTCATACTCCCTGCCTTGTTTATCACCTCTGAAACAAGATCATTTTCCGTATTTTCTTACGCGGGTTAAATAGTTCCCTCTTTGAATTGGATTAAATAAAAAAACGAGTTTTCCTAGCTTAACCGGCGACGTCACTCATCGAATTTGGCACCGATTAAAATCATATATTAATTGTAAAAAATACGTTAGAGAGGATTCCGAGATCCAGAAGAACCCTTTTAAAAATAGCAAAAGTTAGCTGTAAATATAAGTGCCGCGAAGTTTTACGGTTGGTTGGTTGGGGCTGGCTGCGTCACTCGTAGAACTGTCGTTCTACATGATAGTATGTAAGATGTAATAGTATATACAAACAAATGTGTTCTTTTTATAGCGTTATACAAGAAATAATTTTAGTGATATTTTGTGTGTGAGCACTTTGAAAAAACTGTGACATTTTTGGAACTTTAACAACAGCATCTGCACAAATTGAACTGTGTTAAAGACAACAGTCAATTGTTGTGGAAAAAATTTAAAATTTTTGTGCTCTTATTTTATTATTTTTCAACTACTTATTTTTGTGTACTTGCAATAATTAGTCCAGGTAATTTGCAATATATATTTAATTTTCATTGAAATTTATTACATCGTGCAACATGACTTAAATTTCTTTTGCTAAAAAAATTTAATTAAGGCTTTTTTCAAATTTTTCTCGCTCTGCTGAGTGAGTCTACCCTCCAATGCAGGCACTGGTGGTCAGCCTCTTCTCGGACGGAGGGGGGGATATTCTGTAACATAATAAATCAAAATCCTGCTAAAATCCCAATATCTGAACTGCGCAGTTTTACTTCAGTTGGAACAAAGGAATTCGCTTTCAAAACCTGTAATTACTACACGGTCCCTTACAATTCCTTTGTAATTTTGTAGACGGTCCACGCGCGCAGTCAATCTGGCGTCTTAAAAGTCACAACAAACCTTGAAAAACGGCTGCCCAGATTTTGGGATGTCGTGTAGCGTGAATGAGTCATATGACACGACCTCAAATGTTAATACAGGGGCTGATGCAGCCCAGCAGTGACTGTTTCGCGTGACCGCAACTGCCAAGGAAAGATGCATCGAATCACCCAATAAAATAATGTAATCGCAATTCGACTCATTCTTTCACCGACGGCCAGAGCGGCCCAAGAATTTTCGCAGCTCGCTCCAGCGGTTGCCGGTAAGCGAAAACCGGCCAAAATGCCACAATGACGGCAAGCCAGAGTCCCCAGCCGCCTCGTCTAAGACCCAACGCTGAGAATGGGTCTTAAACAGCCTCGCCTCCTCCGGCGCAGGTCAGTAATCTTCCCGTAGCCGTTTAATGTTACAAATATATATATATTTGTAACATTAAACGGCCATATATATTCGGCTATATACAGTGGTGGCCAAAATTGTGGACACTTTTGGAAATGTTTAGGTTTTCTAACTTTGCATGCTTATAGAAGTCCTACGTTTCACAAAATGCAAACTCATATATCACTTTAAAGAAAATTTAATACTGATTTCAATACACAAAACTAAATTTAAATATGTGCAATAGAATAAAAGTTATAATTACTTTAATCTGATAAACAAACTCAGTGATGAAGTGGATTATAATTTCTAACTTTCCAGGTCAACCACTGGTATTTTTCTGAGATTAAAACTCTGGTCAGCTCAAGGAAACATCGATGTAAAGCTGTAATTAAAATTTAAGGCTACCCTACAAACTGCCGATAACTCACTGCAATCTTTAATGACTAATGCATCTGGATAATTATTGCCATTTAACTTTTTCTGTATTACTAATATTTTAATTTTGTGATTTGTATTAAAATCAGTATTAAATTATCTTTAAAATGATGTAAAAGAATTTGCATTTTGTGAAACATAACATTTTTTATACGTATACGAACTTAGAAAAGAAAATTCGTTTCCAAAAGTGTCCACAATTTTGGCCACCACTGTATATAACGGCTTTGGCTCTGTTATATATATATATATATATATACATACATATATATAACATCCCGGGTTCCAAAAAAGTTCCAAAAATGTCACAGTTTTTTCAATGTCCTCAAAATATCATTAAAATTATTTCTTGTATAACGCTATAAAAAGAATACATTTGTATATACGATAACATCTTACATACTGTACATTTTTATAAAGACATTGACCTAAAAAAAATCACATAAAATACAATAAAATGTAAAAATATTCAGACTAGATCATAAAATACTGGATGCACTTTATGTTAAATTACTTCAAATATTTGTCTTTGGCTTCAACTCTACTTTCTCAATATAAAATTTCGTATTTTTATTATATTTAATTTGTCTTTTTATGGCTTCTTTAACGCAAATTATATGTCATTTCTCTTTTAACTAAATTCACTTTTCTGGGCTTTTCTTTTGGTTAATCGTGCTCGTGTTGTTGAGGTATGTACCTGTTTGAATGGTGTAACCTTAACTCCATAATTTCGAGATTTTTTGTAACCTTTAATCTTAGGCAGCTAGGAGGTGTGTAATTGTTTGTGTCAAGAAAAGTGGTTAACTTTCTTCCTACTGTGCACCTTGAGGAATACGGATGAAAAGCTGTGGACCAACTTATTCTTCCAACAGGATATGACAGTCGAAAAAGGACATCTTATGAAGGACAAGATGCGAAAAGAGAGAGGGACATTTGCTATTCCTGTGGACGTGTTATCGAAAGGAAAAGGCGGGTTAAGGAGTGACCATCCCAAAAAAAAACTTTCAGCATTATCAGGGTTCTCTACACTTTTTTTCAGCACCTATGGTGACTGAAGTAAAAAAAAGAGTAGCCAAAATTTCAGCTACTTGAGATGACTTATAAAACTAAATTCAGAGGGGGGTGATAGGACACACGCTTCAAGAAGGAGAGAAATTACGAAATATAAAAGAATTAAAATTGTCAAATTTGTGAGTTTAATTCTCAGATCCAAAAAACATACAGACACACATATTTTTTTTTCATTTTATATTATTGATAGACAAACGCAATGTTTAATCACCTAATGTGAAGTCAAATAATGTTAGGCATAAAAAAAAAATTTTTTTTTTTGGTAAATAGGAATCAGAGATTTAGAATTTGTCACTCTTCGTGAAATAATTTGAATTTGTCGGGTGAATTATAATATCCTAATTTACATGCGTGCGCAATTTCGGAATTTTCTTTTGTATGGAAATTTGGTTTATCTGTTTCATAGTAAACTTTTGAAATTTGTTGTAAAATAGTATAAGGTAGTGTTTGAATATGATGGTGCTAATTTTCGATATTGAAATTCTTCGAGGCCCCTACATTAAATTTAGACTCCATGAAAAGCGCATCATAATTAACTTTATTTTTATTATTGTATTTAATTGTTCTTTCTTTCGCGAGTTTTCTAGCTTCATCTAATGGCGGATAAAATTTTTGTTTACAAGTGGTTCATAGGCTAATATACCCAAAAATAGGTGTGCTGGAGTAAACTGCGTTAGAGGATGCGGAGTATTATTGTACTCATTAATTACTTCGTTTAATAAAGTAGTCTACAGAATTTTACTTGATGCATTATTTACTTTACACCTTAATCTAGTTACAATAGATTGATTAGTTCTCTCTACCGTTCCATTTGTCTGTGGGTGGTGGGCTGTGGTAAGCAACTATTTAACATTGTTACGTTCTAAAAATCTTCTGAATTTACATGAAATGAAAGCTGCGTTCCGGTCCGTTAATAATTATTTTGGAGTTTGAATTTGGAATATCTGCTTTTAGTAATAAGTGTAAGTCTCTGTAGTTGCGCTTTTTGATGGAAAAGCCCAAGCATAACGCATGGCATGGTCAATTATTAAATGGATGTATTTTTTGTTGAGTTATAATAATTAAATCCTTCTACTGTGTCTAAAGGTCGTCGGTACGTAGACGGTCGCAGGATGTTCAGCGGGTATCATGGGCGTCGGCAGAAAAAATTCCAGTGTGGGTCGAAAGGTCGACGTCTAGCAGTCACTATGCGGAGGGGGGGGGCAGAAGTGACAAAATCGATCTGAAACACTGTTAGCGAGAGATGTAAATTTCATTGTGGGGGGGGGATTAATTTTCCTGTCTCATTTGATATTTTCATGTCTTTAAGACTTTCTTTCAAATGAAATGCGTTATATATTCTTCTACATTATTATAACCATTTTTCCCCGTTACTTAAATATATTTGACAATGTTTAAGGTTATCATTTTCATACCACTTTTAAAACTCTCTTATTAAACTAAAATTAGAAGAACTTAGTAACTAAAATCTATTTTCACCATACGCACCATGAGTAGAAGGGAAAAAAACTTCATTTCTACAAAGTACTTCATTAGTACACATTTGGATGTAAATCTGATAATTGCTACTCTAGAGAACCCAGACCAATTGAATAGGCGGCAGGAGGTGAAACTAGAGAGTAGTCTAGCCTTTCTGTGATTTGGCAGGAAGGACGTAATAAAATGGCGAAGTAATAAAATGACGATTTAGGCGAAGAATAAAACTTAAATATTAAGGTCGAAAGTGTAGAAGTTAATGTTAAATCAGTTAGATTATATGATAAAATAAATTATGAACAAGTATAAAATTGTAAAAAAAGAAATTATTTTATAAAAAATATGTAAAGCTCCTTGCATCATTTGAGTGATAGTTTAAAGACTAGTTCGAAAGAACAAGACTAATTTAACACCTTTTGAACACAAACCAAAATAAACCATTAACATCAGAAACTTTCACAAAAGAAGAAGAAAAAATGATGCTCTTCACAAGCTGCACTATGCACAGAACAATCGGAAAGTATATACCTTGGATGGTACGTTCAGAAAAATGTCTTATTCATGAAATACCGCTGTAAAATTTTTCCGATACACATTTTGGTCACTATTCGAATTTTAAGAATTTTTACTGGAAATCGAAGAATTTCGGCAAATTTTCAAGTTTCAGAACTAATGCATGTTTATCTGATGTGATATCCTGAAAGTTCTCATTTGATTTGATTTGATATTTGGGTATACGGCCGATTACTTACATGAGGGATCTAAGCCGAGAGGAGGGGGTGCCATCCAGGTGGGGGGCTTTCTAAAGGGTCCTAACAGACCCTCTGACTGAATGCTGAAGTTACGGAGTATAGGTCGAAAAATCGTAGGAGAGAGCTAGCTTCCACGGCTATTTATGTAGAGAAGCGGTTGTGGAAAACGAAGTTGAAATTATACTGAATATTTAAAAGAGTTAAGCGATCTTTAGTAATCATAATAAGCATAGTAATCATAAGACATCTTTAATAATCATAATAAAAATATGTAGCACAAGTAATCGAAATGCTATATTTCATATGGTATTTAATGCATTAGATTGAAATGTTTTTGGATTCTGAAAAACAAATGTAATTAAAAAAATCATTTATTCGGAAGTCTTGGGATTTTTATCTGAATGTTTTATAAAGAAGTATATTAACCTCATTTAATTATGGTGCGGGGGGAGGTAATCATATCACATGTGCGCGTACTAAGAAATTCAAGTCCTTCATAAAATAAAAATTAAGTTTTTGGCTCTTAAAAATAAAAGCATTATGTATTCAAACAAAAATAATCAAAGTGTTCAAAATTAAAAATTAAAAGGATTTTTAGTTATTTTGAATGGTAAAATTTTTTTACTAGATCTCTATCAATCAGAAATAAAAATTATGTAAATTGTTAAAAAACAAACATGCGGCAGTGTTCATAATTAATATAGAGAAATATAATCTATAAACTAGCCATATTTGGCTAAGAAAAGTAAAATAAGATCTGATATACTAGTAAAAGTTTAAAGATTTATTACTGTGATTAAAAGACATTTTAAAAATAAAGAAATAAAAGGTCAATATAAAAATGCTTCATAATTATTTTGAACTAACCGCCTCCGGCGACCAGCTGGTTCGCCATTTTAATAAATCTTGTTCGGGGAGAATCCTGTTTCTCACCGGCTTTCTTGGAACTGAAATCCCTCAGATTCTGAATGGAATTTAAAATTAAGATGGTTACAAACAGGGATGGGCCCTGCGGTAAGTGGCTCCCCGTGTTAACGTAAAAAACACGCCCCCTTTTATGCTCTACTTAGTTTTTGAGTTCAAAATGACGCCCCTTCGAAGGCGGTGCCCCGATACGATGCTTACCGTGTCGGGCCGCCCCTGGTTACAAAAATAAGATGGTTTAGTGATAAAAACCTACAAAAAGGTACAAATTTTTTTCGTCCTGTATTAATTTTGAAGAGCTTTTGGATTATTGGCTTTTATAAAAAACGGAAAGAAAAAAGTAAGAAAATCTGAAACACTTTCAGATTTTAAATACGCACTAAAGTGGTATATTTTAAAAGCGTATCATAATCTATGCGTCTTCCCGATTTTCTTTCCTTACTCCATTAATATCCTTAATATTCCATAATAATCCTTATTTCATGGATTATTATGGTAAACAAGTAACAAAAATATAATGCCGTTAATTTGTTTGCGGCTTTAACAGCATTATATTTTTGTCACTTGTGCTATTATCATGATATATAAGAAAACAAAACTTCTCATTTTTTATAACCTCTTCTTTAAATAATATAACAGGAATATTGAAATTATAAAAATAATTAGATAAAACTATCAACTGCTCCTAGTGTCACAAAAAAGTTGGTGGTGAGGTGAAAAGAAGCACTAAAAGAAAAAAATATTTATTAATCTTAAAAATGCAGTCTAAATAGCTACAAAAAACCTTGAGGATTACCTCAAAAACTTTAAATATGCATACAAATTTTGATTATTTATTTTTAAAAGCGTAATTATATTTTTTCAATTTCGAAATATAAATAAATAATTAATAAAATTGATACATCAACTTCTAATTTATGGAAAAAGTTTTCTTGACAAATTGTTTACAACTATTGCCACTAGATGGCAGCATCAAAATAATCTCCTAATCAATCCATCCCATACCCATCCTCAAGGTCCGTTTTCAGGGAAGGAATCCCATTGGCGATGGAGGTTCTTTCCAATCTAAGTCCATGTAATCAACAAACGCATTTTAAGAAACACACAGGGGGCATTCGTAAACGACAAACTCGTTGCACGAGTGTAACTCGTTTGGCGTTTACGAATGCGGCCTTAGTACCAGTGTAATACAAATAACTTCTAGCAGTCATAAATAGTAATTTTCAATTAATTAGAAGATCAAAAAACAAACTATTTTCTTTCCATAAAAGCCCGGGTAAAACAGTTGTTATAGCCCTAGCCTCTTTCTTGGCAACTTGGCGAATAGTTCCGGCCACCGCTATAGAGCATTTCGACGGGCTGCGCTTCTCTGCGATCGGTCGTCGTCTTGCGTGACAGCTTCGGGTTCTCGTAATGTATTTCAATGGGAACAACCCGATTTTCAACATTCAAAAAAAGTATTAAAATTATTTTTTTGGATGATTGTAATGGATGGAATTTGTTAATGAGACCTTCAACTTTTGAGCCCCAGGTCGCATTTAATATTTTAAAAAGCTTAACATGTAATATTTTAACGATATTTTAAGACACTTTTTCCGCTCGTACTGCGTTCGGAAAGACAACATTCTGTACGGGAATGAATGCAACGTTTCTCTTAAGATTCGGCAGGTTATTCGGATTACTGTTTGTTTACAAATATCATTGTGCATGCGAAATTTACATTGTTGTGTGATTTATTTCAAGAATAAAATTTTATTTTTTAAATTATAATTCAAGGGATATTCTGTATGTCCTAGAAAGCATCAATAGCATTAATATTTTTATTGAAAGAAGTGTTTATTTAAATTTCTATTATGATATATACCGATTGTTTTTTTTTTTTATAGAAAATAAAATGTACTGCTTGTTATTATTTATCATAGTGTTCTTTTAAATATGTAAATGCCTGTAAAATAAGACCAGTCATCCGATTAATTAAAAAAAGTGTAACATGCATCGCATAAAACATTAGTACATGTAATTAATTTAATACGTATGAATATGGAATTAAAAAAGAATCCAATAAATCAACTAAAGGAAAGACGTAGACCAATTAATGAATTAGTACTTAGCTGCATAATTATTTAAACATGAGTGCAAAATGTAAATTTATGATAATTCCAATATGTTACCTAAAGCTTCTGCATTTTTATTATAAGACATTTCTGTTTAGCAATGTTAACTCATAAAACTGTACTAAACAATTCTACAATTACATTTTTTAATTTAGCTTCAAGCTAGAATCAGAACAGAAATAGAACGCTGAATCAATACTTAACATCGAAACCAAAACTGAAAATTCAATTTAAAACTTCCTTTGCTTCGCTTATATTTTAGAACAGAGCCTGTTCTACATGCCCCAGCGACTATCACCGGCTATTTTGCATGATCAACAAAGCAAAGTCAAATAATTAACAAATTAAAATTGCACGTAAATTACTCTGACAAAAACAGATAAAAGTATCAAATTCATTACAAAATTGTTTTAAAATCTTCACCCACCGGTACATATTTAACCTAAAAAGGTCTGCAAAATCAGCAACAGCTAATTTAAAATAAGCAAATAGAGGACTGTTTTTAACCTAAAAAAAACTACAGGGAATTAGGCAACCTAATTGAACAGCTCATATAAATTGGGCATACACTCGTCAGTTTTAAATTAAAAAAAAGAAAGCTACGATAGATTAAGCAACCTAAGTACACACCTAAAGTCAACATGATTAGAATACTAGATAATTAGCACTAACAAAAACATCAAATATCACTTTAAAAGTGATATAAAACCTTTCAGAATTCAAAGATTCATTTAAAAATAGCACTTACCTTCACTTTTTTATTTCAGTCACTTACTTTAACGTCAAGAAATGTCCTTTACGCAATCTTTGCTCTACGCGCTTTACTATTACCTCATTCTTGCCCCCTTACGCTTCACACACCGGCTTAATTATTTGTATATCACCCTCTTTTCTCTTACGCCAACAACCAATATCCCTTTATTTAGCTTTATATTCATAGCACATTTCTAATAAACACGCACTTTCTTTTCATACAATAACATATTTCATTCCTTCCCATCCATAACATGAAACAATTTCAAATTCCCAAACTGACGATACACGTTTCTTTATGGTTGCCAGTTAAAACAACCGACAGGCTACTTTCCAGCTATGCATCTCCAAGGATGACGCCAGAACAATCACCAAATGAAACATGTTAACATCAACACGATATGTAAATAGCACCGGATACGTAATATAGTCCAAAATAAGTTCTGCTTCAAGTTTGAATTAGAATCTAAATCAAAACCTGAAACTGAAATAATAACTTCAAATCGAAACCCTTTTTTCTATTTTATGTAACCTTTGCCGAAGAGCCAGTGCTTTATATATATGTGAAACACCTCATATTTTCTACCGTCCCATGTATTACTATAATAGTTTTAAACGTTCAGAATTTATTAATTTGAACATAATTTTTATGAAAGCAGAAACCTTCAGTGTCCATAAATATCAAGTTAAACAGTCCTCATTTGAAATTAACTTGAATGTTTGTTAATTTCACTTAAGTACCTGTCGCTTAATAAATCTGACGGTTCTGAGCTAAATTAATTTTAATAAGCTGCTGATTTTTATATGCGATAAACAATACTTAGACCGAAAGAGAGCGTGTACCTTTTGCCATGTCCTAAACTAGCAGAAAAATTGCAAAATGAGATATTTCATAGAATTAATAAAATTGATTTCATTATTAGTTAATTATTCACTTAACATTTTTAACATAAACTTATAAACACACTATATATAAAATGATTTTATTTACGTAATGGACTTTCCGAACAATTATCGGCATTGCATTGTTTGGATGGAGCAATTCAGGACTTAATTTGCATAGGAGCTCACCAGAGCTCCGCCCTATACTTCTTTTTTCTGGGTGAATTTTTACATATTTGGCAAAACTCAGCAAAGCTCATGAATACTGTGCTCCAAAGCCCAACAGTAAACCCCCAAACAGTATTAACTCAAAATTTTTCTCTTTTCAAGCACAAACTGATTTTAGAAGACAGACAAATCAGACTCGATTTACCTGAACAGATTTGAGAGTCCTGAGGCCATCAGATTTTGGGTGTTTTCTGTATAATGTTTATATTTCTTCCTGATAATTTCCGACTATTTAATTTCATATCATTGTTCTGTGAAATAATAAAATTATGTGAAATAATTATTATATGGGAAAATCTTTAAAATATCGTTATTTTAATTAAATGTGCCACCAAACCCCATATTGCAGGGGTTTACAGTTCGCTACTGAGTATGAACATAAGAATATTAAGGCTCCGGCACCTTTTTTTTTCTAGAAATTAATCCCTGGAGCAATTAAATGTTTTCTCATTAAAAAATTTCTTTCGTTAATTTCCAAAAAGTTACACTTTTGGTATATAACCGGCGTACAAAAAAGTCCCCAATCAGTAAAATGTGCTCCATTTGCTAATGAGGTGATGTACAAAATTTGAGAATTATATCCTGAAAAATGTCATAAGTATGAAGATAAATGGGTACTGACTCAAACCACTTTTCAATAGCTCTGAAAGAAAAAACAATGTTGTGCAATTACATTTTTAAAGGTCATACCCATATTATGAGAAAATATTTCTTTCCCACTATAACAATAAACATTTACATTCAAATTCAAGTATAGACCCAAATCATCTTTTTTTATAGATATCTCTTAAGACGTTATATGATGAAAGGCTGAAATCTTGTACATTACCTTATTTGTGCATGGGGGTACATTTTACTTTGGGATTTTTTTTCTATGGTAGTTGTATGAAAATTCCAAAAGTGTAACTCTTTGAAAATTAACAAAAGGATTATTTTTTACCTTATTTTAAACATTTTTTCATTTCACATTGCCTAATTATCTTTAACAGATAAAGAATTAAAGCATGTTATAACTTTTGGGGGGCACTGTGCGTGTGTGTTTGTCTATACAATTTATAAACACTAACATTTTTACTTCCTTGCTTGTATAATGTACAAAGAAGTAATGTGATCGCAAAAAAATTCGGTATCAGATTTTGACTATATCTAAATTTACTTTTAAGAGTTCTTGCGAGACACCTCATTGTATGCATGTATGTATGCTCATACAAATTCCTGTACAACCCATTCTGACTGACGGCAAGACCATTTTGATCAGTGTTTCCCTAGCGTCTGTACGTACCTACGTATGTATGTAACTCGCATAACTCAAAAACTACGAGTCGTACAATGTTGAAATTTTATATTTAGGATTGTTGTAACATCTACATCCATGCATGATGCTGCATGTGTAGAAATTCATTAAAGTGCAATTTAGAGATATGTTATTTCAAATGAATGAAAAGTGATATATGTTGTTAAGGATTACAAAATGAATCTTGCCATGGAAAAGGGTATCTTTATCACTTACAGTTCTTCTACAGGAGCACTCAAAAAAAAAAAAAAAAAAATCCAACACATTACAATTGTTGTGCCTACTACTCCATTTCTCAATATCTAAATAAAATAAATATCCTAACATAATGACTTTGAAAAAAAAATTGTTCTTCCAAAATTAATCTGTTCCTAGAAAATAAAAAGGCATGATCGTTGTAAAAATTTCCGCAATATCCCAGGTACTCTGCATTACGTGCAAATTTCCTGAAATAAACTGAAAAATAAAACCTGAAAGAAAATTCCTGATTCAAAATTTACACGAAGAGTAATAAATAAAGAGGAGCCATTTTACAACCAAAAACTCACATTTATTTAAAAAAACTTACCAGTTCGTTTACATAAAAAGGGAATTACAAACAGTTAACATACTTTCATGTAATAACAAAAGTTCATAACCCTCCATTGTCCCTTATTCACCCGTACCCCGAGCTGACCAAAAAAAATTAATTTTAACGTTACATTGAGCTCATGAGAAAAATTTAAAGAAAAGAAAAGAAAGAAGAGTAAAGAAAGGACTTATCAGTTGGTTGAACGAGAGGGGGGCCCCCATCATTTTCTTATTTCAGCTTCACTCCAGTATTAGCCATTTTCCTTCTTCCTCGTTCCCTGGCGTCATCAGAACACTTCGTAGAATTCGACGAGAGAGAGTGAGTCAGC
Organism: Cheiracanthium punctorium; assembly: GCA_038373885.1. Taxonomy (NCBI): domain Eukaryota; kingdom Metazoa; phylum Arthropoda; class Arachnida; order Araneae; family Cheiracanthiidae; genus Cheiracanthium; species Cheiracanthium punctorium. Next base: position 107,252 of record JAWZYV010013736.1, on the reverse strand, counting down.
AGCCAAGAGAGCGCGCAGCCAAGAGACCGGACCCACGCTTGTCCACGCCTTAATCAACTCAGGCTTTCTTGCATGGAACCCTCCGCCCGATAAATAGTTCGGTCGTAATAGAATTTTATTATTGTTGAAACTTGATAGATTATTATTATGGAACATTGGTGATGATATGATGGTTAAAAGTTGTACTTGTTGATGTAACTATTGAAGAAATTTAATTTGCATTTTAATATTTGAAATAGCGTGGGTGCGTCGTTGTTGTAGTCTTGCGCCGTTGTTGCTTTCTTCTTCGATATAATAAATCGATATATTAGTATCGATGCTCGTAAATATTGGATGTTATTAAAATTAAAAGGAATGTTAAAGAATTCTAGAAAAGATAATTATAGTGGAAAGAAAAAAAAACTTAAATGTAATTACCAAAAACTCTGAAATTCTTCTAAAGAAAATTACCAAATTCCTAATTAACTTTTTATGAAAATTTAACGTCATCTCTAAAACCTTTTTCAGCCCTCAAAATTAATGCCAACTCTTACAAATCGTGCTTCATGTATTTAAAATTTAAAAGAAAATTGTTGTACAAATAATTTCAATTACTTGAACACATATATACCATTACATTCCACTATGATGGCAATACGATCGCTAGCATTAACGATCGTTGTGTTTGGCGCCAAAACGGTAATATAGAACAAGTAAATAAAAAAAGGTGGGTCAGCCATGAGTCATCACATGTTATTGATACACACAATTTAATAAATTCTAAGTACTTCATTATTATTTTACTTCATTTATGTGGTTTGAATATTGGTATAAAAAAACGAACTTAATAAACAAAAATGTTTAGTAATTGTAATTTTACTTGGCTGTTAAAATTCACTGATTCAGGTTAGGATTTTTAATTAAGTGGTTTATTATTAATTTAACTTGACTTTAAATTGATATCATAACAAATACCTCCCTCTCACACGAAAAAAAAATGTGTAACATTTTTTTTCAAAGGAATTGCACAGCAAACTTGAATTTACACACCCTAAGTAACCCGCCTAACTCAAAACTGTAAATCAAAATGCTGATTTTCAACACAAAACAAAAAAAACTAACACAGTTGCTCGAATAATTTGTTTCGCACAAAAATAGTATACAATTACCAAAAAATTATCAGAATAAAAAGGAGAAACAAAAAATTAAAAAAATTGCAAAATATCTAACTAATAATACTACATAAAATATTAGCACTTTAATTTGAAAGGTATATCACAAGGGAACCTATCACTACCCTACAACATTCCGAACCATTCCAAACTTCTACACATAACACTAATATATTCAACAATTAGAAATTTAGTAGACTTTGGACACTGATAAAATTTCAAACTAGTGTGTTTATCCTTATACAGTCCTCTAGTAATTGCTGCACTTGACCAAACATATGTAAAATGATTCACAAAATTTAAAATATTAACACTTTGCTATGTCAAGGTAAAGAACACATTAATCAAAGCTTAAAAATATTCACATTAGATGGTTAGCTACTCAACCAATAAATACTTTAAATTTAAAAAAATATGCTCAGAAGCAGATATATTTATGTTGGGCCCAACAAATTAGTGTTAAACTTATATCATACAATCATACATCATATTTGAAAATCAATTAAAACAATTAACACTTTAAACACACTCTAACTTGCAAAAATCATATATATATAACAAAATGGCACATAAAATTTCACATTATAACATGTTTTTAATTCTTGGGTGAATAAAAGTTCATTATTTTTTATGAAAAACTATGCTGTCTGGGACGCAGGTTGTAGTGGTGTTTGTTGTCTGAACTTGTGTTTGAAGATACCACAGGCTGTGGTGGGGTCTGAACAACTGGGGCAGAGCATTCCCTTGTAGACTGCTGTACTTTACTGGGCTGCTTCCTGGGCACTCGATTGCTATTTACAAAAATTCTGAAAGTTTTTGTATAGCTTTTGGGGAAAGGATTGTTATGGAGATCTGGCAAATTTAAAATTTCACTATCTGAATTAGGAGCACTAGGCTCTTCCTCTATGAACTTTTCATCAAGGGATGGGAAAATGAGACGTTCTGGAATTTTGGTTAACCTGTCAACATGGACTACTTGTATATCCTTATGATTGTATATGTTGATAATTTCAAAATTGACTTTACTAGGTTGATTTTTGACTCTATAAACCCCTTTATTAAATTTAGAAACCTTTTTCCCTTGCCCAACTTTAGTTGAAGGAGTGTATAACATCACCAGATCTCCTATAACAATACCCTTCTCCTTACAAACTTTCTTCCTATACTTTTCTTGTTTTTCTGCAGCTTCAACTAAATTCCCTAGCAGCAATCTTTGCTCGGGCTTTACCAGGCCTATGATCGGTGCATCGGCTATTCATCGCCTGATCATTACTGATCATCCTTAATTTTTCATATGTTCATCTTTTCCCGATGATCGAATCTTTACACTGAGGTCTGATAGGCGCTTTCAAGATTGCGAAGGGTAAAGCGAGCAAACAGGTTTATATCAGTCTTTCTCCCAAGTAGCTGAACGGCTCGATATCTCCGTTCCTTCATTAATGTGCAAAGAGCATCATATGCACACCATATGTTTGTTTTAAGGTTGCTGATTGGCTAAGCTATTACGCGGAAGCAGTTTGAACAGTTTTCGCAAAATCTCAAAATCTAATCCAAATTTTAAGACACTTTAGGGGCATAGTTTAAATTGTACGACCACCTATCGTGTCACTAAATTTTGCTTTATTCACTTAAGTCGTATGTGATGCCCCGACAAAAATTTACGCAGTTTGAAACGATTTTCAGAAAAAATCTCAAACTCTATTTTTTTTTAATCCGACGATTATAGCTTAAGGTGAGTGATTGCCTATCATGTCAGTAAATTTCATTCCTTTCGCTTTAGTCACTTTTACGTGATGTGCGAATAAAAATTAACGCAGTTTGAAACAATCTTCGAAAAATCTCAAAATCTAGAGAGATTTTTAAAATATTCATTATAATGAATATTTTTAAAAATTCGAAGCCTATACTTTAAGTTAAGTGACCACCTATCATGTCAACAAATTTTATTTAATTCGCTTCAGTCAATTTTACGTGATGTGCGAATAAGAAAAGACAGAACGACAGACAGACAAACTTTTTTTTTTTTTTTACGGATCCAGAGCCCCCCCCCCAGACGAATGAAGTTTACACTATAGAACATTGACTTGTTTTGTAAATTCAAGTCATTCTATAAGAAAATGTGACAAACATTGTCTTGTGCCCCCTCCAGAATTTTTTTTCGGGATCCGCCGTTGGTTGAAGAGTAAAGGTCCAGGGTTCTGGTCTACCGCGCATTTACAGTTTGGATGTTGGGTGATTTTCTCCAGATGTAATGTGAATATGGGTTATATAAATTAACCAGATTTTTGAACATAGAATTGAGGACAAATCACCGTTGTATCATCAATTCTGGAACAAAAGTTGAGGATATTTTATAAATTTTATATAAATTCAAAACATTCTCTAATATTTATAAAATGAAGGAAATATGGTTGATTTTCATAAAATTAGGGAATAAATAATTATTATAATTACTATTCAACCCCAATTTTATTGCTTATTAATTGTTTTATATATTGGAACAAACGTTAGAAGCCTTCTTCCGCTCAGGGCACCGACGCCCTAAAGATTAACTCCTGTGTTTTTGCCTTACAAAAAACAGAAAACAACAAAACTTTCTGAAATTAAATCGGATTAAAATATTAGAAAAAATACCTTTTCATTAGTATTTCCATAAAAATAAAAAATATGAGCACAATTTACAGTTAAGGAACTTTTTTTTATAATACATTAGCTGCTGTTGTTAAAAAAAAAATAATAATAAAATTAAATAAATAAATAAAAGTTTTAATTCACTACACTGAATAATTATAAATTGAAAAAATAATAATAGTTTCATTTTAAAATTATAACTATGAATAATTAACTTAATAGCATTTATTTGAACAACTTGTTTGTCATGTTTCTGTTCAAATAAAATAATAGTAAAAATTACGCCAAAATCATGTTTTGCTACAACATTGTAAAATGCTGTTACAAATTAAATAAAATTTAATGCTCTTATCTCCTTAAAAATGAATAAAAGTAACCATTTTTTGCTGATTATAGTACTTTATCTTTCTAAAAATTAATTGATTAATTCATTGCAGATATTGAAGTATAAACTATTTTACAGTAGAGTAACACTTAATTTGTTTTTTGTTTTTTTTCCACGCGATCTTTAAATTAGATTGGGAATAATTTAAAAGCTAAAGTCTCTCCGGACTTTCTTTTCCAGGCACAGTGTACAGGTACAGTATGACAGGCACAGTGGGGGGGGGAGGGCGAGTGCATTCCTAGGGCTTTCCTCCCCTTCTAAGAACCGTAGTATACGCAGGAGGATGAAATGGACCTTTCCCTATTACTTGGGGTGAGTTTTCAGGGTCAATCGAAGAGCGGAAGTTTTTTTTTTCGTTTGCCTTTTGTGTCCGTGTCCTGTCCATTCCATTCGAAGCCCCAAGGTTGTAACAGAAGTCATTTCGCAACGCAAACTTTTCAGTAACGTGGATTTTGAGTTTTCTCAAAGCAATGACGATGGGAGTTTGTTGCATTTTTCTCTGGATAAATTGCGATTTTTTCCTAGACTAAATGGCACTGACTGCAGCTAGACAAAAATTTTAAAATTGTCTGAATGTGATTAGTGCTTTTTGGTTTTCATTTTTCTAAGTTCTCACTACAGTTAAAAAGGGGTAAGTTGATTTTTAAGTATATATTAAGAATTTGTATTTTTTCTTACCTAGATTTTCTTTTATGTTATCTCAGGGACTACTAAAATAAGATGTAGTTCAAAACTGCTAATTATTTCTAAATAAAGCGAAAATGAAATTTATAATTCAAATAAGCAAACTTGGAAACTATTAATAAACAAGCAGGACGGTATTTTTAAAAAATAATTTACATACTGCATTGAAAAATGAGTCTATTTACTTAAGTACTTAATTTCATATTACTCAAAACAACAGAAAAAATAAGTATATTCTGTTATAGAAAGTTCCTTTCTTCTACTAAAGGATAATCATAAACTGTAAAAGTTCAGTAATATAAAATATTTACTTAAAGTAAGTATCTTCTAATAATAAACATGGTTTTATTAATACTTATTAGTTTCATACATAGTTTAGCACTAATCAACCTATTAAAAATAATAATTATTATTATATAAATTACTTTACATCACTGGGGCTAATTTTGCCAAAAATACTTAGTTAAAATCCCAAAAAATACTTAGTTATTAAGTATAAACAAAATAATTTGTTTGTATATGAAAATGTTTAATTACTTTGAAGAGAAGAGGTTTTTATGAAATTAACCGTTTATTTGTATAATCAGCCAATATTTTAATTTCTTTTAACGCATGTTTTACATTCTTCTTTAAAATAATATATAAAATCAAAAGTCAACTTTATTTTGTATTATGACATAACTTAACAAAAAATTTTTTTTTTAATTTTTTAAAAAAGCATGTTGCATAACTTTAATATTTTTTTCTCTCTTTTTTTAGAATTGCATGAATGTTTATAATTTTTGGTTCTGGAAAATTATAAATTGTCTTGGCTTCTAAAAAATTTTTGGAAAAGAAAAAGGAACATTGTCTAGTTGAACCTAATATTTTGTTTAAAAATTGTATATGGTCTGATAAACATATAATAACACGTTTAAAAATAGTAAAACATTGGTTGATGCAAAAAAAATAATACGGTTAATTTAAAAAAGAGCTTTCCTTCTTAAATTCATCAAATATTTTCTTAAAAACAAAATATTTTGCTAATTAGGTATTTTTAATAAATTTAGTCCTAGTGGTGTAAAGTCATTTATATAATAATAATTATTATTACTTTAATTTGTTGATTAATACCCTAGAGAACTAACTACGAAGCTAATTAGGGTATTTTGGAAAACAATAAGGTGCTGGCCGGTTTTCGATATTTTGTCGTTGCCGATACCACACCAAAAACGTAATGGTTTTGGTTCAAAAGTGGCATAGGGGTGGCCGACGCCGTTATCGTTTTTGCAGACACCGAACCAGAACCACCCCATCCTTTCGGCTCGACACACGCCCAGGCGGACGCAATTTTGTCGTTTTTGGTACCGCATGAGCGATGTCGCCCCGACACATTCTGCGCCGGCATGCCAGTGTCGGCCCAAAACTTATCCGATAGGGCTGTGTTTGCTGGGAAATAAAAGAACTACCTCTGTTAGTTATCAAATGCTCAGGAATCCCGTGAGTACAGATAAATTTCTCCAAAACAAAAGCAATCGTTTCAGTTTGTAAATCCTTCACAGGATATGCTTCCACCCACCGGATAAAATAACCACCAATTACAATAATATGTTGATTGCCTGACTCAGTAATAGGAAGAGGCCCTACTGCGTCCATCCCAATACACTCAAAAGGCCGACTAGAAACCTGAATTCTTTGTAGCAGCGCTTTATGTTTAGCGTTATACCCTCTTCTCTCAAGACAAGAGACAAGATTTGACATAATTAGTGATATGGTGTGTCATGTTCCACCAAAAATAGTTTCTCTTAATTCGGGTTAAAGTCCTCTTAATACCTGGATGTGCTGTTGTTATCGAGTCATGTCCTAACGACAAAACTTCACTAATTAGTGTTTTGGGAATTACTAGTCTGTCTGTGATGGTAAATCAGTGACCCTTTACTTTATCATTTACACAAAACAAAATTCCATCCCTCTTAAAAAATTTTATCCCATTTTATTCAATTTCATTTTTCTCTCCCAACTTATTCAAAATCTCCTGACACTTAGTGTCTTGTAAACTCCTAATTCTAGCAGGGGGAAATTTGTTTGTTGTGAATTCAATGACATTGACGGGTTCTCTCTGAACTGTTCGTGGCAAAGTGTCCTCTGTCACATTCATCTTTCCGCAAGTGTGAATTACTGTATAATCATAATTTTGAAGAGCCAATATCCACCTTGTAATTCTACCGCTATCCTTAAGTTTGAGTGCATAGGAAAGCAACTTCTGATCACAAAAAAGTTTAAAAGATTGCCCATACAAATAATGTCGAAAGGTCGGAAAATACACTCAAATTACTGGTGTTACACGATAAAGTAAATAAAACACTTTGTAAAAAACACACATAAGATGTTATAGGAAAGAAGAAACGTACGTTTCGGCCAAAAATTGTTTTGGCCTTCCTCAGTCCAAGCCCTTCGTCATAAGGAACACAGGGAACTGAAAAGAGATAAACAAGCAAGCATGTTGCCACAAGGGGCAAAGAAAAGTCGAACAAAACCGCGGAGAGTGGAAAAAAAGGAAAGGAAAGAAGCACAAAAATACAAAAAGAAAAAAGAAAAAAAATTAATAAAAAAAAAGGAACACACGAATACAAACACTTACACAAAAAGAGAACTAAAAGAAACAGAACAAACAAAATAACAAAAAACAAATAAAACATAAATAACACATTTTTTGTTTTTAAACAACGAACAGGACAGCACAGTAAATATATATGATTTTTTTAAAATCATATATATTTATTGTTTTTTATTTACTTTAGTGTCGAAAGGTGTTTATTCCCCAAACGACCGCTAAGGTTTCCCTTTCAAAAACACTATACCTAGTTTCGGCATCGTTCAACCGCCTACTTGCATAAGCTACAGGATGTAATTGTCCATCCTGTCCTTCCTGACTCAACACAGCTCCAATAGCAAACCCAGAAGCATCTGTATGCAAAACGAATTCTTTCTTAGTGTCGGATAAAATGAGACAAGGGTAAGAGATTAATGCTGATTTTAATTGATCGAAAGCGTTACTGGCATGTTCATCCCACACAAATTCACTGATTTTTTTTATTAATTTAGTCAAATGTATTGCTATGTGGGCGAAATTCTTTATAAATTTGCGATAAAAATTACAAAGTCCTAAAAATGACCGAACTTGCTTTTTGTTAGTTGGAATAGGAAAATTTTCAATTGTCTCCACATTTCTGCTATCTGGCAAAATCTTACCGTCAGTAACCTGAAACCCAAGGTAAGTAATTTTTTCTTTACCTAATTGACATTTTCCCGGATTGACTTTTAAATTGTGCTCGCCTAATCTCTTGAATACCATGTCTAGTTTTTCGAGGTGTTCATCGAATGTGTTGGAAGCAATTATCAAATCGTCAAGCCAAGTATTAATATTCCACTCCTTCAGCCCAGCTAATACTATTTCTAATAATCTCTGAAAGAACGAAGCTGCATTTTTCAAACCCTGAGGAGACGATTCCAGTGAAAAAGGCCAAATTCAGTGGTAAAAGCAGTCTTATATCGATCTTTGGGGTCTAAATTCATTTGCCAATAACCTGAACACAAGTCCAAAGAAGAAAAATACTTGGCTCCTTCTAATGAATCTAATAAATCAGAGATTAACAGCAATGTAACACATGAAAAGGAAGAGGTTGTGTTTTTAAATTTAATTTCCTGTAGTCACACACCAATCTATACGTGTTATTCTTTTTCTTAACTAATATTATTGGAGATGCATACGGTGAATCACTTACAGAAATTATCCCGGCATCCAAAAGCTGATTTATTTGATTTTTCAATTCCTCTCGTAAGGGATGTGGGGTTCTGTAAGGTTTCTGCCTAACTGGCAAATCGTCGGTTGGATAGATTCGGTGAGCTATGGTGTTGCAACCCGTAAGTTGCTTTATACTTTCAGCAAAAAAACCTTTATGTTTAACTAACAAATTCTTTAATTTAACTTATTCATATCCTAAATGTGCTAGATCAAATTTACCCCCAAAACTTTCATTCTCATCTTCATAAAATTCCTCCGCAATGTTTACTTCTTCAACTAATTCGTTGTTGTCCTCATAAAATTCCTCCCCAACGCTTACTTCATCGTTTTTAATTACCTCAATAGGCTCAATATTTACTAGTTTGGTATCTTTGTTAATGTGAACAGGGTCGTTAGAAAAATTAGGCGCTTTTACAAAATATTCGCCATCGTCGTTACCCTCATTTACTGAACTTGAGACAATCCACACATGACACATAGCATGTTTATGTGGTTGAATAAAAACAAAATCAGAAATCTTAAAACTATCTTTAGTAGTAACTGTAAGTATTAACTCAGATTTAGGGGGAATGATACATTTATGTTTATTAAAACCTACTTGAAAATTAAGCTTTTGTACAGAATTAACTTTATGTTTAGAAATTTGTCTATTTGACCAATTAAGTAAAAAAATGTTCATTTGAAATGGTAGTCTTAGCAAAATTTATATGAATGTGATTTTTAATAAGAAAGTCAGAACCTAATATCGCATCGTAATTAAATAAATCTGTATTACATACAACAAATTATATTTCCCAATTAGTGGTCTCTAATTGAACTTCTAACTTAACTTTTTGGTTTAGGGTTACTAGATTTTGTGTAATTCCGATCACCTTTAAAAAACAATGTTCTACTAGCTTAATGCAGCGTGTATCTTTCAAATACTCCTCGATTTTTTATTACAATCTACTGAAGAGTTTATTTACAGGACCAAAAGTTAGTACCCAAAAGGATTTCGGTACTTACGTGTTATCCCAGCGATCTGCCAAGACGAGCGATTTTTTGCTAAGGTAAATGCAGGTTACATTGAATCAGGATGGATCCAAATAAGATTGGCAAGTTTGCCAGCACATTTTCCGAAAAAATAATTTTGCGGGAATGTGTACCGGGAAAATACGTAACTACCAGAATTTCAATACATTAATGTCTATGGACATCTTCAACATATGTCTGTAGTCAGTCATTGTTTGGTCCATGCACAAAATCACGCTGTTTGTCATCCACCTTGTCGAGTTTTGCCGAAATATCGCCAAGTTAACGCCAAAAATAATTACGCATTTTGCATGACTTTAAGACTTTTAACCGTAGAATGTTGAATTTTTTATTTAGAACTATTGTAACATCTAACTGTGTTTTGATTGCCGTCAACTAAGTAATTTATTTACAGGGTCGCTCAAAAGACTTAAAATACATTAAAGTTCCATAGATACCATAAAATGATTTAGGTTTTTGAATCGAAGCAGCAGATAGAAACAATATTCATAAAGAAAATGGGTACTTGCGTATTATCTCGACGGTCTACCAAGACGAGCGATTTTTCGCCAAGTTAAATGCCGAATGCATGAATTTATTAATGGTTTCAAATACGAGTTCCAAGAGTTTGCCAGCACGTTTGACAAACAAATAGTGTGTCGGAAATGACCGCCGGGATAATATGTAAGTACCGAAGAATCTAAGAATCCTAAGAATCATATCTAATCCAAAAATCAGCTCCACACAGAACAAAGTGGAAATAGTTTTAGGTAAAATAATAAGGATTTATTTTAACAAAGTAGAGTATAAACATTTAATCATCTATCCATGGACACGACAATAACAACAGTATAACCTTGATTTCAAGAAGTCGATGAAGCAACAGAAAAAATCGAGATAACAAGGTGAAATAAAAAGGGAGGGGGGTCAGTTTAATAGGAAAAACACATTTATTCAAGATATTGAAGTTCCACTGCATACCTAGTTTAGAATACAGCAAAAGAATAAAATGGCTGGTTAGCCAAGTTTAGTCATTTTGAAAAAGTAGATTCTAGAGGTTTTTTTTTTAAATGTAACCGACAATAAGTAATCGTACATTAACACATCACATGGCAGTTTCAACATAAGAAACTTCCTGTTTTATTTATATGAAAAGTGAGTAGTAGGCTGGTGTCTAGGGTTGAAATAACCAAATAACTACTTCCATTAATATTTTAAAATTGTACTTACAATTATCTACAAGATCCGAAGAATAAATTTACATTATACCGTCGTACATGAAGCATACGGCCCTCGCCTCCTTGAGGCCGTTGCTCTCTGTCGAACGTTCCTTAAAAAAAAATCCATGAGAGTTCTTACGCTGTGGTCGTTCACATTTTCTAATCAGGGGGGAAAGCTGTTGGGGCCCTCGCGGGTTCTCGCTTCTCGCTCGGTATTACTGGTGTAGAGCCTCATTTGTGAACACTTCGCAAGGCTGGCTTTGACATTTATTTACATAAACCAACCACTGGCACAGAACTAGTTCTGTAAGCAATGTATAAATTGATTTTTTACTCAAAATTTGTTTGTAAAAAATAATTAACAAACCAATTCCTTCATATATTTTATTGATTTATTCTAATGAATTTTATATGCATATTTAATAACAGAAACCACACCAGAAAGTGTTTTCCATAGAAAGCATGGGTAAAATCATACAAGCCGGTGCGCACCCCAAGTAAACACGGCAACAGTCGCTGGAGCTAGGCGGTTGCCAAGCTCCAGCGACTGTCGCCAACCATTTTGCACGATCAGCAAAGTCAAAGTATTTTAACACATTAAAATTGCACATATATTCCACTAACAAAAACATTAAAACAAAATACACCGTCCATATTTAAGCTAAAAAACGTCAGCAAATTCAGTAACAGGCAATTTAAAAGGAGCAAACAGTCGACCGTTTTTTAACTAAAAAAATAACAGTGAATTAAGCTACCTAGTTGTACAGCTAATGTAAACTGGGCAAACACTGGCCCGTTTTCAACTCAAAAAAACATCAGTGGATTAAACAACCTAGTTGTACAGCTAATGTAAACTGGGCAAACACTGGCCCGTTTTTAACTCAAAAAAACATCGGTAGCTTAAACAACCTAGTTGTACACCTCATATAAAGTCAGTATGATTAGAATAGCACATAAATAGCACTTACGACAACATAAAAACATCAAATATCAATTTAAAATTCACATTAAAAACCTTAAACATTGCAAAGATTCGTTTAAAAAAAGCACTTACCTTTATTTTTTTTTTAATTAACCGCTCAGAAATGTCCCTAACACCCACCGGCTTATAACGTAACACCAGCATGCTTTCTTTTATTTACTTTTATATTGACACTGCATTTCTAACAAACACACACACCGGCCGATAACGTAAAACCAACATGCTTTCTTTTATTTAGCTTTATATTCACATCATATTTCTAACAAACACACCCACACTTTCTTTTCATACAATAACATAACACACTTCATTCCCTTCCATCGCAACATGAAACAATTTCAAATTCCCAGTCTGACGAAATACAGGTTTTATTCCAGTCAAAAATACCATCGGCAGGTAACCTCACTTCGGCGGTGCATCGCCCACCCTAGCGCCAGATTGTTCACCAATGAAACGTAAACACATTGATATGTAAACAAAGCACCGGATACGGAATATAGTCCAAAGTATGCACTAAAACTCGTGTCAATCTAAGGATAAACCTATCCAGTCATAGCATCAGACTGCATTCGCGACAAATTATCCATATATTTAAAAATCATGAAAAAATATCACAATCCTAAAGCAGAAACAATATCTAATTTTGTAATAAGAGTTTAATTAGTTGCTTACAGTTTTAAAATCTTTACCATATTTCTAAATAAATAATGTGCATTCTTTCACGCACAGTGGAAAAAAAAATATTTAAAATAAAACTGGGGAGGCTGAATATTTTATTTTATTTTATTTATTTATTTATTTTGGGGGGAGGGGTACATAAAGATACATATTCAATTGCGTGTATTACTGTCTAAACCACAGAAGTCTAAACTGCTACGCCTGTTCTGCACTTTGTTTACATCCTTCACAGCGGCACAGCGTTCGCAATCCAAAAACCCAATGAACCTCGTCCAACCCAGACAGCACACAAGCTTAAATCAAGCTTGACATTTCTTTGAATTTGACGTATTAATACAAGCTTGACAGTTCAACTCATTTTAAGCTGGCAGCAAGCTTGCAGGAGTCAAGTTGAATTGTCAAGCTGGAATACAGCTTGATTTTTCCTTTCGAAAGCGAGCGTTGATGGCGCCAACTATGAAAGAGAATAGACATTAATAGTCTAGCGTTTCTCAAATTTGCTCAATAAAGAAAAGTTCGTCAAAGTTGTGTTTTATTTTATTATCCCACAAAACCTGGACATTAGAACACGCAAGGGGAAGGAATGAATGGGATAAGCCCCTCTGAAGTGTAACACGAGGGGAGTTTTAGTTTATTTACATCTAATTAACATTAGTAATTCCATTAACTAATTAATTAGCCCTAAAAATAAATTTTAATATGATTAACACAATTCAGTTAGTTAATATACTTCACTTTATGAGTGGTAGAATGAGGCGTAATCCGGCCTCCACAAAATAATTAATCAGTCATAAATGTACTTGACCATAGAATTTAAAAAAGATTCTATATTTCCAAATATGGAAATTCTTCAAAATAAAATACAATTATACTACGAAATTGATTTCAAAATCAGTCGTTTGTCTCGATTTTGGCCAGCAGTATTGCTCAACGATGAGTGTTGCGATATTGAAAGTTTTAAAACGTGTCCTGCTTTTAAGTTTATATTAGGCTTATTTCCCTATTAGTAGAGTCTATAAATCACACATAACATTATTTAAATTTTGATTCATCCCATGGAAAAATAAAAGAAACTTATCAGCATCGCCCATACTTATCGATCTGGCCAGAAAACGGCGTGACAACAGTCACTTCAAACTTTAGTCATAGCTGCCCGAGGCGTATTGGCGGAACGGTTAGCACGCGGGCCTCCCAGCCCATAGTTCCCGGGATCGAATCCAGCCGCCGACGTTTGATGGAAACAGATTAAAATAACTTAAAATTTCAGCATAGAGGGGAAAATGCGCGGAAAAATAAAGTATGTGGGGCACGTTCACCAGCGGTGTTTTTAGAAAAATTTTTTTAGTAAAATTTTTTAAGCTTGAAATTAAGCTTGCTATGTCAAGCTTGATTCAAGCTTGCTATGTCAAGATTAATTCAACTTGGGCAAGTGTAAACTAGAACACTTGCTTCAAGCTTGCATTAAGCTTACACGCTTGAAATTTTCAAGCTTAATTCAAGTTTATTGACATGATAAATCAAGCTTGCTGCAAGTTTGCTGTGCTATCTGGGAAAAACCCAATGAGCCTCGTCAGAATACACATAGGCCTATATTCAGATAGATTTAGTAGCTACCAAACTGTACCATCGCCCCCCTTAGTGCACCTGCACGATGGAATGTGCGAACGGCGACTGAGTGTCTGGAAGGACGAAGGACAGTATTAGACTCCGGACTCTTAGCTGAAAAGAGTGATTTTAGGGTTGTTGCTTTCAAAAGGACCGACGAGGCGTGGGAAAGGCACCTGCCCTAGTGACGTCAAAGCGAATATGACCAGAGGAGCCGCCATGACGTATGGGCAGCCAATAAGCTGGTCAGGAGGCAGGTTGACCCCCAGATGATGTAAGAAGCCCGAGCAAGGGGCCAGATACCTTTGAACGGAGAGAAGAGAGGAGATGTCCCTAGACTGCGCTCCGAGGCGTACGATTTTCTTTGCTGCGAGAAAAAAGTTCAGTGATCAATGAACTTCCAGCCGGTCTGAGATGAGACCGCACATCCGGTACTCAACTGTATTTGTACCAGTAATTGTTGTTATGTTTAAAATTAAATTTTGTTAAGTTTTGACAAGAGATTTTATTACACGCTACCACCCAGACGATAATGCTTGCTTACAGAATTAAATCTAGCTGTGATGAGATTATTAGAGCCGCTCCTATTAATCTGAGACGACGTCACAGCTAAGATAAAATGGTGGCATTTCGATGGGATTAAGAGTTGAAGAAAAAGAAACTCTGATCCAGCCGTGAGAAAATTGGACTTTTTGTAACTCGCCGATATTCCATTGTTCAAGTACTGTGTCGGGAGAAATAGTGCCCTGCCGTGCGGAAGGAAAGTCTACGGAGCCCTACTGTGTGCTGTGTCCGGAGTTTCCAAGTGGTTTGCCGGAGAGCAAGCGAGACAGAAGTTGAACGGAATCTTCTAATCCTGACTGAGGAAGTGGTTGATCTCATCGAAAGCATCTACGGAAAGAGTAAGTCCCTTTTATACTGTTGGATACCATTGTATTGGAGAGTACTTATTATGTATAGGATTAATGGTTAGCAGTAGTCTTACAGGATTGTAAGAAAGTAAAATATGTGTGTAGTATTTTAAGGTTAGTCAAAGTTCAATTTAAATCGAAATTTGTAACTGTTTTGTGCATTTAGAGTAATATTGAAAGAGAGTATTATTCTAACTAACAGAGGAATTGTTTTTGTGTAATGTGATTTTGCATGAAAGGTTGATAATTCTTTACGAAGCCAGAAGGTTTTAATTTTCAGTGAATAATTAAAAAGGTTTTAGTTAGTTTATTGTATGTGCACAAAAAGAGGAATTTTAGAATTTGTTAAATTGTAGGTAAACTTGAAACGTTATTTGTGTTATTAGGGTAAATAAAATTTAGTGTTTTCTATCCAAATTGAGTAGAATTTGAGAAAAATTAAGTATCATTGTATTATTTATTTCCCAAATTTATATTGTAGTATTTTTGGTAGAGCCTTCCTAGAAGTTTTTATAATGGCATTCGTAAAGAAACTAAATAAAACTATCAACTTTGCTATTATTAGCAAAGGAGTTTGATACTGACGTGACTAGTCAAAATAAAGTAAGAGAAATTATACAAGCTATTACGAACGCTTCAGACTATGAGAAGGAAATCGCGAAGGATTTCTTGGAAAGGATTGAGGATGAGTTAGAGAAAGCAGAACGCGAGAAAGCTTTAGAGAGAGCAGAGCGCGAGCAAGTAAGGCAATACGAACTAGATAAACTTAAGTATCAAACTGCGGCCGAAACCAATAGTAATACCTCTACGATCTCGGTTCAGGAACCAATTCCGTAGAAAGCCAGTTTGAAAGATCTTGTTCCGAAATTGGATCCAAAGCAAATTGATATATCTTTGTTTATGCTGATTTTTGAACGTCAGGATACGTGGGAAATGTTGGAAGAAGAGCTTGGGTGTCCCAATTAATTCCGCTTTTGCCCCCGGATATTGCCGAGATCATCGTAAAAGAACCGAAGGAGAAGGCAGACAATTTCCAGCATATAAAGCAGGTGTTATTTAAACGCTTTAAACTTAGTGCTAGAGCGCTGTGAAATAAATTCGAGGGTCACGAGCGAAAACCGAATGCGCCGTGGACGGACTTAGTCCATGAGTTACGGGGATATCTAGAAAGTTGGATAGAAACTTTAGAGATAACAGATTTTGAAACGCTAAAAGAATTGATGCTCACGGAGCAGATAAAGAAACGTGTTCCTATGGATATTCGAGAACATTATGTGGATGTCTGGGACGAGATAAATGAACCTTCTAAACTAGCTGAAAAATGCAACATATTTGAAGCGGTCCGGAGAGACATGAAGACTTTTGAGCCCCGAACTTTTGGGAGAAATTCTTTTAAGAAAAGTTATAAGAACGTGCCGAATCAATCTAAAGTTATAAGGGATCAGAAACCGGGAAAGCTCGAGAAAAAGGTTGTTCCAAAAGAATCCGCTCCGAGTAAAGAGAGAAACTTTGATAGGCAAAGAGAAATAGTGTGCTATTTATGTCGAGAAGAAAGAGGTCATAATAAGCCCAATTGTCCGAAAATCCCTCATAGACAGAATCACCCGGTATATAACTTAAATGCAGAAAGTATATTAGGAGAGGGTTTTGAACCGTATATTGATAAAGCGCATTTATTAATGGAGAACTAAGGGAATATCTTAGAGATAGCGGGACGTGCATAGATTTATGTGAGAGCGAGATGATTTCGACGGAAGATTTGTTGCCGGATCTTGTCTGGATAAAACAACCGCTGGACGCCGCTTGTAAGTGTTTGCCCTTAGCTAAGATTGTAATCGAAGGAGATTTTGGAAGGGTTGAAACGAAAGCTGCCGTGAAGCCCGCTGAGCTTAGTCAAGGTTTATATTTAATGGGCAATCGAACAGCTAAATTAATTGAGGAACAGAAACGCAACGTAAATCCTGTGAATGCGATTATTACGCGGAGTATGGCACGACAAAATTCGGATGTAAATAGTGTACAGAGCGCACGAGAACAAGATAAATCTAAATGCCCCCAGGACAAGAGCGAAGCTTCTATTCTTTCGAATGGGGTCGAGGAAAATAACAATGAGAGTGAAGGGAACGCTATCACAATGGAGGAGAACGAAAATACGGTAATCCCTTCGCTGGACAGCTCGGAAAGATCGCCCCTCGCGAAAATCACTGCAGAGGAGTTCTTATCTGCCCAAAAGAGTTACCCGGCGCTTAAAGAATTGTGGGAAAAGGCGATTACAGAAGAGAAGTCAGAATTCCAAATTCAAAACGACCGACTAGTTATGATTACGAAGACGAAACGAAGTGAGGAGAAAAAGCAGCTGTGCGTTCCTACGGTGTTTAAAGGAGAGATTTTAAACCTGTGTCATTCTTCTGTGTCAGGTCATTTGGGAGTTACGAAAACCAAAGACAGAATTCTCGCCAACTTTTTCTGGCCCAACTGCTATAAGGACATAGAGGATTATATTAGGACGTGCGATCCGTGTCGGAAGGTAGGCAACAATAGAAACAGGAGGAAAGCTCCGATGAAGTTGGTCCCCATAATTTCGGAACCTTTTAGGCGCTTGTCG
Organism: Cheiracanthium punctorium; assembly: GCA_038373885.1. NCBI lineage: Eukaryota > Metazoa > Arthropoda > Arachnida > Araneae > Cheiracanthiidae > Cheiracanthium > Cheiracanthium punctorium. The sequence goes on along the minus strand of JAWZYV010013736.1, from coordinate 89,605 downwards.
ATCGATGCGATAGGTCCGTTAATTGTTAGCGAAAACAATAACAAATATGCAATCACAGCTGTGTGCCAGGCTACAAAATATCAAAACGCAAAACCAGTGAAGGATTTAACTTCGAAATCGGTGGTGCACGCGCTAATTCAAATTTTCTCTGAGACAGGTTACCCTTGCGAACTTCAATGTGATTTAGGCAGCTCGTTTACGAGTGAACTAACGACGTTGTTTTTTGACAAGTACGATATAAAAGTGAGTCATTCTTCAGTTTGCCACCCGCAAAGTAATCAAGTGGAGAGGATGGTCTCTAGCCTGAAACGAGCTATCAAACTATTATGTTTGGAGTCCAAAAGTGAGTGGGAAAGAGTTTTGCCTATGGCACTCTTTGCCTACGTACGGTTAATCACGAAAGTACGGGTTTCAGCCCCGCGGAGCTCGTGTACGGAAAGAATATCAGAATGCCTCCTACAATTGCGTACGAAAACTGGATGAACGAGGAGAACTGGATGAACGAGGAGGAAGTTAGCCAGAATGTTGTAGATTATATTTTAGAATCAAACAGTAGATTGAAATTATGTCAGGATTTCGCAGTAAATCGTATGGCGGAGTGTCAAGAGAAGAAGAAAGTATGGTAGGACAAGAACGCTGTTTCACGTAAATTCAAAGTCGGAGATCTCGTACTAGTGCTGGCTACTGAAAAGCCCCATAAAATGGCGGTAAACTGGATAGGACCAGGTGTAGTTACGAGTGTGATATACGATACTAATTACACGGTTGACATCCCGGAAAAGAAAAATAAGAATACTATCTATCACGTGAATTTAATGAAACCGTATTATAAGAGACCCGAATATGTTAATCTAATGATAGAGGGATTCGGGAAAGAAATTGAGGAGGAGACGGATATTCCATATCATTTGCCCGATCCGACTCAGTTCGACTTCTCAGAATTAGTACGGGAAAGCAATTTGGACAGTAAATTATCCACTGAGCAGATCGGTGCTCTACAAAATTTATTGGTTAAACACTCTAATGTATTTTCGACTGACCCTGGCACCACTCCTCTGGTTGAAATGGATATAAAGTTAATAGATGAAAAGCCAATAAGATCTAGGCCCTATCGCATGTCTCCCATGCAGAGATTCTCAGGGGTGAAATAAAACGCCTCTTAGAACTAGGAGTGATAGAAATGGGACAAAGTGACTTCGCCGCCCCAATGATCATTGTGGAAAGTCCCGGAAAAGATCCTCGTCCGTGCATTGGCTATCGGGCGTTAAATGCAAAAACTCAGATTGAATTTTTTCCTCTCCCCAACATCGAAGAAGTCGTAGAAAAAGTTAGCGCAGCGTCTTTCATTTCCGTTATGGATTTGACAAAGGGTTACTTTCAAATACCTCTTTCAGAACAAGCGCAAAGGTATGCAGCGTTCGTTACGCCTTTCGGAAGTTACATACCGAAAAAAATGATGTTTGGGATGGTCAAAGCCCCATTCTACTTCTGCAAATTAATTAGCATAGTATTAGGAGGCTGAGAATGTTTTGCCCCACCCTACATAGATGACATGGCAATTTTTTCTAATGATTGGGAGCAGCATATTAGACATCTTGATGAGGTTCTAAAAAGGTTAATTGAGGCAGGTCTTAACGTTAAGCCGACAAAGTGTAGGTTTGCGCAAGACCATGTCCAATTTTTAGGTCACGAGGTAGGCTCCGGAAAACGATCCCCGAGTCAGGCGAAAATCCAAGCTGTCCAGGATTTTCCAACTCCGAAAGCTAAAACCCAGGTGAGCTCTTTTCTCGGGTTATGTGGGTATTATCAGAGATACATAAATCAGTATGCTATTTTAGCAGCGCCTTTAACTGATACTTTAAAAGGGAAACTGAAACGAGAAAAATTTGAATGGAGTGAAAGTTGTGAACGTGCATTTCAAGCCTTAAAAGCAGAGTTGACGAAAAGCCCTGTTTTGTATGCCCCTGATTTCTCTCGAGAATTTTTAGTGCAAACCGACGCGAGTTTAATAGGTGCAGGTATCGTTCTAGCCCAAGTATTTGAGGGGGAAGAACATCCGATTGTGTACCTCAGTAAAAAGTTCTCCAAGGCAGAACGGAATTATAGAACGATCGAGCGAGAATTGGCAGCTATAATTTATGGCGTAAAAAAATTGAATCATTTTCTCGATGGACGACCGTTTATTCTGCAAACGGACCATAATCCATTGGTTTACTTGAATAAAATGATAGGTACCAATTCCCGGTTAACCCGATGGGCGTTGTGTTTACAACAGTACAATTTTAAAATTGTTCATAAGTCCGAGAGAAAGCATGGGAACGCGAATGCTCTTAGCCGTGCTAATGATTACGAATAAAAAAGAAAAAAAAGGCGTGTATGACTTCTGTTTACAAATTGTATATATTTCTATTAATTGAAGTTTGGAAAAGTGTTAGCATATGTGTATTTTTTAATTAATTAAGTGTAGTATTGAAGTGTTTAGAATTGTGCGAATTTCCTGTAGTAGCATCACGTAATTTTTACAGGTAACTTTTCATTTATCGAAAGTTCAGAAACGTGAATTGTACATCTAAGGGAAAAAAAGGTTACTCTCTGATATTGTGGTGCTTAATAGTGTAATTAGGGGCTTGCGTGCCAAGCTTCCCTGTTTTTGTGTGTCCTGCATGGTCTTCCAAAAAGACAAATTTTTGATTCCAGTGGTATCAAAAATCTCTCCTGAGGGGGGAGGAGCTGTACCATCGCCCCCCTTAGTGCACCTGCACGATGGAATGTGCGAACGGCGACTGAATGTCTGGAAGGACAAAGGACAGTTTTAGACTCCGGACTCTTAGCTGAAAAGAGCGATTTTAGGCTTCTTGCTTTCGAAAGGACCGACTTGGCGTGGGAAAGGCACCTGCCCTAGTGACGTCAAAGCGAATATGACCAGAAGGAGCCGATATGACGTATGGGGAGCCTAGGCCAATAAGCTGGTCAGGAGGCAGGTTGACCCCCAGATGATGTAAGAAGCCCGAGCAAGGGGTCAGATACCTTTGAACGGAGAGAAGAGAGGAGATGTCCCTAGATTGCGCTCCGAGGCGTACGATTTTCTTTGCTGCGAGAAAAAAGTTCAGTGATCAATGAACTTCCAGCCGATCTGAGATGAGACCGCACATCCGGTACTCAACTGTATTTGTACCAGTAATTGTTGTTATGTTTAAAATTAAATTTTGTTAAGTTTTGACAAGTGATTTTATTACACGCTACCACCCAGACGATAGTGTTTGCTAACAGAATTAAATCTAGCTGTGATGAGATTATTAGAGCCGCTCCTATTAATCTGAGACGACGTTACAAAACATATTGTTTAGTTACTAAATTTAGTAAAATCGATTCAGATAGAATTTGGAGGCGGAGATACTAAACACGTGACCAAAACAAGCTGCTAAAATCACGTGACTAACGAAACGCACGCCTGGAACAAGCGCTCTGATTTGTCTACTAACTTCCCTCTTAACTTTTCCCTCATTTTTCCCTTGGTGTTAGTCACGTCTTTAGTACTAAATGTATCTGAATTCCTATTTACTAACATTTAGTATCCCCACCCACTTCCTAACTTAGTAACTGAACAATAGGTTTAGTAGCTACTAAATCTATCTGAATAAGTGCCATAGTTTATACCGATTACCGAGACTGCTAAATAATACATTTAGGTAACGAAATGGCATGCGCAGTACAATGCGCGAAGCTGTCACGGAACGTCACGTCGAAATGCTCTGTGGACATTTTGCATGGTTTCTGCGTTCGAGGCTAGAATTCGTCTACTGGCGGTATTTATAGACTTTTCACACTTGCGTCGCTCGCACCGGTTTGAACGTCGCGGCGCCAGTTGGGACTTCTTTGTTTTCACACTTGAAACGATTTGTCCTGGGTTACTAGATTTTAGTGCGTTGATCGATTTGGCTTGCTATCGCTTTGACAGATAAGAAAGATATTATTAAATAGTTCACTTCAGTTCAAGAATGCTTTGCATATTTATCTTAATAGAAATCAAATTTTTAAGAATATAAAAACATATAACAAATTTTCACTTATTTAATTTTTTTGTTTCATGAGTGGTTCCTAAATTTTTTAAATGTGAAAAAAATATTTTTAGAATCAGATAAAAGTATTTGGAATTCTAGACCGTATTCAGATTGCCTATCTCTTCAGGTGGCGAATGTAAATAAACTATGTATATCCACAGTGCATTCAAAAAATAAACATCGATTTTTCCTGTACTGTGTGGATTATATGATTTACAGGGGTTTTTCTTTTTTCTTTCAAGGAAAAAAAAACATTCTACTCAAAATGAGTTTTATTGGGAGGATAAATATTAATATCTACTCTTTTGTTTCTAAGATTAAGACATAAAATTATTCATTATAATATGTAGCTAGCTTTATAATAAATGAAGTTCATTAATCGTTACCATTTGAATAGTTATTAATCATTTATTCGTACTCTTTATAACTGCACTCATTTGGTAACTTTAAAAATTAAAATGTGGAATGCTATAAGCAATATTCTAAGAAGTACCACGCCCCTTCTCCCATCTTCCCTTTCAACAACTATAAGATTCTATTTACTCTGAAGATTTCTGTGATTGTAACTGGTTATAGGATTTAAATGAGGATAATGTTTTAGTCGTTAAAAATCTTTACTAAATTTGTATTTTGAACAAACAGTCAAAATGTGCTTTAGCCCACCACTTGGCGATTGTCAACAAACTGGCGAGTTTGTACTTTCCTGTGGAACGTCTCTGGGATTGCAATCTCTTCTGCTCTGCTCGATTCATAATCTCTGGGTTCGGTTAGTTTGGTTTTTCTCGTTCGGCAACGCGCATGTAACGCAAAAGGCTGTGAGATTCAGCCGCAGAGGAAGCACGCTTAATTTTTATGATTATTTTCCTAAGATGCACTGCAGATGCAGAAGCATAAAAATAATGGTGCTTTAAAAAAACAAATATATATATTTTTTAAAGTAACAACTATTTAAAGTAAAAATAACAAACTATTAAAAACAAAAGAGGAAGGGTTTCTCAAATATATGCTAATGCAGGCCATTTGCGAGACACAAAAAACGTCAGTGGGTCCGACCATCACTTTAGGGGGCTCCCTCAAAAATATGCTAATGCTGAGAAATCCAATAAGTTTTTCGGTACTTTTCCGTTAGCCGGGCGCAAGCGAAAAATCGGCAAATAATGTAGAATTCCGCCAAATTTCTTACAACCATAAGGTATGTTCGTTTGGGGCCATGTGCAGTGTTTCCAGAGAATTTTTTTGGGGGGGAGAGGGCGGGGTGTCTTTTTGGTGAGAAATGGTACTTAATTTTTTCGAGGCTGTCTATTTAAGTAAATACATCATCTATTACTTATGAGAATGAGAATATATTACACTGTGAAATTTGTTTGTACTTTTGTTAAAAAAGGCAACTAATAGCTTCCTTTTCTTTGGAAAGAAAGGGATAGTTTTAAAGTATTTGAAGTCCCGTGAATTTTTGGTCTCACCTTTAAAAAGGCCGCCCCCCCTCCCGAAAAAATGCGTGGTAACCCATGGTTGCATGGTTACATTATTTTATAGGCATAATAATTCGCAAACATCAGATTACCTTGCCTTATCAGTTAATCAAATGCACATGGCTCTAATCTACTGAATATTTTGATATTAGTTTACGTGTTTTACTGTCATTTAAGTGGTTATTACTATTTAGATGTCCCATAAAACTAGGAAATAAAAATGATTTCTTAGTAGAAAGAATCAACTGATTTTACTGATTACGATTTTAAATTTCATTAAATTTAAACAAATCGTTTGCGATCAATTTAATTTCTATTCAGCAATTAAAAGTTTCATTTCAAATACTTTGGAGTATTTTATTTTTTTAAAATCTCAATGAAAGGACTATATCTATTCGAAATAGAATAATCGAAATAAAAATTAATTTTTAAAAAATCTGATAAAACATACTCATTATCGCATAACGTTTAAATGATTTTGCTAGATATAGTATTCTTAAATTCATACTGTATGTACATGTAATCCCCTTCCCGACCTTCTCCTATGATATCCTCTTGCTTTCAAGCACACAAAAGTTTTCCAAGAATTCGATGACAACTTCGATAGCAGAGAAAAGCTAGTGAGGGCTGTATTATCTTTCTTTGTTCATTCTCCCTATCCATTCTGCTACCGTAAGTGGTATTTCGATGAAAATTTTCTACTGCTTATAAATTCCCCCCCCCTCCCGCCCGCGCGCCCTGTGGCCGGCCCTGGTTATAGATCGGTATAGAGGGAAAATTTTTTATAGCGCACTTAGAATTTTGATAAAGTATATTCTTAATACTAAAGTGTTGAAAGCTTAGGATTCCTCTCCAACACTTCGGGGAGAAATGTATTGCTACAGACCAGTGGCGTAGCCAAGGGGGGGGGGGGGGGGGATTGCAGGGTTTCGGACCCGCCCACAAACTCCCCAAAACCCGGGTGGTTTTTTTAAACCCACTTAAAAAAACCAATAAAACCCACACAGAAATGGGGTTTTTTGGGTTTTATTAAATATTATCAAAATTTTTCCTTTCTTTCATTTAAATCATTTGTTATTTGACACATCAAATACCAGAGTTGGGCAAAATACATGAAAATGTATTTTCGATACAAAATACAAAATACATTTATTTACACATAAAAATACAAAATACACAATACATTTATTCATACACCTGAAAATACAAAATACTTTAAAATTGTGATACTACAAAATACAAAATACTTTAAAATTGTGATAATACAAAATACTTCTAAAATTTTAATAAAGAATGAATAACATTTTATGAACAAATGTAATCGTAACCATTTCTACAGCATATATATAATATATATATAGATAATAGATTGATATAGCATGTATATGTGTATATCTTATAAATAAAAATGAAATTCTGTTTGTTTGTTTGTTTGTGGATTTGATTTGTATACAAATCCACAAAAATGGACCTATCAGCCTGAAATTTTGCACAGATATGTAAAATAATATCGAATAAATCATAGTCCACTTTAAAACTTTGAAAGTCCAACCGTTCCCGGAATTTAAGAGATATTTTATGTTCTCCACGCAAAGAGCTTTCCGTAATTGTAACCCCTGTAGTGAAAAAGGTGTGAAATAAGCATCGTGGTTGCCATGTGTGGCGATTTTGCCGAATAAAATGTTTTAAATTCTCAAAGTAAAAATAAAAGAATGATAATGAATTTTTTTGTTAGTTTATATTTGTAAGATTATTATTTTTTTATTATAATATCGTGTGCATGGGAAATCAGAGCAGGAATGAAATGTTTTATACGCAACACTATAAGAATTGAAGATTTCCGAGGCTAATATGTAAAATCTTTAGTTTGGCAAAAAAATAAAATGGCTCAAATGCCGATTCTGAGAAAGTAAGTTCTAGCCGTTTGCACAGTTTTCTGCTTGGCGCAATTTATTGAGTGCTTAAGGAAATAGATTTTTGAAAACAAGTGTAAAGGTTTTATTAGAATACAGCGTTAAATTTTAATGAGCCGTGAAGAAATAATGCAGTTATTAAGGGATTTCAAGCGATCTATCTTCAGAATTCTCGCCAATTGAGTACATTGATTTAAGTTGGGGGAATTCTGTCAAATTTCAGAAAATTGAAATCTTCTCATTTAGTACATCGGAGTAACGATGAATAAAATACGTTATAGTTGATAATTTTAAAAAATTCGGCTGTATTAAGGGATTCCACTGTTCAAATAAATGCGTGCTTTACTTTTTGGCGGCCGAACCATTTCCCATATTGATTGCTGCTAAGTCAATGCTTCGAATGATTCCCTGAAAAAACTCTTGCAAAATGGCGTATGTTGGCACTTTGGCGAGGCTTAGATTTGAAACTGGATTTGAGACTTTTATATATAATGACACTGGTTATAGATAAAAATGAATGTTGGTACATGTGTATGAGGTTGAAATACTCCAGCACCGTTGAGCACCGTTGCACCATGAAATTTGGTTCACCTAAGTCTTTTATCATGGAGAAGGTTTTTATGCTATCCGTTTTCCTCTAACTTGCCACTTGGTGCAGCAGCACAACGTCGAATTCTATTCCATTTAGCCGTTTGCTATGCGAATATCGTCCAACTGATTTCGATGAAATTTGGTACACGCGAATATTAGAACACGGAGAATATTTTTCATTATCCATTTTGCTGTAACTTGCCGCTAAATGGCGGTGCAACGCATCAACTTCTATACCGTACGACCGATCGGCATAAAATTTTTTATACTTACACATTTGAGCACGAAGAATATATTCTAATTGCGTTCCTTTTGATGTTACTCACCACTAGATGACACTGCAATGTATTATTATTTTAACTCGCCACTATATGACGCTGCAGCAGGCCAAATTCTTGACCATTCAAACGGTCGCTATGAAAATCAGTATACATAGCTATTTGAACAATGAGAATATTTTGGCGTTATCCATTTTGCAATAACTCGCCACTTGACGGCGCTGTAGCAAATCATTACTTTAATTAATCACTAGATGGCCCTGCAGTGTATCACTTCTTGACTGTGCAAATGATCGCTATGAAAATAGGTATACATAGATATTTGAACACGGGGAAGAGTTTGGCGCTATCCATTTTCCTATAATTTGCCACTTGAAGTCGCGTCAACACATGAACTTCAGGACTGTCCAGCCGATCGTCATGAAAATTCGTATACATCGATATCTGAATGCGAAGAATATTTTCGCCGCATCCGTTTTGCTAAAACTCGCCTCTAGATTGCGCTACGCCGCATGGCCTTCTGCACCGTACAAACGATTGCCTTGAAATTCGGTATGCGTGATTATTGGACACAATATAACGCAATATCCATTTTGCTATATCTGTTTATTACAATGAATAGTAATCACCACAAATCGTAATATCAAAAAGTCCATTCATTCCCGTGCAGAGAACGGGTACTTCAGCTAGTATATATATAAATATGCATATAAATAAATGATTTTTTCCTGGAATAAATTGCATCCTAAAAGTCATGAAACCAAAAGTGCTTTTGACAAATATTTATTGATCGTTATTTTTTAGTGATAATGAATGAAATTAAAATTAAAAAATGTAATAGTAACCATTTCTATAGCATATATATTATATATTACTTTAATTTATTATACACTAGGCTACATCTGTTTAAATAAAATGTGTGCTACCTAGTTTAATTAAAAAGAAATTTATAAACAATTAAACTAAGGTCTCTACATTTGTCAACGAATGCATATTATTTCCGTTTGAGCAAAAATAAAAGCACTCAAAATGCTTTAACTACATTTGATTTGTATAGTTAAGAAAATAAGAGGAGCAACAAAAATTCGCTAAAATTACTTCATTTTTATAAGTACAACATTAAAAGTTAAAAAAAGTTAAACAATTAAGTAAAGTTTCATTTATTTCATCCAAGCTAATAAAATAAAATCCTTCAGTTATGTTAAGAAGCATAAATTTAGGGTTCCAGCTCTTAAAGCAAATTCAAACCCATAACTATTACTTTTAATGCAGACATCAACGGTCAGGTTTAAATTTTTGAGAACTCGATCCATCCTTGATTCAAAATGTATGATGAGAAAAATTGAGTAAATGATGAACAATTAAATTAGAAAAAGGAATTTGAGGTTTCCAACCAAGACAGTATATATATATATATATATATATATATACATCTCTCTCTCTCTCTCTCTCTATATATATATATACATATTCCATATATTCCTTCCTCACTTCACAAAAAAAAAAAAAAACATTGAAAAGTTTGTACATTAACATTTATGACTTATTGAATTCAGTTAAACATTTGAGCAAAAATACTCAGCTTAACCAATTTCATAATAAAAATGAAGTTTTACCTTTAAGTGAGTTTTAAAATTTCTCGTCGTTTTAAATGTTCCACTTATGATAGAACTTTTTGGCAGGCAAAGCTGGCATTGGGCCTTAACTTTCTCATTTGCTTCTATACATAAAATTTTTAAAAATTTGCCGCTTAGAATTGCACATCGACTCTCCAATTCCTCTGGACTGAAATCTTCATCCATCTCGTGGAACAAGTTCACTGATACTGACTCTACTATTTTTCTGTAACTTGGTCAAGCATTTGAAATTGTTTATCAATTCTTTTACAGAAATCGAATAAATATTACTCGGGTTTTCTTTCTTTTTCAGCTTCATTCGCATCTATAAATCAGTTATCAGCAATAAAGAAAACCATCTAGACAAAACATCATTAAATCAATCTAAATAGGCGTGTGAGATTACCCCCTTCTTCCTGTTTAATATAGCCTAAACGTTGCAAAAACTCATAACACCTCTTTAGTTACCATATATAACACTAAAACAGAGCAGATGCAACAGACATATATCATGAACTGAAAAAAAAATGTATACCAGCTGTTCTGTTATTTTTATTGGATTTCGCCAAACCAAGCTACTTTTGATGTTACACTACTCGTAATTTAACTTCAGAATAAAAAATGTATTTTCAGTATTTTGAAAATACAAAATACATTGAAAATGTATTTTAAAATACACTTTCAAAATACATTGCTTTTTCTTGTGAAAATACAAAATACAAAATACAAATGTATTTTGAAAATAGTATTTCAAATACATGTATTTGAAATACTGCCAACTCTGTCAAATACATATAATATTACCTGCATAACTTAGTGCATTATATTAAATATATATATATATATATATACAACAGCAGATGCAAGAATTACAAACCTCAAGTGGAAAAAAAACAGATGCTGAGCCAAATAAAGTACAATTAAACAATGTGATAATAGAATGGAACGTAAATTATAACCGCTGGCACCATCGTCAGGAGCCATAACCAGTAGATTATAATTAAGAGGCACTGTAGGGGCAAATCAGGCAGGCCGTTCCCATCACCATCTCAGAATTTCATGATTTTTTTTTCTTGTGTTGCCTTACCCAAGCAAATAACAAATAATTAAGCAAATAATTAAGCAAATAATTAAATTCTAATTTTACACTGTGCACAAGACTTTTATAATAAGAAAAATTTATTTGTAACTTTAATCAAAACAAAATCGAAAAAAAACTTGATTACGCACAAAACAAAATAAAAAAGAAATTGATTACGCACAAAAGAAAAACTTGATTACGCACAAAATTTATAAGCTAAAACTTTAACACACATATGGTCAACCGCGGGCCGGATGGGGCTCGCCACCATAGATATAGGAATCTCTAGATTGAGCATAACGAGAGAAAACTTGTTGCCTTCAAATGGTAGCCATGTTAGTGGCATGCGCATGCGCAAAATGACAATAATTTAAATTTTAATAGTGTTTTCAATCATTTTAGAACGATCTGTATTTTAAAAAGTACTCGTATCGAAATATTTTCCCTCGAACTTATTTACTTTTCTGAAGTATTGCAACGAATGTTCTATTTTACATCGACGGCAACCATGATAGTGGCAGAAATGGGGTGTGTTTTTGGCAACAAAAAGCACACGATGAGGAACATTGGATGAGCAATTTAGGTATTCCTAAATCTATGCTCGGCTTTTGATCCGGCCCGCGGAACATTTGAAAACCCCGTATAAACCATTCAATATACGATATAAATCCCAATTATACGGCCCGCCACTTCGCTAAAATCCGGAAGTTTGGCCCACAAATTTTCAAAGGTTGCCCATATCTGCTTTAACACTTTAAAGGTCGTCATACCCTGAAATATCAAACAATGTCAAAAACTGTCTCCCCATCAATTTTGATATCTATATCATACCCAAGCCGAATCAGAAGTCCTTGCGCCAAATTTTTAAAAAAAAATTTAACACATGTCTCTTAATCATGGAATTTATATCAAGAGCTAGACTTTCTCCAACGATATGTAAAGCCTATATGTACAGTAGAATCTCCCTATAACGAAGTCTCCTTAAAACGGATTTCCCCCTAACGAAATTTTTCATGGAAACGTAACTTTAAGGCTTAAATAAAACTATGAACATTCTCCATATAACGAAGAGCTTATCTTCCCATAGCGATTATTTCAGATTTACCTTTGATTTTTTTTTGTTAACTTTGAAGAAAATTTTAGTTTTTGAACAGACCACTTAGTGACAGAATAACAGATGATAAAAATGGAGGCCAGGAAAGTAAAACTGACTCCGATAATGAAGACACTTCACCAGCGCCCGATTATGACCAACAGCGGCACCGGGCATTGATGGATTTGGAGGCCCCCATCCATGAAATTTGTTATATTTTTCATAAAATTTTGATATAAAAAAGAACAGAAGAAACATTTAAAATTTGGGGCCCTGGGCAAAGTCCCGATTTGCCCATATAATAATAAGGCCCTGCCCTTCACCACCAAAACCACATCATACTAAAATGCTTCAACCTTTGAAAACTATTAAAAAGAGGTTTATAAATGGAAGAAAATGTGCCTCACTCCATTTTCAGCGCACTTTTAAAATGTGAATATTTTTATGAAAATTTAAAATCACAGAAAGCAAAACAATGTAAAATAACGGAATTTTGAAGTAAAATAAACGTAAGTGCATTACATATTTTATTCTCTAACTTCGTGGATTGTCGTAATTTTTTAACATTTCATTTATACAATAAAAAGTAAGAAATGGCAAGTTTAACAAATTTATAATAAATACCATAATTAAATATTTTTAAACATCGAATTAACTAAAAAGTTTGTAATATTTGCTGAAATAACTCCAAAAAGCTCTAATCTCTGTACAACGAAATTTTCTCTATAACGAATTTTTTCACTGGAACCGAGCAAGTTCGTTATAGGGAGATTTCATTGTGTGTATATATATGTAGATAAATATGAATGAACTCTTTTTCGATTCCACACTGTGAGAAAATAAACGTTTATAAAACTGAAGTAAATTATAGCCTACCTCTCGACGTTTGTTTTTTGCAATCCTTCCAGATAGAGTATATAGTGTTGGGCACCAAATGATATTAGGAGAATAGACGATTATCCTGTTAAACTGACATCGATCGATTCTTCGTACAGAATTTCGACCACACTTGGTGATACGACATCCAGTCAGCAATGGTTAGAAAAAAAAAAAAAAAAAACAGTTCGAAAACACTGGCGCAAACAAATGTGCCAATGAAACGACGCCTCATCTCATTACCAAAATAAAGATTCTAGAATGGTGTTGCGCCTGCGTGGTTTTCTTCTGAAAAGCGAAGTTTCGGTTGAAAAGTATCGGTGAAAATGGATGAGAGCAACAGAAACCGATACTTTTAGAATCGAAAGAACAGATACCGATACCTAAAAATATAGCAGGTATCGGCACCGATACTATCGGTTGCCGATACTATCGGTCGATCCCTATTCGTAAACATTGTCGTAACTGTCTCCATTCACCAAATGCGAAAAAAAACTATCTAAATTAATTAACTTTACATATACCATGTCTTATACTTCATTTAAAATAAACAAAAAGTAAATAATAATGTTACGAATTTTCGAGGCAACCCGCTGCTCAGGGGCTTAAAATAGTTTAAAATTCGTATTCTACGCTTCATATAGATAAATTTTGCTTTTTGTTGCATCAAAATAGGCCAATTAGAACCAGAGATACGGAGGTTTCGCTTTCCCATATGTTTTTCTATGGGGCTTCTAGAAATCTCGAGAAATATTAGTCCTAGGGCTCCGATCTCTTCACATTTGGGGACTTATTTTTAGCGCCAAATTTGGCGATATTTCGCCAAAAGTCGCCAAGCTTGGCGACTTTTTGGTCATTTGGCACGATTTTCCCAATGGGTCTTGGAAGTTGTTTTTCCTGCATTAAAAACGCATAATAACCTAACATTTTTCTTCTATGACGTAATCAGAAGTCCCGCTTTATCTGGAATCTTCGAGGAATATACTTTTCTAGAAACTGCTCGCATCTTCTACCTCCTCTATAGATAGAACCGCGCATTGCCCCGAACGTTCAGTGCGAGTTGAACACTCAATGTGTGAAGAGCTCTCAGTACGCTTGATTTCTGTGAATTGATAGTGCTATAGAAGCTGTGTTTTAGCTTGCTTTGTGAAGCTGTTTTTAAAGTGCTGTGTGTAAATTCTTCATTGCTGTGTCTTAAGGGATTGTATACTATATCTCTTGAATATTTTCACTGAATTTTTGCCTGTGAAAGTGACTTATTTTGTGTGAGAAATACAGCATTTGTGAGAGCTTCTGATCTAAGCGAACTGTTAAAAGCACATTACTGCTAGATTGTGCTAGTGAATTGTGTACAGCTGATTGTTCTACGAAGTTCTAGAAGCAATAAAGTCTGTGTTCCATCCTGACAAGTGACTTTTTACTTGAACTTTTTTTACACCTACTGGACTTTAGAACGACGAACCCCAGGAGTAGCAGAGTAATTGCGCAACATTTGGTGTCAGAATCGGGGTTCTAAAGAAGGACTTTAATTTTCCAGTTTATGGTTTTGACTAGACAAAAAATGGAAGAACAACTTTAAAAGCTCATGAATATGATGCAGGAAATGAAATCCGGACAAGATGAGATAAAAAAAGAGATGAAAGCCGGACAAGACGAGATGAAAGCCGGACAAGAACAGATGAAGGCGGATTTAGAAAGAAAATTGAAGCCGGACAAGACGAAATGAAAGCTTCACACGATGAGGTGAAAACCGGATTAGAAGAGATGAAAGCCGGACAAGATGAGATAAAATCTGAGCAAGGCGAGATGAAATCCGGATTGGACGAGTAAAAGACAGCGCACAATGAAGTGAAAAGCGGATTGGAAGAGTTAAGAGCCGCACACGACGATGTGAAGACCGGACTAGAAGAATTAAGAGCCGCACACGACGAGATGAAATCCGGACTGGAGCAGAAAATAGAAGCCGGACTGGAAGAAATGAAATCCGGACTGGAGGAAAAAATACAGACAAATCAAGAAAATATGGAGAAGAGAATGTCGATACTAGAAGAAAGCCAAGCAAGAAACGTGAAAGAGTTGCGTGAAGAATTTGAGAATAAAATTGAGGAAAAACTTGACTCTCTAGAAGGGGGAGAGGGGAAAATTACCTGAAAACATCAAGTTGTCGTCACGCCGCCCAACAGTGAAACTAACGACCTATGATGGAAAGACTCCCTGGGAAGCTTACAAGACCCAATTCTTGATCGTCGCCAAAGCCAATGGTTGGAGCGAGTCCGAGAAAGCAGACCAACTGGCCGCTTCCCTTAGCGGAGACGCAATTAATGTACTACAAACCATCGGGGCGACAAAGATAGGAGATTTCGACGCACTTGCATGTGCCCTGGAGATGAAATTCGGAGAGAAGTGCCAGAAAGAATATAGTAGAATCCAACTTAAGTCAAGGATGCAGAGATCTGGCGAGAAACTTCAAGAGCTGGCTTCGGACATAGATAGGCTGTGTCATCTAGCCTACATGGACCACCTTGATAATGTCCGAGAAGAAATGGCGGTGCGTCATTTTATTGAAGCCATCCGTAATCCAGAAACCCAAAAGTCACTTATGTTGGAGGATTATCAGGATTTGAAATCTGCTCTCGTCTTCGCAATGAAGCTAGAAGCAGCTCAGCGGGCCGTCAGGAAAGATCGGCATGCTGTTAGAGCTGCCACGGTCCAAGAGGGAGCCGACAAAGACACAGAGAGCGTCGAGAACAGGTTGAAGAGAATTGAAGATCTCATAGAACGAAAATTAAAATCCGATAGAACGAGAGATGGCCCAAAGAAAGTGAAATGTTGGAGGTGCAACAGCGAGGGGCATTTACGTAAATACTGCGACGCACCAAAGAACTCTCGTCGTAAAGATCGCAGTTATCAATGCACCAGAGAAGCCCATGAAGGAAGACAGAAAAGAGACGACTTTCAGGAACAGAGACTGACGGATATTCAAAAGCCTCGTTTGAAAGTCTTACAGATTTCATCAGTGAATGGCGGCAGTAATGGACTCTTCGTACTTGGATACGTTAATGGTTCCCCATGATACATGGTGATTCATACTGGAGCGAACGTAACCATCATAAAGACGGATCTGGCCAAGAAATTAAATTTGCAGATTATCTGGACTCCGCCCTCGCTGACCCTCCAGACTGTGACAGGTGACAAGATCGAAGTGGGCGGAAAAGCGCAAGTAGAAATCACGTTTGGAAATGCCAGATACGACCATGTGGTATATGTCGCCAATATTACAGACTCTTTCATCCTCGGACTGGACTTTTTAAAATCACACAAATTTAATTTGGACTTTAAGAATAATGAGCTTCGTTCAGACTCAGAAGAAATAGCTGCGTTAGATATTAGAAATGAAACTGTTTTACCTGTTCAGCAAATAATAGCCCAGACTGATATCACTCTACCTCCAAGAACTGATTCAATAATTTCTGGAACAGTAAAAGAAAGCAATAAATTCCGCTTTGGATTAATCGAACACCCAAACAATAGTGATTCCGTCAGAGGAGTACTTGTGGGAGCAACACTTGTGGACTTGTCGAGAACAGAAATTCCAGTTAGAGTAGCAAATGTGACGGACAAGTCGAAGGTGATAAAGAAAAATGAAGTGTTGGCGACATGCACTCCTGTTACCTGTGTTAATAAGAACATCAGCCAAACGACAGCTAAATCTTCCGAGTGCCTGACGAAGGAATTATTAAGAGTCGTGGAGTTAACGGCGGAACAGAGAAGCGCTGCGGAGAAAGTAATAGCTGAATTTGAAGACCTCTTCTCTCGTACTTCCGGTGACTTTGGCCGTACGAGGTTAACGCAACATAGAATAGACACAAACAGCCATTCTCCCATCAAGCAACATCCTAGGCAGCTGCAATTTGCTAAGCAAGAAGAGGTGAACAGACTTTTAGAGGAGATGCAGCGTGATGACGTCATCGAGCCATCGACTAGTCCGTGGGCCTCGCCGATTGTTTTGGTCCGAAAGAAAGATGGTTCCACTCGGTTCTGCGTTGACTACAGACGTCTGAATGACATTACCAAGAAAGACAGCTACCCTCTTCCCAGGATAGACAACACATTGGACACTTTATCGGGAAATGAATGGTTCTCCACTCTGGATCTCAAGAGTGGCTACTGGCAAGTAGAAATCCATCCCGATGACCATGAAAAGACTGCGTTCACCACGGGACAAGGATTATGGCAGTTCAAAGTTATGCCTTTTGGACTCTGCAACGCACCTGCTACATTCGAGCGTCTAATGGAGACAGTGTTGAGAGGACTTTCCTATGAAGCATGTCTCGTTTATTTGGACGATATCATCATCGTCGGAAGGACTTTCTAAGAGCATCTCGAGAACATTCGAAAGGTACTGCAGAAATTAAAAGAGGCAAACTTGAAACTAAGCCCATCGAAGTGCAATTTGTTTCGTCGGGAAGTACGTTACCTCGGGCACATAATATCCGCCCACGGAATCCGAACCGATCCCGAAAAGACGTCCGCAGTCAAGAACTGGAGTCGTCCGGAGAATATCCATGACTTACGAAGTTTTCTCGGTCTGTGTACTTACTATTGAAAATTCGTGAAGGATTTTTCTCAAATTGCAAGACCTCTTCACAAATTGACCGAGACTGGTCAGAAATTTCTATGGACTGAGGAATGTGAGGACGCATTCAACGAACTGAAGACGGCTTTAACATCTTCGCCGATCCCGTCGTATCGTCACCCTGACAAGCCATTTATCCTGGACACAGACGCAAGTAAGGAGAGTGTTGGAGCAGTTTTGTCCCAGGAGATAGATGGCCAAGAGCACGTCATTGCTTACTGGAGCAAATGCCTTTGAAAGGCAGAACGTAACTATTTTGTTACGAGAAAGGAACTTCTTGCTATCACTAAGGCCGTGGAGCACTTCCATCATTACCTGTACGGCCGAAAGTTCCTGCTCCGAACGGACAATACGTCTTTAACCTGGCTTCTAAATTTCAAGAATCCAGAGGGCCAAATAGCCAGGTGGATACAGCGATTACAAGAATATGACATCGAGATACGTCATCGGAAAGGGGCATCTCATGGAAATGCAGATGCTTTGTCAAGAAGGCCCTGTATAGACAGCTGTCGCTATTGCTCCAGGGCAGAGAAAAATTACCATCTGAAACATCCCGTTGTCCGCCAAGTTACATCATCGGCACCATCCCAAGATCCCTGGAGTGACGAAAATGTTCGGGCGGACCAATTAGCAGACAGCGACATCAAACCTATTGTGGAAAAATCCAGCGCTAAGCCCAGTTGGCAAGAAATATCATCTTACAGTCCAGCAACAAAACAGTACTGGGCTTTATGGTATTCGCTTCGCCTGAGAAATGGAGTCCTGTATCGTAAATGGGAGTCGGACGACGGCAAGATGCTCCGATGGCAGTTAGTACTCCCTCGCTCGAGGATTCCGAAGGTTCTAGAAGAGCTGCATAATGGCTTAACTGGAGGCCATTTTGGCATAATGAAGACCCTGCAGAAAGTTCGCGAGCGCTTCTACTGGGCTAGGGCTCGAGGCGATGTCGAAAAGTGGTGTCAAGCTTGTGACAACTGTTCTGCCCGTAAAGGCGCGAAGAAACGAAGCCGTGGAAAACTACATCGTTACAATGTAGGAGCGCTTTTCGAGAGAATTGCCCTCGACATCTTGGGACCGCTTTCGCGAACTTCGAATGGCAACAAATACATCCTAGTTGTCATTGACTATTTCTCTAAATGGCCCGAAGCGTTTCCTATTCCCGATCAACAAGCTACGACCGTAGCAGAGGTATTGGTGCAAGAATGGATTTCCAGGTATGGAACCCCTCGCAAATTCATTCCGACCAAGGAACGAACTTTACCTCTGCAGTCTTTAAAGGACTATGTCAACTTCTCGGAATAGACAAAACCCAGACTACGCCTTTACACCCACAATCAGACGGCATGGTGGAGAGGTTCAATCGCACAATTTTAAACAACCTCTCGCTCCTGGTATCTAGGAATCAAGAGGACTGGGACACGAAACTCTGCCTCTTCCTGCTGGCCTATAGGAGTGCCGTCCATGAGACTACCGGCTTCACACCTTCCCAGATGCTGTTCGGCAGAGATCTTCGTCTTCCCGCCGATCTAGTGTTCGGCCGCCCTCCAGATGCGCCTTCATCGCCAGAGGAGTACATGGAAAATCTTCGGGCACGGTTTGAAGACGTGCATCATTTTGCTCGGGAGCGGATCAGCCTGAACACGGAAAAGATGAAGACTCGTTACGACACGAAGGCTACGGGACACGAGTTCAACGCAGGTGACAAAGTTTGGCTATGGAATCCTACTCGCCGGAGAGGCCTGTCTCCCAAGCTGCAATCGCCGTGGGACGGTCCTTACACAGTCCTAAACCGGCTGAAAGACGTCCTCGTACGGATTCTTAAGTCACCAAACTCGATGCCAAGAGTTGTACATTACGATCGGCTAGCCATCTACCGCGGTTTTAATTAGTTATTTGAATATCAGACCATGGTCACTATGGCGTAATTCCTCCTTTCTTTCAACTCTCATTTCTTTCCTGTCTTTCTCTTCTCTTCCTCTTTCGTCAACTCTCTTTCACTCACTACTTACGCCATGCTTAGTGTACATATTTGTAATATATTGGTTTTTATTAATGTGTATTTGTTTATTACATTGATTCTTATTAGTGTAATTGTTTATTATGTATATTATTTATTTATTAGAGTGTATTTGCTTACTGTGTTTATTGATTATTTGCTTAAATTATGTTGTTAAGATTTGGTTAACGGTTGGACACTGTATATATTTGTGTGACCTCCTAACTGGGTATTGTACTGCCCGGGACGTGCAGTCCTTGGGAAGGGGGAAATGTTACGAATTTTCGGGGCAACCCGCTGCTCTGGGGCTTAAAATAGTTTAAAATTCGTATTCTACGCTTCAAATAGATAAATTTTGCTTTTGTTGCATCAAAATCGGCCAATTAGAACCAGAGATACGGAGGTTTCGCTTTCCCATATGTTTTTCTATGGGGCTTCTAGAAATCTCGAGAAATATTAGTCCTAGGGCTTCGATCTCTTCACATTTGGGGACTTATTTTTGTCGCCAAGCTTGGCGACTTTTTGGTCATTTGGCGCGATTTTCCCAATGGGGCCTGGAAGTTGTTTTTCCTGCATTAAAACGCATAATAACCTAACATTTCTCTTCTATGACGTACTCAGAAGTCCCGCTTTATCTGGAATCTTCGAGGAATATACTTTTCTAGAAACTGCTCGCAGCTTCTACCTCCTCTATATATAGAACCGCGCATTGCCCCGAACGTTCAGTGCGAGTTGAACACTCAATGTGTGAAGAGCTCTCAGTACGCTTGATTTCTGTGAATTGATAGTGCTATAGAAGCTGTGTTTTAGCTTGCTTTGTGAAGCTGTTTTTAAAGTGCTGTGTGTAAATTCTTCATTGCTGTGTCTTAAGGGATTGTGTACTATATCTCTTGAATATTTTCACTGAATTTTTGCCTGTGAAAGTGACTTATTTTGTGTGAGAAATACAGCATTTGTGAGAGCTTCTGATCTAAGCGAACTGTTAAAAGCACATTACTGCTAGATTGTGCTAGTGAATTGTGTACAGCTGATTGTTCTACGAAGTTCTAGAAGCAATAATGTTTGTGTTCCATCCTGACAAGTGACTTTTTACTTGAACTTTTTTTACAATATTGTGAATAAAAGAAATTGTCGAAATTCTACATCATTTATTTCTGACTTGCATACTATTTTACAACAAAATTCTCAAGTACAAATTTTCAGGTTATTTACTTAGTTTTATTATAGAGTCTGTTGTATTGTTTATTGTGAGCTTCTTTGATACTTTTTATATTAGAAATCGTAAATGGAGTAACAGAAGCAAATTCATTTTGACAAAAAAATATCCTGTCTGTAGTGACCGTTTTTGTGTCATCTCACCGTGGCCATTTAATGAATGAGAGTCAGGTGTTTATGCAAATATTTCATTGTAGCAGTCGCATCTACTTCTGATAAAGCGATGACCCTTCCACTGTAAAATAACTGTTGGGTATTTTTCGGACGTTGAATCTCCATAAACCAGAAACTACCCGAAACTACCCAGAACCAACCACGGAGCAGAATTTCCCGGAGTGAACGATTGCTACGTATATGATGAATGGTGTTGGGCTCAAGGCGAGCAACGAACAAGAAGCGAGGTGTCGCTGGTGGATGAGTGTCCTGCGGTTTGTAGCAAGTAGCTACCTATTTAATTTAATGTTAATTTACAAAATAAATTACTTTTAATTTTGCTCAAGTCTGTTTCTTTCTGCCCAAACATTCCATTATTGTTATGGGCCGGTTTAATTCCACGAACGGACTTGCCAAGTAGTACAGGGATGCCCAAATTAAACTTCCCCAACTCAGAGGCATGTGCAGGATGTTGTATGGGTCATAATATAATGAAATTTTTAAAACAGACAATTCAGATCACGCGCTCGTGATTTATTAAAAATAAATTAGTAGCTCAAGAAGTTGCCGATAGGTGGCGCTACAGATCAACAAGACGTTCTACAGATTTTCTATATATGTGCCGTGGTCGAATAGGACATATCAACAGCACGAGAAACAGTTGGCACACTGACGACACCATGTGGCGATTGGCTAGTGGAGTCCACGACCGCCAAAGCAACGTCTTATACGCGTGCAGAATCCACAACATGTCGTCCTCTACCTGGTAAAATTCCCAGCTGTCCGGTTCTTTCGAACTTCTTCATCATGTCTCGTAAAGCGCGAAGTGTTATTTTTAGCGCGAGGTAGTATTTTTAGCTAACACCTCGCGAGATGTTAGCTAAAAATAGTTTTCAGTATTCCAGCTATATACTTTGATGGCAGAAAAGATAAAGTTTTAAATGTAGTAAAAAGGGAGTCAAAAAATAACGTTAAGTTATTGTAGGATAACACAATTCTGTTATCAAGGAACCTGACTCTGTTTATGTCGGCTACGCTGTCCCAAGTACTGTGACGTCCAAAGCATAGAACATGCCATGCATGACTTGTTCTCTTCTGAAAACGTTTCATTGTGAGAAACTGTAGCTGTTGGTAGTGATGGAACAGCAACAAACACAAGGAAAAATGGTTGTGTAATACGGTTGTTAAAAAAACGTTTGGATCAACCTTTACAGTGGATCATATGCCTTTTACACACGAATGAATTGCCTTTAAAACACCTTTTTTTCATTCTTAGATGGGGCAACTACTGGGCCAAGTTCCTATTCTGGTACTATTGGAAGATTGCTAGAAAAATGTGAAGAAAATCCTATTGTACGGTATGAAAAGATAGAAAGCGTTTTGCCGGATATTTTGGTCGATATCATCTAAGACCTAAGTTCTGACCAACGTTACTTGTACGATATTACATCACATCAGCTGTAATTAGTGGCCATTATCCTCCCGATCTAGCACACAGAACTCCAGGGAAAATTTCGCATGTTCGATGGTTAATAAAAGCCAACAGGTTATTAAGGCTATATATTTCCACGAGTAAAGCATCTGAAAACCTTAATCATCTTGCCACGTTTGTTGTTAGAGTTTACGCGCCTGTTTGGTTCCAAATTAAAACTCATCCATCATGCAAAGATGGGTCTAGAATTTTTTGGAAATTGGTTTAGAATTCTCGATACCTTCCAATTAAACTGAAAAAAGGAGTCGACCCTGTCATTGAGCGGAACAGTTTCTTTGCGCATCCTGAGAATCTTCTGTTGTCGATGCTCTCAGATCCTGAAAAACCCATTCGTGAACTTGCTGCAAGAAGGATTATAAAAGCAAGAGAAGCGACTAATTCTGAAAAGGTCCCTCGTATTTTTGAGCTCACTAAAATTAAGCTTAATGCCAAATCATAAACAGACCTTATAGATTGGCAACAAAAATACCATCCTTAGAGACGTCAAGAATGAAGATTTGCTTTCAATGGTGGAAACAAAAGGAAATACAAAAATACCTTTTCTAAGACTGCCATGCCATACCCAGGCTGAAACGTTCAGTAAAGATACTAACAGAGGTTTCTATGTAAGGATGTGATAAGAATGCCAGAGAAAGTCTCATAAAATCAAAAATTGAGTCAAGAAAACTCATGCCCAAATTTGCCACCAAACGTGATTTTAAGGTCTCTTTTGACTAATTTTATGAATGCTTATATATGCTTTATGTGGCTCACATTTTTAGTAAATTAATATTAATTTGTTCTCTCTGACTTGTTTTTTTCATAATAATAAATAGTTTAATAGAATTTATAAACAATATTGTTACGAATTTTCGGGGCAACCCGCTGCTCTGTGGCTTAAAATGGTTTAAAATTCGTATTCTACGCTTCAAATAGATAAATTTTGCTTTTTGTTGCATCAAAATCGGCCAATTAGATCAGGAGATACGGAGGTTTCGGTTTGCCATTGTTTTTCAATGGAGGTTCTAGAAATCTCGAGAAATATTAGTCCTAGGGCCTCGATCTCTTCACTTTTGGGGACTTATTTTTGGCGCCAAATTTGGTGATATTTCGCCAAAAGTCGCCAAGCTTGGCGACATTTTGGTCATTTGGCGCGATTTTCCCAATGGGGCCTGGAAGTTGGTTTTCCTGCATTAAAAACGCATAATAACCTAACATTTCTCTTCTATGACGTAATCAAAATTCACGCTTTATGTAGAACCCTCGAGAAAAATACTTTTCTGGAAACTTCTTGTACCTTCTGCGTCGGCTATTTATAGAAGCGCGCGCTGGCCCCGACAGTTCAGTGCGAGTTGAACGCTCAATGTGTCAAGAGCTCTCAGTACGCTTGTTTTGTGAATTGATAGTGCTATAGAAGCTGTGTTTTAGCTTGCTTTATGAAGCTGTTTTTAAAGTACTGTGTGTACATTTTTCATCGCTGAGTCTTGAGAGACTGTTAGTGTTATTTCTCGTATATTTTCACTGAATTTTTGCCTGTGAATGTGACTTATTTTGTGTGAGAAATACAGCATTTGTGAGAGCTTCTGACCTAAGCGGATTGTTAAAAGCACTTTACTACTAGATTTTGCTTGTGAATTGTGTACAGATGATTGTTCTATGAAGTTCTAGAAGCAATAAAGTTTGTGTTCCATACTGACAAGTGACTTTTTACTTGAACATTTTACACCAACTGGACTTTAGAACGACGGACCCCAGGAGTAGCAGAGTAATTCCGCAACAATATGCTCCTTCAAGTTTCATCAGTATGGTAGCACAAATGTAAATTTTCAAAATAAATGCACAGGTAGAAGGAAAATACTAACTTTAAAAAAGTAATGCTTTTTAAAATCCTCTAATCTTGGGTCACACTTTGATCACTATTATAAATGAAAATTTAACAGAAAAAATTTTCCCATATAAGAGTGCTCCACCCTATGTACATTCCATAAGCGCAATAGCGCTGCATAGTAGTCAAACGGTTAACTTTTAGTCTCCAAAGTTTTTTTTTAATTGTTATGTACTTCAGGCTTGTGTATAGTAACTTAAAACGAATAACTGTATATAAGTGTTAACGTAACTGTGAAACAAAAATTAAATAATATGTAATGTTTATAATTTAAAAAAGCTAAAAAGTTATTTTTTATTACTTGGGTAGGATGGATCATGGTCCAATGTATCCCAGTTTGAGTGGACCAAGGTGCCCCATATTCTTGAATTTCAAAAATATAGTAATATTTTTTCTTTATCATAAAACTAAACTAACAGTAAATAATTATTAAATCGATAAATTTACCTTATAACAGAGATTCAGTTTAGTGCTCCAATCTTAATTAAACAAATGTTAGAAAAAACAAAGTAGCAGACTTCTGAAAATTAGTCAGAAGTGCTAAGATACAACTCATTGAAATAAAAAATGGCTCCTTACCACTAACATGTGGTTTCTTTATAGGATTTGTGCAACTATGAGAGGCATTTGTTGATAATAAAATGAAATAAAATAAAATAATATTTCAAAAATAACTGAGCCTGGTCCACTGTGCCCCTAGGTCCAACGAGCCCCAACTCCCCCTACGCTATTTTGACAAGATGGATATGTATGTGTGTATGTGAGTGAACACGATACCTCCTAAACGGAGCATTCGATTAAGCTCAAATTAGGCATATTTGTTATAGGCTACCATCGCAAGACTGGTATTGATTTTGATGTGTATAGGATCTGTAGGTTTTTTTTTTTTTTTTTGTAACAGGGCTACGAATAAGATTTTTTTACATTATGGCCTATGGACCCAACTGTACAGAAGTAAAAGTAAACATTTAACACAAAATATGCAGTATTAAAGTGAGCTAATGATTAAAATATTTATGCAGCTAAAAAGAAATTTCTCATAGAAGTCCAACAAGTTAATAACATACTAGAAAAAAAAAAGTGTGTATGCGTTTATAATTATTTTCATATTATACTTTCATTCTAACAAGCTATACACACTTAAAATGCAGAATATATATTAAGTAGTATACATAGATGTATATGTTTGTGCATCTGTTCATTCACACCAAAACCAATTTCTTATTTCAACTACTGGGAACAATTAAAATAATTAAATCAAACCAATATAACTGTTCTGTTTTAAATGTACACAACAAAATTAAAAGAATATATATAGTATTCATTAATGTGAAATTCTTACATTCTAGACGGTTATTCATTTATGTAAGGGAAGAGTGCACTTTAGTGTCCAACAGATATATCAAAAAAGACTGAATTATAAAAAGTAATTCATGCCTTTTCCAATGGGTCTGTTAGCTTAACCCATTTATGCCTAGCGTCCCTTTTTTGGGACGGCATTTTCGCTATTAGTCGAAAACGTTATTTATTTTTCCTAGCCTTTATTCATGAGCATCGAGCCTCAACTCTACAAAATATTTTAACATGACCAAGTAGGATGTTGATATTTCGATTTTTATGCATAATGATTTTAAAAGAAATCATCCCTTGTTCAAGAAGTTGACGTCAGAAATTTATCTATTATTTCTGTTATCAGTAAAAATCGAAGAAAGTCGCAAAAATATCCAGGCACGAATGGGTTAAAGTCGCAAAAATATCCAGGCACAAATGGGTTAACCCATTCGTGCCTGGATATTTTGCGACTTTCTTCGATTTTTGCTAACACCAGCAGTAATTGATAAATTTCTGATGTCAACTTTTTGAGCAAGGAATGATTTCATTTAAAATCATTATGTATAAAAATTGAAATGTCAACATCCTACTTGGCCATATTAAAATATTTTGTGGAATTGAAGTCCAATACTCGCGAATAAAGGCTAGGAAAAATAAATAATGTTTTCGACTGATAGCGAAAATGCCGTCCCAAAAAAAGGGACGCTAGACATAAATGGGTTAATGTTCTTCAAATTATACAGCAGAAATTCATGTAAGCACTGATTCATTCCTATAATTAAGAATTAAATATATAAACAGGGGAACAATATATTTATCTCATCACATATCCAACAATTTCTTCACTTAAACAAGTGCACATGAAACAAAATATACTAGTATTTTTATCCCTGGAAAACCAGATGCAGCAGCTTGTATATTTAGCACAAAAGGCAAGTTATAATTCTTTTACGAATTACTCATGATGGATAATCGTTTCCCATTAACGTAATTCATCATTTATCCTTTGCATAATCGATGAGAGATAATCATTTGAGTCATATGCTCTTTCTCCTTTAAATAATACGATTAAAACAAACCATGTTAAAATATAAACACTTGTAAAATAGTCTAAATGAAGTATATGATAAGCCACTAAATGAATTTTTAAACAGAAAAAAATGATACATATAAATATATAACTCACTTGTAAACAGCGTAATTACACAGCAATGTGATGCTTACAAATGTCGGCTCCGGCCTTGCAGGTAGAGAAACTTTCTTTAACCGTCCAGCAACTTGATTTTTCAAATTTCATAATTATTGTGTACTTTACTGAATGAAATGAAGTAGTCTGAAGACAATAACCACATACTTCAATGATCCTGTCAGTGTCTTCGGTTTTTCTCACATGACATGAAATGGCTGGATCTTAAAAGCTTCTCGTCTTCAATAAATAAGTCAATATTGTTATTACAGTCTGCACAATTGAAGATATTAGCTAAATCTAAATTCAAATCCAACACAATCATGCAAAAAATCGACGTCAAATAGAGAAATTAATCAGAAAAGCAACACTCTGTCAAGCGGTCAATGCTATAGAGCATTTCGACGGGCCGCGCCTCTCTGCGGATTGGTCGCCGCCTTGCGTGACAGCTTGGGGTTCTCGTAATGTATTTCAATGGGAAAACCCGATTTTCAACATTCAATAAAAGTATTAAATTTAATTTTTTGGATGATTCTAATCGATGGAATTTGTTAATCAGACCTTCGACTTTTGAGTCCCAGGTGGCGTTTAATATTTTAAAAATCTTAACATATAATATTTTAACGATATTTTAAGAGACTTTTTCCGCTGGTACTGCGTTCGGAAAGACAACATTATGTACGAGAGTGAACACAACGTTTGTTTAAGATTCGGCAGGTTATTCGGATTACTGTTTGCTTACAAATATTATTGTGCATGCGAAATTTTCTTACGCTGTGAGATTTATGACGAGAATAGAATTTTATTTTTAAATTATAATTCATCGGATATTCTGCATGTCCTCGAAACCTCAAATAACATTAATATTTATATAAAAAGAAGTGTTTATTTAAATTCCTGTTACGATATATTCAGATTGTTCTTTTTTTTTCTTTCATAGAAAATAAAATGTACTGCTTGTTATTGTTTATCATAGTATTCTTTTAAATATGTAAATGCTTGTAAAATAAGACCAGTTGTCCGATTAATAAAAAAAGTGGAACATATGCATTGCATAACACATTTGTACATGTAATTAATCTAATACGTATGAATATGGAATTAAAAAATAGTCCTATAAATCAACTAAATTAAAGACGTAGACCAATTAATGTAATCTGTACTTAGCTGCATAATTATTTAAATTGACAGTAAACATGAGTTCAAAGTGTAAATTTATGATAATTCAATTATGTTACATGAAGCTTCTGCATTTTTATTATAAGTTGGGAAACATTTCTGTTTCCCAATGTTAACTCATAAAACTGTACTAAACAATTCTAAAATTACATTTTTTAATTTTACTTCAAGCTAGACTCAGAAAAGAACTCAAAAGCTAAAACAATACTTAACATCTAAACCAAAATTGAAAATTGAATTTAAATTTTACTTTGCTTCACTTATATTTTAGAACAGAGCCTATTCTACATATACAATAAGTTTTGCTTAGAATTAGAATCTAAATTAAAATCTAAACCTGAAGTAATAACTTCAAATCGGAACCCTTTTTTCTATTTTATGTAACCTTTGCCAAAAAAACCAGTGCTTTATATATATGTAAAACTCCTCATATTTTCTACCGTCCCAAGTATTACTATAACAGTTTTAAAAGTTCAGAGTTTTATTAATTTGAACATAACCTTCAATGTCAATCAATATGAAGTTAAACAGTCCTCATTTGAAATTAACCTGAATGTTTGCTAATTTCACTTAAGTACCTGCTGCTTAATAAAATTGTCTGTTCCTAGCTAAATTAAATTTAATAAGCTGCTGATTTTTATATGTGGTGAACAATACTTATCAAAGAGAGCGTGTACCTGTTGCTACGTCCCAAACTGGGAGAGAAATTACAAAATAAGATATTTCATAGAATTAATAAAATTGATTTGATTACTAGTTAATTATTCATTTAAAATTTTTAATAAACTTACACATACATACTACATGTAAAATGATTTTATTTACATAAGAGGCTTTCCGAAAAATTATCGGCATTCCATTGTTTGGATTGAGCACAATTCAGGACTTAATTTGCATAGAAGCTCACCGGAATTCTGCCGCTGTACCTCTTTTTTCTGGGTGAATTTTTACATATTAGGCAAAACCCAGCAAAGCTCATGAATACTGTGCTCCGAAGCCCAACACTAGTACATCAATTCAAAAAATTTCGCCTTTTCAAGCACAAACTGATTTTAGCAAGCAGACAAATCAGACTCTCTTCTCCTCGAACAGATTTGAGAGTCCTGAGACCACCAGATTTTGGGTGTTTTCTGATGATTTATATTTTTTCCTGCTAATATCTGACTATTTAATTCATATCACTGTTCTGTGAAATAATTATTATACGGGAAAATCTTTAAATTATCGTTATTTTAATTAAATGTGCCACCAACCCCATATTACAGGGTTTTATAGTGCGCTACTGAGTATGAACATAAGAAATTAAGGCTTCGGCACCTTTTTTTGCTAGAAATTAAGCCTTGGAGCAATTACATGTTTTCTCATTCAAAAATTTCTATCATTAATTCCCCAAAAGTTACACTTTTTGTATATAATCCACATATAAAAATATCCCCAATCAGTAAAATGTGCTCCATATTCTAATGAGGTGATATACAATATTTGAGAATTATATCCAGAAAAGTGTCAAAGGTATGAAGATAATACATACTGACCTAAACCACTTTTCAGTAGCTCTTGAAGGGGAAAAAATTACATTTTAAGGGTCATACGGATATTTTGAAAGAATATTTTACATTCAAATTCAAGTATAGACCCCAATCATCTTTGTTTAGATATCTCTTAAGACGTTTTATGATGAAAGGCTGAAATTTTTAACATAATCTCATTTGTGCATGGGGTGCATTTTACTTATTGGGAATTTTTTGTATGGTAGTTGTAAGCAAATTTAAAAAGTGTTAACTCTGAAAATTAACAAGAGGAATTTTTTCTTAACATAGTCTTTTCTTTTACCTTATTAGCACTTGGATGCTATTTCTTTCTAGCACGGCATGGTCACTTTCGTGTGGCAAGTAGACGCTTTTCAATTTTTTTGGTTTGTGGCACATTTTCAATGTTCTTGTGGACTTGGTGTAATCACTTTACCACAACCTCGTGCAACCATGTTTTTCGGTTCAATCACAACTAGTATGCCGGTGAAAGATTTTCCAATACGCACAAATCCAAAACATTTCACCAATAGGGGCTAAACTACAATTGATGCAATTTTCAGTAACAAAAGTATGTGAACAGGAGTCTATATGAGCGCTTACAGTTATCATTATCCTCTATATGGCAGAATTGATTGAATAGATTAAGAGAAACTGAAATTTATCCAGATTTTATATACCCGAGTGCATAAATAAAATCTGGAAGAATTTCAGATTCTTATTTTTTTTTTAACATTTTTTTCCAATTCACATTGTCTAATTATCTTTAATCGATAAAGAATTAAAGCATGTTATCACTTTTTGGGGCACTATGCGTGTCTATACAATTTAGAAACACTAATATTTTTACTTCCTTGTATAATGTACGAAGAAGTATGTGATCGCAAAAAAATTGGGTATCCAGATTTTGACTACCTCTAAATTTACTTTTAAGAGTTTTTGCGAGACATCACATTGTACGCAAGTACATTCATCCATTTCAAGCAGAATAACATCTTACCATATGGTTAGATAATGGTCCGGTGACGATCAGCCACCTCCCTCAAAAACTGCGTCAAAAGTCGCCAAACTTGGCAACTTTTGGTGTATATATGTATTCATTTCATTCGCATATCTCAAAAACTATTGGTTAGATTGCTGAGATTTCATATATAAGATTGTTGTAACATCTAGTTGTACACCTAGATTTTTGATTCCAATCTACTGGAGAGTTTACAGGACCACCCAAAAGAATTTTGGTACTTGCATGTTATCCTAGCGGTCTGCGAAGATGAGTGATTTTTCGCTTAGATAAATGCAGGTTACTTGAAATCATGATGGTTCTGAATACAACTGGCAACAGTTTGCCAGCACATTTTCCGAAAAAATAATTTGGCGGGAATGTCTACTGGGATAATATGCAACTTCCAGAATTTCAATACATTAATGTCTGGACATCTTCAACATATTATGTCTGTAGTCAGTCATTGTTTGGTCCATGCACAAAATCTCACTATTTGTCATCCACCTTGTCAAGTTTTGCCGAAATATCGCCGAAAATAATTACGCATTTTGCATGACTAAAACCACCATAGAATCCACCATCCTCTAAAACCACCATTTTAACCACAGAATGTTAAAATTTTGTATTTAGAACTATTGTAACATGTAACTGTGTTTTGATTGCTGTCGACTGAGTAATTTATTTACAGGGTCACCCAAAAGATTGAAAATAAATTAAGGGTCTATAGATATGTTCGTTTCATTAAAAATCTGTGATGAATAACTATTTCAGCTGTGACTGAAATCTCGCTAACTATCTCCTTGTTGGCTTTTGTCAAAATATTGCCCAATTAAGTGAAAAAAATCTTTGAAATTGAACTCAGCTTGGCGGTAAACTTTAGAATTGCAGTATTTTGTCTGTTTCAAACGAAATAAGTTTAGATGAAGTGCACTGAAAATATTTCTGATTTAACCCATTTGTGCCTGGATATTTTTGCGACTTTCTTCGATTTTTACTGATAACAGAAATAATAGATAAATTTCTGACGTCAACTTCTTGAACAAGGGATGATTTGTTTTAAAATCATTATGCATAAAAATCGAAATATCAACATCCTACTTGGTCATGTTAAAATATTTTGTAGAGTTGAGGCTCGATGCTCATGAATAAAGGCTAGGAAAAATAAATAACGTTTTCGACTAATAGCGAAATTGCCGTCCCAAAAAAGGGACGCTAGGCATAAATGGGTTAATGGAGGTACAAGGAAGTCATGTGGTGTCCGTATCAGATTTATTAGTTGAATGATGTGAACGTGACGTCACAGATATGTCACGTCGAAATGCAAGATTTAAGCACGTGGAAATTTACAGCCGGATTCATACTGGCCGTACCGCACCGCTAAGATGCCGCAATGACGTCACGTGGCGGAGCAACACGGCCCTTGCGCGGCGAGCGCCGAGGGATTGCGCCATATCTGGCAAGAACAGATATTCTGTAGCGACCGCAAAGCTACAGCCAATTACAGAAGAGCTTTTCTAGAGTATTTTTGTTGAGTGTTGACGGAACGCAGGTGTGTGACACGCCTTCTGACAGAACGATGGCTGATGTTCGATAGTTTTAAAGGTAAATATGTTAAAATAAGTTGATTTCTCCTTAACATTAATCGATTATCCATTATAAAACAATCTTTTAAAAGCACAACAGAATAAACGAAAGAGAAGTACTTCGAAGAACAACAAATAAAAATGTCGTGCATTCATTGGTGCATTTACTTGCGGCATCGCAAGCTCGCCGCGCGGACAGTCAACGGTCCAAAACGGCGAAACAGTACGGCATGATTGCGGTGCGGCGCGGCAGGTATGAATCCACGTTACCTAGAGCCCCACCTTACCCGTTCTACACCAAGGTCGAGTTCGTAAACGGCCGACGGTTTAAACCGTTTACACTAACAGCACTCCAAGCCGTTCGGATAGTCGGATTCGGTGTAAACCGTTTACACTTTACCGTTCGGAAAGGCAAACGAAGTGCACTCAGTTTTTAAACTAAACCGACCGTCCGGAGAGCTGGTTTACTTCGTTTGACTTGTAAATTAAAGATGGCGGCGCTTGGCTACAACGTGTTTATGTATGAAAGCTGAAAATCTGTTTTCTCTTGAAAAGATGATATTATTGCTTAGCCGACATTTTCAAAGTTGTAAAAAAACTGTGGAGTTATCCAGAAAAATTATCGAAGGTATTTTCTTTTCTTTTAGCCCGATAAAATTATGAGATGCTGTTAAAATTAATGTTTACCTACCCAGAATCAGCGACATTACATTAATTTTGGTAAAATGATTGAATCGTTTGTATTTAAAACTGATACATGATTAATTTCATGATAATTTTTGTTTTTCACCAAAGAGTTTTTCTGGGAGAGATTCTTTAAATGATTTCTTGTTTACGTTTTCTTGTGGTCAAGTTGACGTGATTAAGGTCTATAAATGACGCTATTAATTTATGAATCTAATTGAATTCGAACGTTTATTTATAGCTCAAAAATAACTCCGGTAATATATTTTATTCCTTTAAGTTATTGGTTGTCTAATTAAATGTTAGTGTTATTCGGTTATAGGAAATGAATGAAACAGTTTTTTTTTAATGGTTGCACTAATTTTTCCACCTTAAAATCACTATTTTATAAACACTAGAATTAAATTTAGTTTTATGCATAGAAGTTGTCCAAGATTGTATCAAAATAATAACACTAAGGCATGATTTACTGTTATATGTACAGTTATTTGTCATACTTGAATGCACATGCAGAAAAAGCTTCATTACATTTCGTACAGAGAACATTTTTAAAGTTTGTTTCTTGTAAAAGCGCAAGATCACTTCCTACCTCAAAAGTACTGATATGAGTACCCACAGGGAAACCTGAAAAACTCAGGGAAATCTCATGGAAAAATAGAATTTTCCTTTAAAAACCTGGAAAATTAAGCTTCAACCCTGGAATTTTAAGAAAATATACCCCCTCTCTTTATTTTTATGGCCTTCACCCTATTCAATAGTAAGCTACTTCCCTAATGATGCACACATGCAATCAGAAATAGATGCATACTAGATAAATTATGTATCACTTATGACTGCCCATTTCATATTTCATCGTAAATATTTCATTGCTTATACAAGCATGGGATTGCTGGGTTTTACTTAGTTCTAAATATAGAAATTTTTACCAATAGCCTTGTGTACTGACAATAGTATTAAAAAAATTTGTCTTGGAACTGTCAAACAGTGAAGTGGTCCCGAAAATTCTTTTTTTACTCTTTTAAAGCTCATACATATTTCCCGATTTTTTATAGGTGAAATTGAATAAGAAACCATATTTGATATAAATCATGTAATCCATTGTTTATGCTATAATTTAGAGGGAGCATAATTTTGGTTAACATATGCTTTCATAATCTCATTACCTTAGAGTAGGGGATATAAATTAAAAGTAGTTACTCAGCACTTATCGTATTGTTTATTTTTTATGAAATCCTGGAAATTCTTGAAAAATCACCAGGAAAACTCTGGAAATTTCATTTTGAAAAATGAGTACGAACCCTGACCCATTAAATTAATCAAGAGCAGCTCTAATTACGTAAAATTTTAGTTTGGTGATTTTTATTTATCATTGGGGTGAATATGTAGTTATATATTTTGTGTAATGTATTTTAAGTAGATCTCTTGTTTACAGGGAGTTGTGAATCTAAGGGCGAGATTACTTCATCCAACTCTCTCCTCAAAGAATTTGCATACAGGTAACATTTTGCATTATTGTACAAATGATATGAACTTCATTTTTTATGGACCCTAGCAAAAAAATCTGTGTTACTAGTCAAATTATTTCTTAAATTCTAGGAGTGGGTGAGTTCATACATAGATTTTGTCCAAACTTGGAGAAGAATGAGACAGCTGAGGTGTATGTCAAATTTCCTGTAAACAGGAAGCACTGCAGTATTTTACATGAAAATTTAATCTGTCTTCAGCATGGAAAATATTTATAGCAATTCCAGTTGACTTGTTGAGAATGGCAGCAGTTTTGGTACTTCTGTCTTCTCGATAGGTTTGCTAGATGCTATTCCTGTAATCTTCAAAAATGTAAGTTTTCGGGCTCAAAATATTTAATATTTATATTTAATAAAGATGATGTTTATTTAATTATACTTGATTCTACCTGCTTATGTTAAATTGCAGTAAAAAATGCAGGATATATTTTACTGGTATATTCTTTGCATATTTCATTAATGTGACATGGATTTTGAAACTTGTTTAATCAATTGAGTAACATTGTTTATTTAAATTTGTGTTATGTAATAGTTGCAATGCGCAGGTAATATTTTTTTCTCACTTTGCATTTAATTTTTTTAGAAAGGACTACCTTACTTCTTATAATATTAGTTTTTTTTATGCAGTTACATATTAAAATTGTGTTTTACCTTTCAAAAACCTTCTCTCAAAGACTCTATGTTGCACTGTTTTTATAGTGTATACTTTTTAAACAGCTTAAATTTTACACTAATTGTTAGAAATGTTGGACAGATGACCACCAAAATGGTTCTTAATTTTAAAAATGTCAGACAAATAGTTTATAACTTTCTTGTCTGGTGGCCATTTTTTTAGAGGCCACTTTATCATATATAAAACTTGTGAATTCGAGTCAGGAAAAAGTATTAATTTATGTAGTATGGTCACAGATACATAGTAGCTAGCATGATTTATATTTGACTAACATTCAGTTTCTCATCTCAGGCACTCTTTTGCATCTCTTTTAACTACATAGTCATAATCAAAATCCTTCATTTTTTAAAACAATAGAAATTCGGTACGAACAGTGTTTGAGTTGGCGGCATTAAGTGTGCAGCTGGTCACATTAGCATGCAAATTTCGTTTTTCAGAAATATTGATCCTTTAGTGCTTTATAGTTAGAGTGATTAACTTGATTTTAATACTGTATTGATCTTTACAAATGTCTCTAATGATTGGTTCTTCAAAAAATTATTTGTAGATTTTTAAATGAAATTTTTCGCTCTTCCACATCAATAAATTTTTCTATTATTTCAAAAATTCACTCAATTTTAATCAAAAATTGCAGAATTCTATTTCATTTTAACTGATGCAGTTTTCTGGAAGGGTAATTGTTTGTGAGTCCGGTATAGAATGTTTAACTTACACACAAGTGTTTTTTTTTTTTTTTTTAAGGATGCAAAATCAAATAGATGTTTTTGAAAAATTAAATTGCCTTCTATATTTAGATTATACATTTTAGCTGTGTGATGAGACTCACTCTCAGTTACAGCTATTTTAAATTTATGCTATGGGAAAGCCTCTCTTGAATTATGAGAGCTCCTTGCTGGAAGTAAGTTTCCAATGAATGTAAGTTTAATTAGTAGGCCAGATATTCATAATATCTGAAAATATTTTCATGTAAAACATGTTTCCAATATCTGGTAGGTTTGCTTAAGAAAGGTTTTACTTTTCTTTTTATTGTCCTTTATTTTCTTTTTCTTCTAAGAGTCCTTTATGTCTCAATGCTGTATGTTTAATGTGTAATCAGTCGAAGAATAAACTTTATAACCTTTCAAATAATTCATAATGAGTGCTTTATGTTCCTAATATTAATGACTCATAAAAATGTATCCTGGCAAAACCTGCCAAATCTTAGTACAATTTCAAAGGAGTTTTTTTAATTTATGTTTGTGACAATTACAATAAGAAAATTTAACTATTTTATTAGATATTTTAGTATGGTTTTCTTTACAGCTTATTTATTTATTTATTGGAAATTTAAATGAATTTTACAAGTGGCAAAAACCTAATCATGAAAAGTCATGCATTAAACTGTCTCTCATGCCTATATATTTTTATTTCAATATTGTCTGCTTTCATTAGAAAATTCAGTAAAGTTCCATAAATATTCAGTAAAGAATTAAAGTGAGGTTCAGCAAAGATTGTTTGCTACTTACGTAATATCCTGGCGGTCATTCTCGCCAAACTATTTTTTCGTTAAATGTGCTGGCAAACTGTTGCTAATCATATTCCGAACCATCAATAATTTCGTGTGTCTGGCATTTATCTTGGCAAAAAATTTCTTGCCGATGTTTTTTTAACCCAAAACATGTTTTATACTTTTAAAAGTTAATCAGTTATGCTTGGTGATAATTAGTGTGCACTAATAAGGGAATAATACCAGTATGTGATCAAATTGATGATTGAATAGCATGAAATAACAATTTAATCATTAAAATGCATAGTATATTGGGAATAAAAAAGGAAATTCACTGTGAATGAAATAATTCCATATGTAGCACTGCTTTAACGCACCATCCATTCCAATAATACACAACATAATGGAGCTTTTGAAAATGATTTCATACATTTTTCATTCCTACTACTAAAATTTCAGTTCCGGTGTGTAAAGTTAACACTTATTTGATTATCAGTTCTACCTATTCTTATTTAACAATAAATAAAATTGATTTGCCATGACAGTGTAGCATAAAAACTTTGAGGAGTATGAACATGAGTTGAATCCTTTTCAGAAGTCTTCCATAAATGTAATCATCACCTAGACCTACATTCCTCAAAACCAATATTAATTTCGTAAACAATAATTCTTGAAATTTATTCACATTTATCTCTACAAGGAACAATTTAATGAATTTTAGAATGAATGTTTGTTAATACAATAACAGGGGTTGCGCTGGCTCTTTTTAACATTTCGCCAATTCATTCGCCAAATTAGATTTTTCCGGACATCATTAAGCAAAGCAATTGTCAATATTTTTGCCAAAATGTATTTTCTTCCGCCAAACTAATTTTATTTTCGCAATTTGCGGCATTGGCGATCGACAGCACGACCTCTGCAATAACCATGAAAGTATAAGCGTAA
Organism: Cheiracanthium punctorium; assembly: GCA_038373885.1. Lineage (NCBI taxonomy): Eukaryota > Metazoa > Arthropoda > Arachnida > Araneae > Cheiracanthiidae > Cheiracanthium > Cheiracanthium punctorium. The sequence goes on along the minus strand of JAWZYV010013736.1, from coordinate 52,145 downwards.
CTTACTAATGTTCAGGAGGCGCGGGGGGGATTGGCCCCCTTAAAATTCAAGGAAATAAATATATTGCCTATTTGAAAATGGTATTATCTACAATAGGGGACATTTTGTTCCCCCTATGTTACATGCCTTTTATGTCATTGCACAAAAGATTTTTATTTATTAAATGTTCAGGTAAAGTTAATTTTGTTGAATTTTTAGTATAATTTTTCTGAAGCATTACTTCTGTATCTCTCTATTCTAAAAAAAAAGTAAAGGCAGCTGGCGCTGTCAAAGCTTGTTGGCCTATCTCCTCCTAAACCGTGGGGATTTGAATTTCGACTAAGGTGCCCACAGATTCTAAAAATTCCGAGGAACCTGCTAAGCTGACTTAAATTTCAAAAATCGAATTACTTTAGAATATATTAATAAAAGACTGAAAAAATAAACAGAAAGGTTGTCAGATTTGGCATAAAATCATTCATTCCTATGCAACAAAGCGTTTCCAAGTATCTAGAATCGCGTGAAATTTACAAACATGAGTTAGAATTATGCCCATTTTACGCCAAAATAAAAACTATGAAATAAGTAACTCAAAATGTGTTACACAAAGTTGACAATTTTCAAATAGTAGGTTTGCTTAGACAACAGGAGTTTAGAATTAGCGATTATTCGTTTTTCCAAAACAGAATAACTAATATCTTGAAAATGAAAAATAATTAAAATGCAGATTATTTTAAAGCCGGCTCGGTCCACCTGGATTATTTGCTACCAGTAGAAATATTTGGCGGCGTTAACTGTGCCATTATAGCACCGTACACTTTGGATATTTGCTAGCGCAACAAGATGGTATAATTCGTGGTGCTAAGTACGCCAATCTGCAAACGATAATGTAAATGAATTTATGGATAACGGTTTTCCGTTAACCTTAAATTAACAGTAATTATAGGTTGTGAGCATGTGTAAATTGCCAAATAATGAAAAGTCGCCATTGGTGGCAATCTATACTATCTGTTCCGTAGCTTTTATTAACTTTACATGTACGCAAGTCGCCAAATAATGAAAAATCGCCTTGGGTGGCAAATTCGCAAGGTGTCCAATAGGTTTTACATTATTAAAAAGGCAGCTGAAACAGACGTTCTGATTTTATTACGCTTTAGCTCCTAATTAATATAACTTTTGAATGGCAACATTAAATATCATTGTGTTTCTGAGGAGTGCAAATAATTTTTCCAGCGATTATAAGCGGAGTCCGCACTCCAGGTGGAGTATAGCTCAGGACCCGTACAACACGGATTCCCATAACAAAATTTCTTCCGTGTTATGAGTGGGAGGGGGTCTACTGTAGTGTGAAGTTTAAATTTTTATGTACCAATGAACATGCAAGAACCAAGCAATATGTAGCTCAGTAACATTCGATCTGATCCAATCTTCGGGTTATGTCTGTTAGAATTTTTTTCTTTTTTTCGAATAAGCTTTATTAGGGGCCGAATACCTCATACGAAAAGCGAGCGTAGCGAGTCTGGGGGCCTTGGCCCCTAGTTGTTAAAATGAAACTGCTATCTAAATTTCTTTTTATTCCCATTTAGCTTGAATACTATTTTATTCTCAACAATTAATCACTTTAAATATCATATAGGTATTATGAATAAAAATTCAGCTAGTATTTCCTATATTAAAAATGTTTTTTGTGTATTTATGTTTTTAATGTAAACTTAAAAATTGGGAAGTTTTACTTCTTATATGAATGTTGTAAATTCCAATTTATTTTGTAATCATAACTTCGTTTTTGCTATTTGTTTTCAAACTGCGACTAAATAATTATTTTAAAACTCTGATTTATTGCCTGTTTTGGCAGATTTGTGGACTGTATTTAAATTACAACAACTACACTCATGTCCATAAATTAAGGATAATGAAGTTCAGGCAAAGAAAGAGAAAGAAGCAAAACAAATTTGACTTATTTGTAAAGTATATTTATTAAACAAAAAGTAAAGAGCAAAAAAGATGCTATATGTTTGACATAATTAATAAAAATTGAGAGTTTTACTGCCTTGACCAAATTTCAAAAAAGAACCTATTTACAAAAAACAGTATAACATGGTTAATACGGAGTATGTCTCCCGGACGATGCAATACAGGCCTGACAACGCCTAGGCATGCTGAGTATCAAATGATCAATCTGATCTTGGGGAATATTACACCACTCATCAAGCAATGCACTCCGAAGTTCCGGTAGACAGGTGGGAGGGGGTTGACGGGCTGCAATTCGTCGGCCAAGCATATCCCACACATGCTCTATTGGATTCAAGTCCGGTGAGTATTCTGGCCAATGTATACGGGGGATATCCTCCGATTGAAGGCATTCGTCTGAAATGTTTGCACGGTGAGGACGGGCGTTGTCATCCATAAACACAAATTCAGCACCCATGGCGCCCCGAAACAAACGTACATGTTGTTCCAGAATGACATCCCGATAGATGTAACCTGTCATCGTTACACTCTGAACATGCAGGTCAGTTCTGGAACCAAGAATAATTCCTCCCCAAACGAGCCATCCTGCACCACCGTAACAGTGTCTTTCAATGGTGTTCTCTTGGTGGTAACGGGTACCTGGCGCTCTCCAGATGAATGTCCGGCGAGAATCAGACTCCAAACTAAACCTGGACTCGTCGGAAAACATCACACAAGACCACTGTTGCGGTGTCCACAATGCATGCTCTCTACTCCAGGTTAATCGCAGGCGACAGTGAGTTGCGGTAAGTGGAACACATCTGACAGGCCTACGAGCATATAGACCAATGTGCCCTAAGCGTCTGTACACGGTCTGCCTTGAAACTGTCGTACCGGTAGCTGAAGAGAGCTGACGAGACAGGTCTGATGCTGTACTCCGTCTGTTTCTTTTGGCAGTAACTTCCAAATAGCGGTCCTCATTCGGCGTTGTAACTCGGGGGCGACCTGTGCTGTAACGTCTACTCACATTACCATCATCTTGGAATCGTTGCCAAAGCCTGGAGATGACACTCTGGGCGATTCCAAGTTCCTCGGATACTTCCAGCTGTGTACGTCCACATTCCAGTCGTCCGATAATTCTGCCACGTAAAACATAATCCAAATGCCTCCTTTGTGCCATAACTATGCGGTTTTTGCACTGAAAGGCTTTCACAGCGCTTGTGAACAATTTTACTTCTTTGCCACCATTCCTTATATACCCCTCTCTTACACTCTCGTCATTGTGACGTACCATCCACGCCATCTGGTGGTTTCCTATAATTTGCATATTCTTCTTCAAGATGTTTGTGATCATTCCACAGGTGAAATTTTTATTTTAGAGATCAATTTCTGTGTGATTCTGAATTATCCTTAATTTATGGACATGAGTGTATTAAAATATCAACGAAATTTATTAACGAAATTTTTACCAATATTACGCTCCGAAATGAGACGTCCATTAATTACATCGAATTGTGTCGAAATTAAATTTTTAGAGTTCTTAAAACAAGTGTTGCCACAACAGCATTTTTAATTAGCAATTACAACGTCACAAATGATCGTTTCTATGCGTCAACATTGCCGCAGATTGACAGATTAGCTGTACTGAACTCTTTAAAAATGCGGTGTAATGGCCAATTATCTGTGCGAGGAATCTAGCCCGAGGGTGTATTGCCCTCCCTGGAGGACTTTTTAAGGGATCCTAACCCGTATTTATACGAAGTTTTGGAGAAAACCACGGAAAACTCCAAACAGTTAGGTCGGCGGATGTGAACTGTTTTAGAACCAGACTGAACTCTTCAAATCTATAAACAAAAACATCAGTCTCCAGGATCCCACAATGGCAGATTAATGTTATTTTGTAAGGGGGGGGGGTAGGTTTGAAGATTGACATATACGTCCATTCTTTAGAAGTAAAATAGGATATTTTACATTAATTTCTTTACTCTCGGGGGGGGGCAGTCGACCCCTTTTGCCCCTCTTTAATCCCGCCCTTGAGATCTCCTGAGCATGGATGTTGACTGTTGGGCCCACAGATTCAACATGCACATTCGTCCACTGCATGCAGAAGGTGGTTTTTGAAATAAATAATAACTTTGTGAAAAAAAACACATAAAATGTTTCTTATAAGAAGATACGATCGTTTCGACTGAAAAATTTTTCAGTTTTCACTTTTTTTCAGTTCAGTTCAAAGTCCTTTGTCTCACAAAACAGGGCAACATGCTTGTTTGTTTATGTTTTTCAGTTCCCTCTGTTTTGTGAGACGACCCTAGTAGCAATGACTGATTGTTTTCTGCTCGGTCGTTCATCAACTCATCGTTAACTCATCGACTCGTCGAATTCAGTCATCGGCAAGTGCACTTTTGTTTATCTGCAATAGATGAATTTTTAATCATAGATAGAAGTGATCTAGACGAGCAGTTTCGCCGATGGGAAACCGAAAAACAATATCTTATCCGAAAATGCAGCTCTATAGTCAACGGGCCTTGCAGGTGTCCCCAGTGGTTTACACTTTAACCAAATTCCTATAAATATTTGCGTAATTTAGATGTGCCTTTGCATAATCTAAAGTAAATTTTGAACAATTCTTGAATTAATCCCATAATTTACTTCAAATTTCTTGTATTGGGGTTGGGAGGGGCAGGGGGTGGTATCCCCACTTGCCCCCTCCCACAAAATTTAAATTGGAAAAGAAATATTTACAAAAAAAAAAAAACGTAAGTGTTTATTATATAAAAATCGTTTTTAATATTTAAATTTAAAAAAATGTGTTTAAAAAAAAAAAAGAAAATCTATTTGAGCGTCAGCTGCATTATAAGAGAAACGGAAACTTCATTATAATGAGCAACTCTTTTGAAACCTCTTTAATGTAAACAGCAAGAAGAGAAATCAGTTAATTTTTAAAAGTTATCCAAGAAATATGAAAGTTAAAATCACACTAAAATTCCTATGCAATTGGCAATATTGTTTTTTAATTATTAATTATGAATGTTGTTGCTACTTACATACATTGGTAAAAAGTGAAATTAATTTCTTACCAATCGAATAATTTGACTATTATTAATAATAGCCGAACAACACTTTGTCAAAATTTCACCCAAAGTCCCAATCTGAGACTAAAATAACTCCTACTTCACACTTTGCCGTATACATGACACGATTCGATGGTCTAGGGGTAGCGCGCTTATCTCGGAATCAGTACGCTCAGGGTTCGGGCCCGGTGGAGGAAGAAATTTTTTTTCTTTTCCAGAAAAACGGAAATTTAGCATACAAAAAACGAAAACATAATAAACAGAACGGACATTTTTTGAAAATTTTGCTGCCAGTCGTTTATTTTTTATTAACAAATATATTTTAAACAGTTTATCGGTTTCTTTTCGTTATTTCATCGGAGTCATCGGGAAACGATGATCGGCTTTATGGCCCCCCGAGCGGACATTTTGTACCAGTTGCCGATGAAATTTCCCCTTTTTTGGATGAAAAGCCGTGATCGGCCATTGCTCCTTCTCCTCGGATTTAACTCACCCGCCTCTCATCAACCGATGGGTTATTGCTACTAGGGGAAGGGCTTTGAATTTGAATTTCATCAGTCTTCTGAGGAAGACTGATGAAATTAGGCCAGATTTTCGGTCGGAACGATCGTATCTTCTTGTAAGTAACTTTTTATGTGTATTTTTTTTTTACTTTTTTATTTATTTTAACATTTAACACCAGTATTTTGAGTGATTTTTCCGAAGGTGGTTTTTGGTCATCTATGATTCGAATTCGAATCTGAATCCGTTAACCGAGAGTTCTACACTTCTATCGGGCTTCCACGGCCATGAATATTTTATTAAAATTATGCTCAACTTAATTTTATTCACTGCAAGTGTTTCTAAAATATAATAAATAAAATAAAATATTCGTAATTACATATCAAAATAAGCATTTTAAGGTCCTTATCGTCTACATAAATAACCACATAAAATACAGACTAAATTACTTCTAATTTACTAAATTAATCCATTTAATTGTAACTGCTTACTTGTAAATATGTGTATAGCGAAAGAATTAAATAATAAACAGCACTAACATTTAGAAATATACATTCAGTTTTTATTAAAACATCTATTTATGGCGTAGTTTACATTTTTTTTATAAAACACAGCCACAGACGTCTTGTTTGTTTACATCACCCAGGCAACGAAACTAAATAAACCGAAGCCGTTAGGAAACGCCAACTGCAAATAAGTGCACTAAACAGGTTTGTTGACGTTTCCGACGGTTTACTGTGCAAACCGTCGGACACTTACGAACTCGACCCAAATTTGTTGACGTTTTACAGCGCCACCTGTAGGTCGTTGAGATCGCGAATTCCCTATCCCTTTCCGCATAACGGTGAATCGGCGGTACGCCACATTTCTTCCCTATTTCCCACGGGAAACAGAAGTGGATATAAATACTAGCCTGTGTTTGTACAACCACAACATTTGGATCAGAGCCAATGAAATCGCTCCATTCCCCGAGAGCAAAAAACGCCACAAGAGAACGCCAGGGTGAACTAGAGCCCCTGTAGTCCGAGATCCCAGGGCGATCAGACAAGAGAGTTTTTGTAATGGATGAAACCTTAGGTTCTTAGTAGTGTCTCATGTACTTAAAATACCTTTGTGTTTGTGGAGCTTACCTTGTGACACCTGGGCAGGTATCAGGTGAGAAAAGTAACTAAAAATTAGAGTTATTCGACGTAAATTTTAATGGCTGATATTTATATATATATTGTAGAATATTATTCTGAACTAGTATCATGAAGTCTCAGACACTTTTCATGGACTAGAACTTTTGTCAGACGCTTTAAAGCTCCACAAAAAATAAATGATCTTTACTTATTTTTTAATGTCTGACTTTTATGTATGTTATTAAAGTAACTACTACAAAGTTATATTTCATCAGTCAGACAAATTTGAATGACCAAACATCCCCTTAATACAAATATTATTCAACCGGGAGTGCGAACGCAAGAGCACTATGCATGCATTTAAGAGCGAGTGAGACGTTCATAGCAACTAGGTTCCCCTTCTTAAACTTACCATCTGCTCCACTCTACTGTGTGTGTGTATGTGCGAGGCCTCTGAGAGAGGAGAAATAATCCCTACGTTCTATGGGCCTGGGCACTAATCCATCTCGCCGCTGTGACGTCACGCTAAGAGATGATACATTCGCCGGTAGGTGAATGGGGTAACATAGAAAAGAATTTACACCTGTACATTCCACCTGTTTAAAACATGTTTATATAGCTTTAGACGAAATTCTAAGTATTATCAGTGAACAATCAACGTTTGTAGAGTACACTGCATACTTTGTAAAGCTGTTTTTCCTCCTGAAGCGCCACCAGGCGCTCGCTGTGTATTTGTTAGTTGACCGAGAGTTGTGGAAATTTCCAGCTTTTGAAAAGCTTTTCTAGCGACATATGTATTATTTATGAATCCAAATTTAATGAAATTTAAAGCATGCCTTCATCTTGTTGTGTTCCTGGATGTAAAGCCAATTATAAAATTTGAGAAAATATCCAGGTATTTAAATTCGCGTCAGATCCCGAGAAAATGGGACAGTGGATTCATAATATCCCTAGAAAAGACTGGACACCATCCAACTCAAGTGTTGTGTGTATAAAACATTTTCGAAGTGAAGATATCATAAAGGAAGACATACTGAAGCGACCTGATGGTTCTGAAATTACAGTATTAAGAAAACGAGTCAAATTATCAGAAAGCGCAATCCCGTGTATCTTTCCAAACCGTCCGACATATTTTTAGAAAAATAAATGTGAAAGAAAAAACCCAGAAGAAAGGCGAAAAGAAATAAGAGAAAGAGAATAGGGAGAAGAAACTGAGATAGAAATGTATAATAAAGATGAAGTTCCCTCCTTCGAATATTTATTAAAACGCTATGCGGTTCACGAAGACTGGAATGTTGTGTGTGATGAATCATCAGTTAAATTTTACAAAATAAAGCCAAAAGCGTTTCCGCTTGAAATTCAATGTCAGTTCCAAATCAAAGAAGATTTAACTGTTGAAATTTTCGTGAAAAGTGAAAAACTAATTTGCAATAAAATTTTTGGATTATTTTAAAAAAGAGAATGTGGCATCATAACTAAGCTATCTCAAGTAGATAACTTATTTTCGTACTTAAATAATTTAATTGAAAATGACATATGTTCAGTAAATATAGAAAATGTATTAGATACTTTTGGAAAATTTATAAATGATAGGAAAGAAAAGGGGACGATATAGAGAGGTACAAATTTTTTTACGAGCAGATAGAGCTCCAGTAAAAAAGTCCTAATGCAAGGAGATACAGCCCCACTATGCTTGGATGGGCTTTTTCAATTTATATCAATTCGCCTAAATTTTACAAAGAAATTTTAGAAACTAATATTCTAATTTTACCACATGAGCGGAACTTGAGAAAACTTTCGTCTGTATATTCGCTAAATCCTAGTATTGAAGGCATGGAAAGCCGCAGCTATTTACTAGAAAAGTGCAAAAAAATTGCTCCAAATGAAGGCGTTGTAAATCTACTATTAGATGAAATAATTATAAGACCAAGCATTGCATATGTATCTGGAAATATACAAGGATTCGCAATGAATAAAAAAGGAATGAAAGCTACAAGTATTCAGTGTTTTATGCTGACATCTGTATATTCAAGTAATAAAGATGTAATTGGATTATTTCCGGTCACACATATGAATTCAGAAGAATTATTAACTATGACAAAAAATATCATAAAATTACTTCATGATTCTGGTTACCAATTACTAACCATAATATCAGATAATAACAGGGTAAATAGAAATATGCTGTCATCAATGTGTGGTGGCTGTTTGGTCCCGAAAATACCACTCCAATAGACAATTCATGCTTCATGTTTCTCTTATTTGACTCTGTACATACATTAAAAGCAATTAGAAAGAACTGGATCAACCAAGAAACAGAAGAAATTTCATTTATTTTCCCTTCTTTTCATGACAGAAACGTAGTTTTAAAAGCTTCATTTCAGCACTTAAGGCATATTTATCTGAAAGAAAAATCCAGAATTATAAAGTATGCTTCAAAGCTAACACATAAGTCTCTCTTCCCGTCTAACTTAGAAAGACAAAGTGTAAATCTTTCATTAAAAATTTTTGATGAAAGTAACATCCATGCCTTGAAAATGATTGATGAAAAAAAATTTGAGGGGACGATTCAGTTTCTTGAGATCATCATTAAATGGTGGAAGATTATGAATATCAAAACTCCCAATAAAGAAACGGAAAAACTAGACTGCAATAGTGTACCTTTGACTTCACTGGTAGACATTAGAATTCAATATTTAAGAAATGTATTAGAGTGTTTGCAAGCATGGCAAACATTTCCAACAAAATATAAGCGTCGTAAAAGTGGAAAATTAACTCCCGAAACATTTTTTTCTTTCATACACACGACAAAAGGAATTATAGAAATTATTGAAGATCAATTACAACAGGGAGTGAAGTATATTTTAACAGGAAAATATCAAACCAACCAGTTAGAAGGCAGATTTGGACAATATAGAGCTATGAGTGGAGGAAATTTCAATATTTCAGTTGAACAGGTTTTGCAGAATGAAAAAAAATTAAGAATAAAGAGCTTAATTAATTTGCATTCAAAACGATTTGGATCTTTCTCATTAAAAGAATTCTTGGGGGATTTTAAAGAGGAAGAAACTATTGATGATATCGAGCCTACTTCGGATATTGATGTATCAGGAATAGATATTAATTTAAATGAAGAAGAAGAAGGATTGCTTCCAGTGTTTATCTATCTTTCTGGATATGTTGCTTTTAAAATATCATCAAAAATAAATTGTGCTTCTTGCAGAAACTTCCTGATCAGTTCGAAAGCGATGATTTGCGAGTTTTCTGCTGCTACGAAAGAACAATGGCTTTTAGATGTTGATAAAGGACATATGACTTATCCTCACAGCGATGTTGTAAAAGTCTTTGTGATAGTTTACAAAATATTTACCTTGATTTTGCAAAACTTTGAAGAAATCTTGAGCACAACCGAATGTGCGGAAATTACTTAAAGATTTAACTGAACAGAAATTAGAAGATATGTGTATTTTTAGTGAACTTTGTGAATGTGGTACTTTAAAAATTCATCATTTATCTAAATGTGTTTGGATTTTTATTAATATATTTCTTAATAATTATTCGAAAGTTGAAAATGATTCACACGCATAATCGAAATCTTTAAAACGCAAGCTGTCTGTATTAACATCATAAGTTTATTCAGCCCAACTGTAACTACTATTTTAATCTTAAAAAATATTTACAAAAATTTCAAACATAATAGTCTATGTTATGTGAATTTTTAAGAAACTCCATTCTTCCAGTTCTAGCTGTTTCATAAAATACTCTAGAGTTTTTGCTATTTTTTTTATGTGATTAGTTAAATTGTTTTCTAGGATTCTGTAGTTAATGTACGTATGTATTTATGTTTGTATAAATATATGTATGAATATGTCATAAACTATGTTTATTTAAAGCTATTAAGTTCGGTTAATATTTATTATAACTAAAATATGCAGTACGTTTCAACATATGCAATAACATTCAGTGTACTTCTTGCATGAAAAACATTCTAGTTTAATCTGAAAATTTATTAATTATGGTTAACAAAGTATCTGAAGAATACTTGAGAAAAGGAAGTGAAATTTATTTGTAAATGCACAATTTTTGTTCGAAAATATTAAATCACTTCACCGCAGCATTAACGGTAGAAAGACGAAATCCCATCTACTATCAACAGCTGATCGAAACCAGTGCCCAGGCCCATAGAACGTAGGGATGATTTCTCCTCTCTCGGAGGCCTCGGTATGTGCCTATTGCGCGCCACTTAGAGTATACAGTGCAGTTTGGGTCTGTAAGAGCACATGTTTTGTTGTTTCTGTTGTGTTTGCACATGTTTATATCGTGTAATTAGTTACTGATATTAAATTATTTGTGATAGTGAAAACCATGGAAGAAGATAAATTGACGTGTATATTTTGCAAACAATCTCATGACAAATTAATATTATTTACCAATGAAACACTTAAAAAGTGTAAACAACTTTTAAAACAGCGAGTAATCCATAACCTAAAATTCAAAGACTTAAAATTACCAGAGGATTTGTATGACAATGGTTACCATCGAGAGTGCTATAAAAATTTCACTGCTTTAGCAAAAAAATATTATTCTGCCACTCCAGAATATCCAAAAAGTGCTAAAAAAAATTATTGAGTGATTCTGAGAAAATATCATTAGCATCGACATCAAGGCTACCAAGTAACCTTAGTATTAATAATGATCCATGTGTACAATCTACCTCAAATCAAACAAATAATTCTACAGCTTTAGATTCAGATGTAGTATCAAACTCAAGTCCAGCTAATACTATGTCTGAACCTAATGTAATACCTGAGCCAAGTGTTGAACCTAGTGTTGAATCTGAATCAGTTGAGCCGGTTGAGCTGCGAAATTTACAATGTTTCTGATGTACTTGATATTGATGCTGCTCGACTTCAGCTGTTTTTAAATAACTACAGCGTAAATAATATTAACGAAGAGTTCAATAGGAAAAATTAAAAAAAATTGATGCTAGCAATTTACCACCACGTAAAACTGAATTATTTCAACAATTTCTTCGAGCTAATTACATTTCTAGTATATGGAACAACGCAAATGTAAAAATACCACCAACCATTTTTACTCCTGAACACAATGGGTGGAGATTAGAAGAAAACCAATATCACTTTCATTGGTTTGATGGTGACCAATTACCCGGAGACATTAGTGAATTCGTTAAAAATTCAGGTACTATACCTTTAACTTGAAGTTAAAAAATTTTTGTACTTATAATTTTATGTTTTTTAATTCTTTAAACTGTTTCGTTGCAGAAGAAGCTACCAGCAATGACAACATAACTGATGATGACTCGAACGGACAGTATCGTGATTGGATGAATGATGAAAATTCTAATGATTTTGTCGATGATTACGATGATTAAAAAATAAACAAATACTTGCTGTAATTAATCATAATTATATATTCTTCCTTAAAATTATTCTAACTGGTATCTTTTTTACAATAAAATAAAAATAATGCCTTATAAAACAAAATAGCTCCTAATCTATTCATTATTTCAAATACATGCAATAAATAAATTTACTTTATATTTATTAATTATTAACTTAACATTAAAGATCACTTTATTGAAGTAAGGATGAAAAAATTTTGGATTGAAAGTAGTAAGTATTTTTAATACATTTGAATTTTTTACTCTGAGACATGCATAGTGCTCTCGCGTTCCATTACAAAAACTCTCTTGTCTCATCGCCCTGGGATCTCGGACTACTGGAATAACGTGGGCCAGCTCACCAGCGGCCATCTTGGAACCACGAATTTGGCTGGCCGATGTATTTGGCGCGCTCCTCGCTGCGTTGCCGCGTTTACGATATCCAGTCATTTCACTCATAATTTAAGTTGTTGAAGCTAGATTTCGAAACGAAAAAACCTGCGACTTGAGCAAGCATTTTTAGTTTAGCGGACACCGATAAAAAATAACATACACGATAAAAGTAATATTTGAAAAAAAATGCAATGTTAGCATTTATTGAAATAAATAAAAAAAACTGTCATAAAATAACATTAGTCAAAAATAATTTTTTAAAGAATTATTTATGAATCACAGTAACATTTTAAATAAATGAAAAAAAACCAGTACTTTACAATAGAAAAAACTTAAATCCTACATTTTACACCTTAAATATTGTATGTAAATTGTACACAATAGAAAAAAAATTTCTTTTGAAGCAAAAACAATCAAATCATTAGAACAACTGATACAACTATTACTATATTTCAAAGGGCTAGTATATGGACTGACTTTTTTTTTATAATTATTATGTTATGTTATAAAAAGGCATTTTGCTACTTAATTGTTAAATTTGAAAAGATCTCGTTTAATACTTTACAAATGTTTATTTAAGCCTTTAGTATATTTATCAAATTCACAAATATTAAATACTTTCAAATCTAACTTCTTATTTAATCTATATGGCTCTGATAGATATAAACAGGCTCCTGAAATCTACTTCTTACACATGAGGTGTTATACGAATTTTTCTTTTGGAAATTCACCGTTCTGAAATATTTTCTACATATGTACATATTTGTTATTGTTCTTTTTAAGTAAATAACTAAAAATGTTATGAAGTAAATACTTGATCTGCATTCTGTGCAATTGGAAATTTATACTTAATCTATCAAAATGTAAAAGAAAATAAGGGGGGGGGGGGTTGCAGAAAATGTTCTACTCCCAAAATTTTCACCAATCCATGTGGAAAAATCCCTAAAATATTTTATATTTGAATATTTGAGAAAAGGAAGTCTGAATAATGGGAAAATGATGACTACTGAAACAGAATAACATACACAAATGAATAAACATAATGATTTTTTAAAACTTTTATTCATTCGAAACATACAATTACACAAATTCATCAAATAATAAAAACGATTATGTAATATATTAAAGTTATAAGAAAAGAGTAGTAAATATAGCAATAAGAAAACCTCTACTGTAGAACTACAAATCAAAATTTAGTTACTTACCTGTGCAAATAAAAATAAGTCATTTTTAAAGCTGTAGGAAAATATTACTTTTTTGATAATGACATATTTTGTACAAAAACAGACATTAAAGTGGTATTGAAAGGATTTAAAATTTTAATAATTAAGTGCGAAGGTACCGGGTCGGGTCCCATTGCGCGGCTGTCGTCGAACGGTCTGGAGTTGTGGTAGGTTTTCTCCAGGTGTAACGTGAATACGTGTTAGAACCCCTTAGAAAGTCCTCCTGCCAAGGCATCCCCCCATCCTTGGCAGATCACCCTTGTGTAGTGTTGCCTTAAACACAAAATCAAATAAAATCAACATGTTCAGGAGACGTGCAATTTCGTTTGTCATTGTAAACGTTTCCTGCTTCCGAAAAAATGTGCTAACTGTAAGCAGTGCTCACTCAACACATGTAGTAACATACTATACACATGTTAATATTTCACACAGTTTTAAAAGTAATGCTTGTTTTATTTACTTATTTGGCGAAATAGTCATTAAAAAGCGCATAATTAATTATATTTTCAATTGAATTTATGTTAGCTTAAGACAATTACATATTCTTTAAGATAAAACGATTAAACTATAATAAATGTTATCTACAAGGCGTTATTAATGTTTCAATATAATTAATATGTAAGATCTTGACATTTATAAAATGAAAAACAGCACTTTTTTTAACAAAAATAAAAGCAGTATAAAAGTTATATCGTTATCTAATTAATACAATTTGATGATTTACTATCACTCATGATCTATGAACATAACCTTTTTAAAAGTTCCGTAGTTTTGTTTACAATCAAACCACACACCGGAACTCAGTTTGGCGACATTTAGAATATCGCCAATATCCAAACATCGTACTATAAACATATACTTTATACGTTATTAGAAGCTTCCAAAGACTAAATTACAACATTATACGATTATTTAGAACCTGAACTTTATACTACATATCACAAATTCAAGCAAATAAATATTTTTAATAGAATTACTTACACTGCAAAGTCGAGCTTCTGGACCTGGGTTCCATTGTTCACGTTTACAGTTAACCATCCACTTTTTTCTTCGTTCCATATCTCTATGAAATTTAAACATTTCTTCCCGCTTCCTGAACGATTAGAACAATTCATAGCTGAACAACCCCCCTTAATCAATTTTATTTAAATTTATAATATATAAGCAACCGTTGAGAAGTAAAAAAAAAAATATTGGTAATACACGTAGCATATACCAGATTGGAACCTCGTGGTAACCCTGTGGAACCAGAATGGCGAGTGCGCGAGCTCCCTAGGATCCCTAGGATGAACAGATGCGCCAGAGATGTTGGCGAGAATCAAATTCTGCATCTCGCGGACATTTGTTTATTACTTTGAAGGAGCAGAATTTGGCAAATATAATTTGCGTTTAACATATATTTCTTGATATCAATATGCAGTATAGTGTGAGTGTGTGAAAATTAAACTTTTATATTAGTATTGATTGTGTGTCTTTATATTTTTTACTTTAAAAAAAGTTACAGATACATTTCTATTGCTTTAAAGTATTTTCTACAGCTTTTATTAAATATAATCTTTTATTAAATATCATCATAGGCGTCTATAGAAACTTTTCTAAAGTAAGGGGAGGGTTAATTAAGAAAAAAAAGACTACCGTACCGGGAGGTGGAACCCAGACAGCACAGAAAACTTGCATCAAACTTGCAGCAAGCTTGATTTATCAAGTCAATAAGCTTGAAAATTCCAGTCGTGTAAGCTTGATGCAAGCTTCAATCAAGTGTTCTAGTTTACACTTGCCCAGCTTGCATTAAGCTTGACATTTCAAGCTTGAATCAAGCTTGACATTTCAAGCTTAAAAAAAAATTCTAAATATACGGGGCGCCCGCTGCCCACATACTTTATTTTTCCGCGCATTTTCCCCCTCTGTGCTGTAATTTTAAGTTATTTTAATCTGTTTCCATCGAGTGTCCGTGGCTAGAATAGAACCCGGGACCTTTCGATTCGTAGCCGAGCGCGTTATCCGTTCAGCCACCGGAGCCTTGTGCAGCTATGACTAAAGTTTGAAGTGAATTATTAAGTGGTTTTCTGGCCAAATTGATAAGTGGGCGATATGTTATTTGTTTTTTTTTCCATGGGATGCATCAAAATTAAAATAATTTTATGTGTGATTTAGAGACTCTACTAATAGGGAAATAAACATAATATAAACTTAAGAGCAACACATGTTTTAAAACTTTCGCAACACTCATGAGCAGTACTGCCGCTGGCCAAAATCGAGACAAACGACTGATTTTGAAATCAATTTCATAGTATAATTGTATTTTATTTTGAAGAATTTCCATATTTGGAAATATAGAATGGGTTTGCTTACTTAACACAAATTTTGTGTTAAATAATCTGAAATCAAAGAAACAGATAGTTAAACGTTACTTCGAAATGCTATATCACAGTTGCTAACATGTATGGAATACAAACACTTAGTCATTTTTGTAAATATTTCTTATAATAACAAATAATTGAAAAATTTTGCTATTTTTTAACGCTAAAAATTCTCTTTACAAATGTGGTTAGTTATTTTCCTACATATTGGTATGCTATATCGGTATAGAGCATTTCGAAGAATTAAAAATAAGTTTAAATTAATTTATACAAATGTAAATTTGAATTATTTTCATTGTTCATACTTTATAATTAAAAAAATTATTTAACTTCTGAATTTTTTTTATCCTTTGTAATTTTATTTTAAAACTACAAAAGTGTAAGATGTAAGATTTTTGGGCCCTAAAATCTGTAGGCTCTGGGCAGTTGCCCCGTTTGCGTTGCCGGTAATATGGCACTGGTAATAAAATAAACACATCTTTTACGAACTTCAGCAAATTTGAGGACGCTAGACAATTAATGTCCATTCTCTTTCACAGATGGCGCCATCAACGCTCCTTTAAAAAGGAAAAATCAGACGAGTAGCAATTGCCAAGATTAAATCAAGCTGTATTTAAGCTTGACAATTCAACTTGACTCCTGCAAGCTTGCTGCCAGCTTAGAATGAGTTGAACTGTCAAGCTTGCATTACCCAGGTAGCACAGAGATATTGCCCAATATCAAAATTACAATATTGGGCAATATTAAATGGACCCCCCCCCCTAAATGATATTCCTGAATATTATTTTTTGACATTCAGAGATATCAGTTTCCAACATTTCTGAATATTTTTTTTTTCAGATATCCAGGAATATCTTTTTCTGATATTCGTAAATATTACTTTTTGACATTGAGCAATATTGGTTTCCAGCATTTCTGAATATTGTTTTCAGATATCCAGGAATATCTTTTTCTGATATTCCTAAATATTATTTTTTGACATTGAGCAATATTGGTTTCCAACATTTCTGAATATTGTTTTCATGTTTCTCCCATCAGGGAAAATATTGATTGTAAAAGAAATTGGGGGGAGGGGGGACTTGACTAATTAATATTTCACATGTAGACCTTTTTTTTGTATGCTTTAATATGAAATGAAAAATTTTCTGTAGTAACTACAGAAAATTTTTCATTTCATTTTAAAGCATTAAAAAATTCTCTTTTGAGTTATAATTTCAAACAAAAAAAAAAGGTCTACATGTGAAATATTAATTAGTCAAGTCCCCCCCCCCAATTTCTTTTACAATCAATATTTTCCCTCACAAGTAGGAGCCCAAACATACAATATTGACCTGATGGCTGATGCTTTAATAGGTTAGCTGAAACATGTCTTCTTTTTTTTTTTTTTTTTTTTTAATGACTGGGAAAAAAAAAATTTGTACATGAGTTTTCATTTGATGGTGCTAAAAGATCATTCTTCACGCAGATTCTGACTCACCTTTTGGAGAACGTAAAGGCCTTTAATACTGAAATTGTGCAGCAATTTATATTATAGAGTACAATTAAAAGCTTGAACAAATATAGTTGAAGCTTTTACTATAGAAAGCTATTTTATAATCACCTATAGAATATAAAATTTACTTTGGATTTTATAGTAGCCACTACTCATAAAATCCACAAAGACAATATATTTTTAATTAATACAGCTCTGCTATAACAACCTCAGTGTTAAATCAAACTGCATACTCTTTTCTTTGGTCAACACAGTTTATCTAGAATTTTTCAGAAAGATTGTGGGAGTTATTACCAATTTCAAAGTATACAATAAATGTTTGCCATATGTGTAAAGGGAAAAGGGAGGGGGCAGGAAGTATAAATAGAGCTTTTCTTCGAGTAAAATAATAGCTATTAAAGAAAAAAAAATTCCAGTAATATGCTCATATTTCTTTTTTTTTACTCTGTACTTACCTTGAAACGTTTCCCACAAAATGTAATTTGCCATTGGAGGTTATTTCCCCCCCCCCTAATTTATATTAATTTCAATGAAGCACTAATGCATCTTAGATACAATGAATTCATTTTCAATATATTTGTATTAAAAGTTAATCTCTTAAGCCTTTGGATTTCATTAAAAATTACAAGAGGGGTGAATGATAATTCCAGTTACGAGTGATTAAATACATTTCTTTATAATGTTTCAAAGTACAGAAGAACCTTGGTTATGCAATGCTCCATGATATTCAATGTGACACCTTGGTTAATGTAGAAGATTCATGATCAGACTTCGGATGATTACACATCCATCTGCAATTGTGACTACAAGAATTGATAAGGATTACGACTATGGCCAATTCCTAAAAGGATTATGACCAGTTACTGTTAAATTTGCAAAAAGGTAGTAATCTTGATCTTAGTGAAATCAAATATTCCAAAAATTCTGAAGTAATGCAATTTTATTACAGTATTTCTGTAGAATTTATAAAATAGCATTCTTATAGGGAATTACATTTGACTGTAATCGTTTCGAAGTCTGGACATGATCTGCAGTATGTTTAAAACTGTAATTGTGATTATGATTGCCAGTGTTATCCGAGGCATGTTTGATTCTGACCACCTTGGATAATCAGGGTTCTACTGTTAACTTGATCGAAAAGCAAATAGTATTATTGGTTGTAAACAACAGAAGAAAATATTAAAATAAATAAATTTATATTTGAAATAAATAGATTAAAATCTTTTTTGGGATATATTTTAAGATTTTCATTAAATTAGAAATGCTATTAAAATTGAGTAATGCTTAAAATTGCACAATTGTCAATTTTAAAAACTAATTTAAGTTTTAATTCATGCAAAACAAAATGCGCATTAAACAGCTTACTGGAAAAGGATTAACTCTGGTAAAAAATTAGTACTTTACATTTTTAATATTATAATTACCCTAATTATGAACACACTTCAAATTAAGTTTTCTTTCCAAAAAAATTACATGAAACAGATTTTCATATTTTATTTTTAAAAACAAAATTATCTTTATAAGTTTTCAGTATAATTGTCCACAATATCAAATGCTAAGGAACAATCTGAAACACGAATCTTTTTAAAATTCTATTCGGATGCTTCAGCTAAATTTCAACCAAACATGTTTGCCAAAACCTCCTTGTCCTTGTCCTTAAACTTCAATGCAGCAGCAGCTACAAAAGAAAGAAAAAAGAAAGCTCTTCAGACATGTGATTGCTACACGATAAAATTAGCTAAAATATTTTAACCACATGGTTGGCTGAAAGGTTTAAATTATCAGAATGAAATTAGTAAGTTTCCCCATCAAAATCGGGAAATTTTGCATTTTTTAATTAATAATTAGCAGCGGAAGAATCAGATTTGACTTTTTGTTATTCTCTTTTACTCTTAAAATAATATACTCTTGACAGTAAGAGATAAATAAAATTGATGAATATTTTAAACATTGATATTGGAAAAACTATATTAAGTAAAAAATACATTGCTCATTTCAAAACATATCAAAATGGTATGCTGTTTTATACTAGTTTTTTTAATTAATTAATGAAACAATACTAATTAGCAAGTTTGATCCCAAGATCCAATAATTCTTATTCAGATTGGGTTTTAGTTTGGGTTTATATTAGATTAAGTATTATTCTGACCACCATGTTTGATTCTGACCACCTTGGATAATCAGAGTTCTACTGTAACTTTATCGAAAAGCAAATATTATTGGTTGTAAACAACAGAAGAAGAAAATATTAAAATAAATAAATTTTGATTTGAAATAAATAGATCAAAATCTTTTTTGGGCTACATTTTAAGATTTTCATTAAATTGGAAATGCTATTAAAATTGAGTAATGCTTAAAATTGCACAATTGTGAATTTTAACCACATGGTTGGCTGAAAGGTTTAAATTATCAGAATGAAATTAGTAAGTTTCCCCATCAAAATCGGGAAATTTTGCATTTTTTAATTAATAATTAGCAGCGGAAGAATCAGATTTGACTTTTTGTTATTCTCTTTTACTCTTAAAATAATATACTCTTGTTGACAGTAAAAAATAAATAAAATTGATGAATATTTTATTATTCTGACCACCATGTTTGATTCTGACCACCTTGGATAATCAGAGTTCTACTGTAACTTTATCGAAAAGCAAATATTATTGGTTGTAAACAACAGAAGAAGAAAATATTAAAATAAATAAATTTTGATTTGAAATAAATGGATCAAAATCTTTTTTGGGCTACATTTTAAGATTTTCATTAAATTGGAAATGCTATTAAAATTGAGTAATGCTTAAAATTGCACAATTGTGAATTTTAAAAACTAATTTAAGTTTTAATTCATGCAAAACAAAATGCGCTTTAAACAGCTTACTGGAAAAGGATTAACACTGGTAAGAAATTAGTAATGTAAATTTTTTATATTTTAAATATCCCTAATTATAAACACACTTCAAATTAAGTTTTCTTTCCAAAAAATTACATGAAACAGATTTTCATATTTTATTTTTAAAAACAAAATTATCTTTATAAGTTTTCAGTATAATTGTCCACAATATCAAATGTTAAGGAACAATCTGAAGCACGAATCTTTTTTTTATTCTAATCAGATGCTTCAGCTAAACTTCGACCAAACATATTTGCCAAAACCTCCTTGTCCTTCTCCTTAAACTTCAAAGCAGCAGCAGCTACAAAAGAAAGAAAAAAGAAAGCTTTTCAGACATGTAATTGCTACACGATAAAATTAGCTAAAATATTTTAACCACATGGTTTGCTTAAAGGTTTAAATTATCAGAATGAAATTAGTAAGTTTCCCCCATCAAAATCAGGAAATTTTGCATTTTTAAATTAATAATTAGCGGAAGAATCAGATTTGACGTTTTGTTACTCTCTTTTACTCTTAAAATAATTGACAGTAGAAAAAAAATAAAATTCATGAATATTTTAAACCATTGACATTGGAAAAACTATTAATTAAAAAATACATTGCTCATTTCAAAACATATCAAAATGGTATAGTATGCTGTTTTATACTAGTTTTTTAATTAATGAATGAAACAATACTAACTAGCAAGTTTGATCCCCAGATCCAATAATTTTTAATTAGATTGGGTTTTAGTTTGAGTTAAGTATTATTAGTGGCACCAGGGGCGTAGCCAGAAACTTTTCATAGGGGGGGGTGGGGGTGGGGGGGTTACGACTACTACAACTCATATATATGTATGCGTGTAAATTTTCTCATGGGGGGATGACCCCCCTACCCCCCCCCCTTGGCTACGCCCCTGAGTGGCACCCAAAATTTGTTTAGACTTGGTAGAGAAAAAAAAAGTAATAACAGATAACAGACTGTTAGTGATAAATTTTAGGGTACTTACGTATTATCCCGGCAGTCTGCCAAGACGAGCAATTTTTTTTGTCAAAAGAAATGCTGGACATATGAAATTATTAATGGTTTTGAATACGATTGGGGCAACAGTTTGGCAACTCGTTTGACGGAAAAATAGTTTGGCTGGAATGACCACCGGGATAATACGTAAGTACGAATTTTAGGTTGGCCATGGAAGGTAAATTTCCATAAAATTGTTTTTATAGGAAAATCTAGAATTTAAATATAAACAAATGACACTTTTATGGCATAACAGTGACTATTCACCACAAATGAATTCTCATCCCTAATGAATAAGCATATTGATTACTTTAGGAGTTAATTACCTTAATGTTATGAGTTTTCTTTTTCCTGATTACTGTTTCAAATTTAAATCAGTTAGTAATAGCACAGGTTAATGCAATGTGTCATGATTTAAGAAAAACTGAAAAGCAACAAAATTCAAATTTAACATCTGAGTGTTTTCTCTTACATTAAAACTAATTTCATTGGGATATTGGTTTTTTTTGTGTGTGCGATTGTGGAATGCTAAGTTAGGACTATCTGCCAAGGATGGGGGTGCCTTGGTAGGAGGACTTTATACGGGTTTCTAACGCTTATTCACATGTGATATTAGTAACAACTTGAATCAATTTAGTACTATGTTACTATACTATATCTTTCATTTCTGATATAAAAAATATGTATTTGTTTACTAATTGGGGAATACTTAAATTTGTTTACTATTCGGTTGTCGAATATTTAAGTATTTGGCCGAACCGTCACGGTATACAGTCGAATAGGTATACTGCCAGTATACCGAATATTCCGTGCATCCCTACATTGTACATTACCATACATAAAGAATTTGTTGATAGCTTCATTACAAAATGAGTAACACATGGTATTACTAAAATTAACACTTACATTATTGGGTCTTTCGGAAACCTATGATATTGGCGTTCAGGTTCTTTCACTCTAGCTGTGTCATAAAGGACACACGTAACATGGGAGGACTTCTTTTTTCTGTAGAAAGAAAAACTAATTAAAAAGGGGGTGAAGTCAAAACAAAAAGTTTTACAAATGACAATATTGAAGCAAAATAGCCCGTACATTAACATGAAATATTTTTACAAATAACTTATCCGCAATGTCTGTAACTAAGGGTAGAATCTTGTGTTTTGTTTTCTTTTTGTGCTGCCCCTCGGGCAATCTGAAATTATTTTGGTCACAGCCAAGTACAGTTTGTTTCCCATGCAACTTTTGCTATACAATTTTTTTTTTTTTTAAATTGCGGCCGTTACTATGAAAAATGGATTTTTGACTACGTATGATTTGACTATGATGGCAGAATTCTCTTGACGGTGATCGGCTGCTTGTAAACAAATAGGAAACGAGCACACTGGAGATAAAACAATAGTAGTTTCTTTCTTTCTACTCTTTTTGATAATTACCATGAAAGAAAATTCTTTTCTTTTTGGTTGCCCTAAGGGCAACTGAATTCTTTGTTTTACTTGCCCGTTTAAAAATCTGACTGCCCTGGGTAAGCAGACAACCACAACTTTCGAGCGCTGTCTGTAACTGAGTTCGAATAATTTTAGATAATGCAATTCTCTGTTAATAGTGTCCACAAGGCTGCTTTTAACCCTCTGAGCGTCTTGGAAATGGGCAAATAATGTAAAGTTGTTTTCACTGTAAAATTGTCATGCAGCTTTAAAATTATTTAAAAAATAAAATTTTGATAGGAAGATTTGTAATTATTAAAAAGTTAACTCCTAAAATACTTATAAGCTTTAATATAGAAATATATTTTATGATACCTTGGTGTTATAAATAATTTAGTTTATAGATGCATTGCAGTGAAAACTGGAATGAAGTGGACGGGATTTTACGTCTCAGCCGCTTGGAGGGTTAATTACAGCAAAACTACAAAGGTTATCTGCGTAATGGCATGGGGGGATCAGGGGTGGCAAATAGGGGGTGCAGTTGCACAACCAAATGAAAAACTGAAATGCAACCCCTGGAGGGGGGGGGGAAGAATGCCTTTAGGCTGAGAACTTTAAAGGAATATTCACATTACAACAACTGGAGAAAACCACGGGAAAAATAACCATATTTCATTATATGATAGATCATCATTTCTCATCTCTCCTATACAGTCGAACTCTTATAGCAAACCCAGCATATAACGAACTAAGGCACGTATCCAGACTGGTGGTTAAGGCAACTGTAAGCCAGCCCCCCCCCGAATATCTGACTGTTTACTTAGCTTACAGATGAAACTTAGGTTACAATTTGATTCACAGTCCTCAACAAAATAAAATCTTAGGTATGGCACTACATATCAAAATATCTCGTGACCAACTTTTCTAAAATTATAAATTTGATAATCAAGATACAAGATATGTGTTACAAATTTCATTAACTAAAATTTGCTGTGGGTCATGATTGGGCTCCAGCAGAAAAAAAAATTGAGATTTTTAAAGTAGTAAAAGTTATGCGATGGAAACAAATGATGCAGGGTTGGCTAGTTTTTGACAGTTTTAACGATGGTTTAAACCATCATGTCAAAAACTGTCAAAAACCTCAAATATTGAGTGGAAAAAATAAACAATACTTTTAAGTGTTTTACTTTATTGCAAAATAGCTTGTACTTCAATATCTGTAATGAATTAATCAATTAATATTTAGAAAAATAAAGCACTATAATCAGTAAAAAATGCTTACTTTGTTTACATCTATCAGGTTTATTTATTTTTAAGAAGTAAGACCATTATGTACTTTGTAAAGATGTGCTTACTCATAGCATCCAAGTCCCAAAATTTTTTACTAATTCTATTTTGAATGGAAAACTTTAGTATACTGATAGTTAAAACGATCTGATCTTTTATCTCTTTAGTCTAAATGAGTGAAATTGCTATGCTATTGGCTATTCCTTAAAGCCTTTTCAATTTAGATATTTAGATTAAACCAAAAATAAACTTGATGTTTCTTCTAGGAAATGTTTACCCATACGTTAGTTTGAAATTTTTGAAAAACTGCAGAATATTATTCATTAATTACATATATCAGTGGCGTAGCCAAGGGGGATAGGGGAGTCACAACCCCCTCCAATGAGGAATATTTTTTGTCATACAAGAAGTATATTCTTCGTCATACAAAAAGTATATTCTTCACTCCCGTATCACACACACACGTATACATATATGTGAGTTGCAGTAGTTGTAACCACACACACACATGATAAATTCCTGGCTGTGCCACTGATATATACAATTTTTATATATAATATTGTATACATTAAATTTATAAATTTGTATTATATAAATGGTATTAAACTAATTATTCTTAGTGAGCACAACTTATGTGCTAGTATAATTATTATATTTTAATATAATTAATTTTAATTAGGCATTTAGTTTAATGCAATATACTGCATAATTAGTTTGCATATTGTTCTTTTTCTTTTATGGATTAGTTTTTGACGGTTTAAACCAGATTTTGATACTTGTCATGTCGAAAACCAGTTTTTGAAGTCAAAAACCCAATCCTGAAATGATGGCATATCACATGCAAAATGAAACTCAAAGTACGCTGCGAACTAACTACTAGACTAACCACTAAACAATAAAAAAAATAACAATTTGTATTTCCTCCAATTTTCTTACCTACTTAATATTGAATGTAATTCTTGTGTTTCTTTACATTAATTTTAAACACATGAAGTTGAGCTTTAAACGTTTCAAAAGCTCTATACTCGCCCCCCCACCCAAAAAAAAAAATTAGAAATATGTTCCGAGACTAAATTAAAACTTCTGAAAGGGTAGTTTCCCCAGTTATGGCCATTACCCCAGTTATGGCCACTTTCACAAATTTTGTTATTTTTCTAAGCTTTGACACAAGTTAGCCAATCAAATTGTAGGTTACAACAGGCTACAAACATTACACTGTAAGTAGGCTGTGATTGCTGGCAATAACACAGAACAAGAAGGCATCTTAATTTTTTTTTTTTGTGTTGGTATGCAGTGTGAAAAGAAGTTCTTAGCATTTTCCTTAAGCAAACATCTATTTGTATCAGCTTCAACCCACAGAATCTAGGAATATCTGGATGTTTTTTCAACATTTATAGGGAAGTTAAAACTATTTTGTTTCACTATTTTGAATTATAATAAATGAAAATTTTTAAATTTTAGAATTAAACAGGGTGGTCATAACTGGTGTCTATTTCAGAACAGTTTCTCCAGTTATGGCCACTACTTGTTTATATGATTTATTTATTTGTAACAAGTAGATTCATGCTTTTATAATGGTATTATATTTAAAAGTCAATATTGGGGTTAAAATTTAATAGTAGCTATTCAGAAAACAATATTTACAACTGTAAGAACAATACTGACATATAATATTGAAATTATGTTTGATAAAAACTTTCAAAAAAACTTGATATTTAGTAAATATATAAAAATATATTTAGTTATTGTATTGTTTATTTATTTTAGACATTATAAATAAAATGAGAAGATTTGTAAAAAAAAAAAATATCAGTTTAAAAAATTTGGTTTTAAACAGAAGACTGGATGGAAAGACAGACTACTAAAGATGTCAGTAAAGGAAAAGAAAGTGAAAAACTGGTGGAACTTTCTGCAACAGTTAATCTAAAACTTGGAGACTGTCATTGTAAAATTCATGAATAATGAAAAAAGGAAGCCTACTATATATCGTTATGTTGCAACAATTTTAAGTCCTTTCTTCAGAAGGATTTGAGATAACGTGTTTAAAAAGTGTTCACACTTTTTAAACACGTGTTTCATTTACTATATCGAAAATGAAAAAACGTGTTTCATTTACTATATCGAAAATGATGTTTCAACAATCAACATAGTGGATGTAATCGGAAAATTACCGGAACCACAACTCATTCAAAAGGACATGTTCTGTAGACTATGTTTCCTGGCACTCTTAATGTCTTTGAAAAAAATCTAATTTCATATATGTTAATCATTCAATTTTATACATGTTGATCATTCAGTTTTATCTAAATTGATAATTTTACATAAACAAAAAAAAAGTGCCGAAAACATCTAAATTTGTATAAGATTGTTCCATTAAATTCAATTCGAAAGGAAATATTATATTTTATGTGTTTTTCATAAATTATTTTACTTTTTTTCACTTTATTTAAAAATTTTTGAAGTGGCCATAACTGGGGAATAGATGTGGCCATAACTGGGAAAAAGTGGCCATAAGTGGGGAAAATGTTAAAAAAATTTTAATAAATTATATAAAATGAAGTATGTCTACAAAAATAACTTTGATAGTGTAGAATTATTTTACACTCTTCAATATATGCTGTGTATTATTTTCAAAATCTTTCAATAGTTTTTTAGTACTGAAAAAAATTCTTGAATCTTTAAAAATGCTTAAGGTGGCCATAACTGGGGACATCACCCTATAAACTGCGATCATGGGCGTAACTTGGGCTTCGAAACTGGGGGGGCAAAAGTCATTTTAAATGAAAGTCCATGTATGCGTGCCCGTACACACATGCATATATATATATATATATATATATATATAGTGAAACCTCTCCAAGCGGTCACCCCTCTAAACGGCCAATTTTTCATGGCACGGATTTTTTGACTCATAGACTTAATGTTAAAATAACCTCTATCAGCGGCCACCCGACCCCCTTAAACGGCCACCTCATGGCCCATCTCATTTTTCAGGAAATTTTACTCACTCCATGCTGTAATTTTGAGCGGAAAAACTCAAGGTCAGGTTTATGTCGAATATAAGTCCCAGGAATACATGGAATTGAATCTGTTATATCTCTTTTGTATTCTCCCCACACTCTTAAGATGGGTAATCACTTGGACAATCAGGTATTGAAATTGTCCTACAAATGAATTTTTGTCCCCCTTTCAGGGGCTAATTCCGTGTCTGACGAGGAATTTCTCGATGTTTGTAATGGCGAGCAAGCTAAACTTTCAACACAAGCGACTTTAGGGAAAATCGATGAAATTATCAAAAATTCCGAAGCGGTTACAAACTAACCAGTTAGAGATCCGATTTTTAAAGTAAAAAACAAACTAGAAAAAATGGTTGTTTCAAAGAAAAGTAAAAACTTAAAACGGACACAAATTGTATCATTTTTTCAAAAAAATGTAAGAAAGCATTAAATAAAGTACTATTTTCTCCTTAGATAAGTTTTATATTTCATTTTAAATAAGGAATATGTGCCAGACTTGTTTATATTACGCATTATAGCAATTATCTTATAATAGTAAATAAAACTCTTGAGAGCGGCCACCCCCTCCGAGCGGCCAAATATTCTCGGTACGGTGGGTGGCCGCTCAGAGAGGTTTCACTTATATATATATATATATAAACTATAAATTCGGTCTTTGAGCTTCGTCAAGGGAGACCCCCCTGAACCCCCCTAATTTTTTAGTTTCATTATTGCCATATTAAAACGATATTAATGGACTATGTCATTTTATCTCTCACCCCTTTTTCTTTTTCTTATATTCTTCCTTTACATTTATTTCATTGACTGGAAGTAGGAGGGTTTCCTGGTCTTTCCTTGCAAATGCAAAAGTGGGTCGATGATAACTGAAGTAACTTATATAATTTTTAGTATCTATCTTAACACACCAAAAATTTTGCTTTTCGTTATTGGATATTGTTGAGAGAGCTTTAGGCGCGTAGGGTTGCTGTATTTCGCATGGTAACTCTATTGGCGAGTCATCCGAGTGGATAAGAATCCGTGCTGTTAGGCTTATGTTTAAAATTATTCTTTTTCCCACTTTCATATTCGGTAGCCCAGTGCTCGATGCGTTTATACCTTTTACAAGTTATTCTTGATGTATCCTTAATTTTATGAGTCGGCTGGCCCTAGTATTTTCCATAATTTTTATTTTTAGACGCATGTTTTCTAGGAGCAGCCACGAAAGCACCTGAGTCTTCTGCTTGTCTGTCATCATCGTTACGCCTGGCATTTGATTCTGAGTATTTCTGGCTTCGGAAGCTCATCTCTTGATTCCATAGCACATCGGAAATTGTCGAAAGTAGAAGGGAGGCTATATAACAGCATTACAGTCAGCAAGTCGTCGTCTATTTAGATATCCATTTCTGAAAGTCTGTCCCCTATGTCGAAGAATTTTCTCAAATGGTCGAGAATTCCATTAGATGAGTCGGGTATTTTATATTGAATTAAAGATTTCATCACGCAGCTTTACGAGCAGGTCCTTTAGACTGATAGATTTCTCCCAGTTTTTTCAACACATCTGATGAAGTGTCACAATTTTTTATTTGTTCGAGTTCAGTTGGCGATTTACATAGAATTATATCTGCTTTTGCTTTTTCGTCCATTTGGAGACCCACGTATCGAACTCTTCTTGCGATTTTTTGTCATTTTCCAAAACTCAGGCTTTGAACCTGATGCATAAATCCAGGCATCATTCTTTATTAAAAGCGCTTTCATTTGCATTTTCCATGTTTCTTAATTATCTTTATTCAGCGTTTCAATTCGCCAAGTTCCAGTCGCCATTTTGAGGATGAATGATGCAGCCTTGAAACGAACATTAAAAATCAGCAGATAAATAAATTAATCCATCTGGTGTCCATAACCTTTTAGAAATGTTAGCAGAGTTATGGCACAAACATAGTAAACGTGGGATTTTAACATAACATATTATTAGAACGGAAGAAACAGGCACATCACCTAACAAGGTAACATCAAGAAGGGAAAAAGTATATTTGTTTGTGTTTGTGGGATTACGGCAGATTAGCTACGCGTGGGCTCTAGGCCTATGGGTGGGGTGCCCTCCGTGGAGGTCTTTCTAAGGGGTCTTAACCCGTATTTACGCTAAGTGAAAAAGGTATAGAAGAAGTAAAAAGAATGCGTGCGCAAGCACAGTTACAGTTAAATAGATAGGTGTTTATTGAGGGATACAGAATTCAGGAGGATAAGACATAAAAAAAAAAAAAAAACAATTCATTACTCAACAATTTATTCTTACTTTTATGTCGCATTTTTGGGACAATTTTCAATAAAGGGGGCGAGAGATAAAATGACATAGTCATTAATAAATCATAAAATATTTCTTCTATAACAATGGAAAAAATACTGTACTTAAACCGATGAAATTTGAGATCAGTTATTTTTAACTCTTGAAAACAAAAAGTAAATAGTGCAAAAATATAATTAATAAAATAGATAAAAGGGATTACTTTTTTCCCATTTTATAAAACCAACTCCACAGCCACTGGTACCACTGGGGACCGAATCAGCTTTTAGCGGTAGAGTCTGTGTGTACGTCCAAAACAAAGTTCATTGGAAGGATTGGAAATTGCAAATCTATGTGTTCACTAAAAAAAAAAAACTCCACAGCCACTGGACATTAGCAGGACTTGACTGTCAAGAAACATTTGACGGTCAAAAACTGAAGCGGACGACTTTGATTTTCAAAGGGTTTTTCCAATATGTAAGAAGAGGCATCATTTTTAATTTAAACAAAACTACATTTTCCCCCTCAAAACGCAACTATAATGGATGTCTTCTCCTTAACGAATTCCTGACAAAAAAACCAAATGATCAGTACATTGTAGTATTTTCTCCAGACTAATACTCAATCTTTATTTAAAATTTACCGATTTGA
Source organism: Cheiracanthium punctorium (assembly GCA_038373885.1). NCBI lineage: Eukaryota > Metazoa > Arthropoda > Arachnida > Araneae > Cheiracanthiidae > Cheiracanthium > Cheiracanthium punctorium. The sequence continues at coordinate 22,129 of JAWZYV010013736.1, read as the reverse complement.
CACAAAAATTACGAAAACTACTTACCTGTACTCATACACAAAACAAGTTAATATTTCACTGCAAGATACAGATATTCGGCTGGTAAAATTCATTTAACTTAACCAAACTTGACACACAGACATCATTTACCTATTTAGCTTAGCTCTTTGTAATCCATTCTTTGCAGCTCATTCAATAATCCCTCCAACCCTCTTGGACATCTCCCGAGTTCTTTGTCGGTATTTTCCCCCCAACCAGGTAGCGAAAGATTAACAACAGACTTGAAATATAAAACATCATGTTACATACAAAAATTTTTAAAGCTCCCTTCTCTCACAAAGTCGATATGCTTGCGGGAAAAACTGGTCCTAGTCTATTTAAGTGAACACAGATGTGGCTGATTTTTGAGTTAACGGGAGATAAAAGGGCCGCGTTCGGCATTTAAATCACTCCAAATTTTCACAGAATCTTAATGGTCATTTAGTGATGACATGTTCTTAAGTTTAGTTTGTAGGTAAAAAAAAAAAACCGATTATTTTATGCCTTTTTAAAAAGCCTCCTCTTGCGAGGTTTGAAATACATTACAATGAAACTGATTGCACTGCACATTTTCTATTTTCTGTAACCTCTCTTCCCGTGGCACTTTATTTAATGTTAGCAACCTGTTAAATTTACAGCATTCTGAGCTCAATGTTCGTGTTTTTCCTCGACTCGGACAGAAAATTTTAAATTTTTAAGAGTCCAGTACGTTATTTTTATTTATTTATTTTTTATTTTATTTTATCTTTTATTTTTATTTATTTATTTATTTGGGGGGGGTTGTAAATATGCTTAGAGAAGTAATGTGGAAAAATATATTTAATAATTGAGGAGCTGGAACGACTTTTAGCGTGATTTCATTAACCAAAAGCTCGGCATATGCGGGAGACAGGGATCGATACAAACAAAAATTGGGTCCGTTTTGTGGCTCTTTCACAAAATTACAATCGATTTAAATGGAATCCCGTCACAAAAATACAGTCATTAAAAATGTCCTTCATTGGCATTTTACCCTACATTTTAATGTGTTTCATCAATTAACAAAAAGAAAAAGTGACTTTTATTAAAATTTGGTTTGAAAATTCACAAAAATAAGTGCTGAAATTCACAAAATTAAGCATTGAAATTCACAAAAATATGCAGTTTTTACAAAAATTGGACCCTCGAAAATATTCCTGGACCGACCCCTGATAAATTATGAAGGTTTTGAGTTGAAGAGGTTTTCACGAAAAAAAAAAAAGGGAGGGGGTATATAAATTAGGTGAATGCACATATACTATGTACTAAAGAAACTAATATTCTGAGATATTATCTTAGCTAGACTTTTTTGAAATGCTAGAAAATAGAATTATATGCACACATGGGCGCCCATAAGGGGGGCAAGGTAGGGAACTTGCCCCCTAAAGTTCTAGGTTAATATCTCATGATGTTAACAATGGCAAAAACAGAACTAAAAAAGTTTGAAATTTGCCCCCCCCCCTCTAGAAAATTTTTTTGAAGTTCCCCCCCCCCTTTAGGAAAATTACTATGGGTGCCCATGTACGCACATCAGCAGATCGTTATAAACAATAGCTGTGAAGGTTCCCCTTCTGTGTCGAACATTGCTTCTCAGTATTGCTGGGAGCAACGCTGTTAGCAGGAAGTAATGAGGTGATTTGTTGCTATATTTTTCTAATGCATGAAAATCTAAAAGGGTTAAAGGTATCGAAATACTGACTTAGATAGTACTGCAACTAGAGTTTATCTCTCACGACGAACCAAATAGAACGGCCTCCTCCCATGGAACCGTATAACTTATTTTGGAGCCCTCTACCAAGTCTGGGGCACGTGCCCCTAGTTTCCCTTGGCAGCAGATATAAATAATAAAATGGCAGACCGTTTCTTGTTCTCTTAAACTGCGTCGCATTTGAATACGCAATTAGTCGTCCGTCAAGTAAGTTGTGCACGATCACACGATAACGTTGTTGTCTCTCTGCTACTGACCTTCAAACACCAAAATTAGGTTCACTAAAATATAAATGAGAAACTGGCCCCAATCTGTGACAGGGCGGCAACTAAAGGGGGGATAAGCGGAGACAAGCACCGGGAGACATTCTAAAAGGAATGCCAAAATCAGTTATAGTTTCTTGGGATGGGGCGCGGCTCCATGCGAGGGGGCACACGACCATGGACGCCCATAAGGGGGGGGCAAGGTAGGGAACTTGCCCCCCCTAAAGTTCTAGGTTAATGTCACATAATGTTAACAAATGGCAAAAACAGAACTAAATTTGTTAAAAGTTTAAAATTTGCCCCCCTCTAGAAAAAATTTTTGAAGTTTGCCCCCTTGGAAAATACTATGGGCGCCCATGCACACGACACTAATTATGGTTTGCCCCGGATGACATGAACTCTAATTGCGTCATCGCCTGTGAAAATGACCTCTTTTTGCTCACTTTTTACAGCAACAGGTCTTTTTTTCTAACGCTGAACAATTGATTTCAGACAAGTTTAAAATCGCTGCCCCTTGATTTTTGCTTTCCTGAGAAATTATCTAGCTTGGTCATTTGGTAGAATCTGCCATCGTTCCTGTTGAGTTGAAAAGCTTCTGTGACTCTATTCTTTTGTTGATTTTGCAGGGGATTTTTTTTTTCTTTTTTTTTTTTAGAATCTGATAGTATATATGGGTTCTAAATGCATGATTTGTGTTCAAAATCATAACTTTGCCCCCTGACTTTTTAGACTAGGGGGGCAACTTTTACAACTACAGGGGCAATTGCCCCCCTTGCCCCCCCCAGATTACGCCTATGACTGCGATGAAGATAAACTTCTTTGCTTCTAAGAAGCTGAAATCACCCCCCCCCCCAAAGCTTCGATATTATATTTTTAGTGTGCACTATATCAAAAATAACTCAGTATTTTTTGTGCACTATAACAATCACAATAAAAATGTACAAGAATATTTCACATAATGGCCGCAACGGCAAATATATTTACGTTCTCTTTCAAAATATCGCTAACATAGAAAGTGCAGACAAAAACACCTTTCACGAAATATTTACACAATTGTAGAAAAAAAATACTGATTTGATGTGCAGCATATTCTTTGTTGCATCGTCATATAAACAAACAATACATAAATCAATATATAAAAAAAAACAATGTAAATGACAGTTAAATAACATAAAAGATGTACTTACATTTTAGAAGATAATTCTATATCCTTTGCCATGACGATCAGAAATGTATCCTGAAATAAGTTCAATGGCGGCCTCCGACTTCCCACGTTGTTGATGTTTGGGAATTCCTGTTCCTCCCGCACGCCAATTATAACGATTAGTACGCGTGCGCGATTTGAATGTTGTAAACATAATATCATTTCTGTGATATTCCCAGATATTCACCAATGTTGTAAACAGAATATCATTTCTGCGATATTCCCTGATATTCACCAATGTTGTAAACAGAATATCATTTCTGCGATATTCCCTGATATTCACCAATGTTTAAAATAGTACATTGAAATGAGTATATCGCTAAAAAATTGGACTAAATGAAAAAAAAAAACATTAGGATGTTATTTCTGAATGATAAGGTTATAAAATAATTGAAGAAATTCTCTTAAATGTTTTTAAAAAGGATTACTTTTAATTAATATCTGCCAATATCGGCAGATGTCGTAAATTCAATGTATGACATTCAGAGACTTTCAAAATATTGCCCGATATCGGTGGACATTCGTCAATATCTTTGTGCTACCTGGGTAATGCGTCAAATTCAAAGAAATGCCAAGCTTGATTTAAGCTTATGTGCTGTCTGGGAAATTTGGACTTGTAAGTTTCGATTTTGCTTTGCGATGCAGTTTTGTTTACATTATAAGTCGATACGTTAAAGCTCGAGTACCCTGTCTCTCTCTCTCTCCCCCCTCCCCTTATGGCCACCCATGCTTATGACATGCATCATTATCAGTGGCGGAACTTCAAATTTCTGGCCCCTCTGCAAAATATTTCAGTGAGCCCCTCATCCACCGACACTCATATACACATGCGCGCCCACACACACGCACACACATACAAAAAAGAGTTTATTTGACTATTTTTATTTAAAAAATTGAAACAGATATAGTATAATTATAACTAAAATTTAAAATTCTTCCTTCTGGATTTCAGATTTGCAAAATCTCTAATCAGATCATTCGTTTCCATAGTTTTTTTCTGTTTTTGGCTCAATACCTAATATGGAGAGATTGTGCAGTCGTTCTTCGCCTGTTGAACTGCGTAAATAGTTTTTCAGAATCTTCAGTTTTGAAAAGGATCTTTCAGCTGTTGAGACAGTGATGGGAAGAGTCAAAAACAATAATAATGCCGCAATTACATCTGAAAAATTTAAAGATATTATTGAATATTTTATCAGAAGTAACTCGGCAAATTCTTTTATGGTAGATGTTTTACAAATTTCATCTTTCAGCAGAGCACTGGCCACTACTGTTTGTAATGGAAATTCTGTTGTTAGATCTTCTTTATATTTTAACTGAAGAGATTTGGCACATTTTAAAATTTCCGCTTCCTTCATTATTGCTAACGTTGTCGGTACCAAAAAATTAAAAGGATTTAACACCTCATTCATACCTTGAAATCTGTTTTCTATTGGTATATGACGGTATATAAAACTTAAAAGACGTTGACGTGGAAATCATCTTCGTGGCCCAAACGGTGGTCATATATTATTGAATATTTTATCAGAAGTAACTCGGCAAATTCTTTTATGATAGATGTTTTACAAATTTCATCAGAGCACTGGCCATTACTGTTTGTAATGGAAATTCTGTTGTTAGATCTTCTTTATATTTTAACTGAAGAAATTCGGAACATTTTAAAATTTCCGCTTCCTTCATTATTGCTAACGTGGTCGGTACCAAAAAATAAAAGGATTTAACACCTCATTCATACCTTGAAATCTGTTTTCTAATTGGTATATGACGGTATATGAAACTTAAAAAAAGACGTTGACGCAGAAATCATCTTCGTGGCCCAAACAATGGTCACTTGATAGTTCGTCAAAGTGTTTTTTTTTTTTTTCAAGTTTCTGTCGCTTCTTCAAAAAAGTTGGACTGATTTTCCATTTAGCTGCTATTTCAACAGCTTCGTCTTTTGCGGAATCGTATGTATTTCTGTATTTTTTTAGGTGTCTGCTTGCAGTCTGCAAAGATTCCGCTGCTCTCACAATATCTAAATCTTTCTTTTGCAATATTTTAGATGGTAAAATATACTTCACTAAGAATCTTCTACAAAATTGCACATAAGAAAACAATTCAAAATTGCTCTGAAGTCTAGATGCTTCTTCGCGTTCGTCTCTTTTCTGACCTTTCAATGATATTTCAGAAAGCGCTTTCATAATGTCCAAAAACCTAAGTTTGATTGCTAAAATGGAATTGTACCGTCCAGCCCAGCGGGTTGGGTTTAATCTTTTGAGCGTAATTTGGGATTCTCCTGTAAATTTTGATAGCAAGTCCCATCTCTTTATACTATTTCGGAAAAATGTATAAATGCTCTCTAAAGTGGCAAATAATGTAGATATTTAATTGCAACAACATTTAACAGCATCGTTTATTACTAAATTGAGGTTATGAGACGCGCGGTGTATGTATATAGCATTGGGTACATCTTGTTTTAAAAGAGACTGAACACCATTGTACGCCCCACTCATGACATTTGCTCCATCGTATGCTCGTCCTCTGCATTTACTTAATTTTATGTCATACTTTTCAAGTAGGCTTAATGTTTCTTTATACAATCCATCTGCTGTGTGATAGTATACTTCAGCAAAATCTAAAAATGATTCTTTAATCTCAACAGATGATGGTTCTTCTTTTTCATTTGCAACAACTTTTACATACCTAAATACTTAACTTAATTGGTCTTTTTTCGTTATGTCCTGCGTTGTATCCATGATAATGGAATAGAAAGGTGCTTCGTTACTATTCTTTACTAAAGCTGCTTTTAAACGTGTTGCAAGACAATATATATAATTTCATTTTGGATATTATGGCTTTAAATATTTTGTAGCTCCATGCGGCATGCACAAAACTTCTTTCATAACATTATCGTATTTCGATAATAAATCAACTTGGCTTAAAAAATTTCCACGATATTCACCGTCTAGGGATTCACGGTGACCACGTAATGATAAGCGATTCTTTGAATGTACTAACGTTGTATTAAAAAGTCGTTCTAGTACATGTATCCCAAAATTCGACTCTTATCGAATTTGTTCTTCCTAATTCTTACCTATTGTTTCATTGTTCTTCCATTTTTCATATATACAACATGACTGCACATGATTGTGACTTTTTTCGTGTACTTTTATCTTTTTCGAAAGACCTTGTCAACCCCTCGTGTTCTCCAGTTATCTTTCGGCTCTGTTGAAAACAACCAACAAGGTTCGCAATATACTGCATCCAATTTAGGAGAATGGCAAAGCCCTAGGGCGCGTTCGAGAATTCATCGGTTGTGCACCGGTAACACCGGTGCACGACCAGAGCGTTCGAAAAGGCGGAGCCACACGTCCCAGCCACGCGGAGCCAATATACGTCCATGGGCGGAGCTCTGGAAGTAACCACGTTCGAAAACGTTTCGGTCATGTAGCGGTTGTCTGCTCAACGTGACCAGAGCGCAAACAGAATGACCCTGCTAGCGAGGTGGGTTATTCCGGTTATTAGCGTAGTGTTGCCAGCGTTTATTTTTGTTTTCTCGGCTTACCGATGTGGTGAGGTAGAACCCCTATAATACAGGCCGGCTTACGTCTCGAAAAATTGCCCAAACCGAAACTGTTGGGTTGCTATCTTTGGCGCACTTCTCGCTACTTTGGCATATTCAGCCGTTTTAGTTTTAATCGATGGATATTTTCGGAAAGTGATCTGAAATATGAATGTAACTGGAGACGGGGGATGATTAAATTGACTTTTATCATATTTATTTGCATTTATATTTTAAATAATTTTGATGATTGAACAAATAGTACATTTTTTTTTTAAATGTATGCTTTACCTACACACAAGTATGAAATATTTATAGATAATAATTAAAAACAATTATTTGTAAAAAGCGATGTAATGGAAAATCGCTATTCGGAAAGGGATCGTAATTATGAATGTAAAAGGAATTGGAGGATGAATAAATATTGACTTTTATCACATTATATTTTAAATAACTTTAATGATGTTAAAGTTTTTGAAAATCTCACTCAAAAGTTTTGGAAAAGTGAGAAAATCTCACCCATATTTTATCGCCAGGCTCTCGGCCCCTCGCCAGACTCTCGTTAATTAAAATCAGATTATGCAATGTAAAGTATGAAATGAAGAAAAGTTCAGATGTGTCTAAAATGCACTATCTCATCGAAAATGTTTTTTTTTCCCTCCTTTGGATTTTTTTACTTTGCTTCTATTTTAAACTTATAATATGTTAGGAAGATACTAACATGGATACTTACCTTACATTGGTGCAGAATTCTATGGACCCATAGAGATCCAGTGCCTCCAATAATTTACACTTATATATAGTAAGTCATAGCTGCCAACTAGAACGGAATATAACTAACCACTTTTTGTAAACAGTATATTTTTAAATTATTTTTTTCAAAATAGTAACCAGCTCGTGCGAGCATCACAAAAATGTTGCTATATTTTAAGCCGAAAAATCATGTAGAAAAAGTGGTTAATTATATTCCGTAGTAGTTGGCAGCTATGAGTAAGTTATATGTACGTGAATCAGTGGCGTAGCCAGAAATTTTTCATGGAGGGGGGGGGGAGTTCGACTTTTGCAACTCACATATATGTATATACGCCACTGACGTGAATATATGTGGTTGTGGGGCCCGCCCCCCCAAATAATTTTGAAAATTTTACGCTTATGCCTGGTACAGGGGCCTAGCCAAGGGGGGTTAGGGGGGTCATAACCCCCCCATGAGGAATTTTTTGCCATACAAAATGTATATTCTTCACTACATTATCACACACACGTATACATATATATGAGTTGTAGTAGTCGTAACCCCCCCATGAAAAATTTCTGGCTACGCCCCTGGCCTGGTAGATACCAATATTATAAGTAGGGGAAAGTGGCCTAGAATGATCCCCTTAAGGGAAAATCTTCTGTAAAATAACATAGCTGTTAAAATAAAACTTTGGCCCTTTACTATTATATTTTACACTATATAAGTGAAAAGTTTCAATAATTTAAAAATGCTTAATGTATTATGAGATGGCAAACAAAATTACTTTGGAATATCTTCAACTGATGCTAATTTAAAAAAAAAAGAAACATGAAATATACAGCAATAAATTAGGATAAATTGAGTATCAAAACAGGCATTTTATTATTTACATATGGTTGTTGTTAATAAAAAGTATTGAAATGACAAACAATACTTTTACTCGACATGAGGCTTTTTAGAAAAAAAATTGTTATGTCAGAATTTTTTTTTTTTAATCTAGTTGCCTCCTAGCATAACATACTAACAAATAGGGCCCTATATTGACATCTATTCAATAAATGTACTTTTTAAAATTATCTTTTAAAAATGTTTTTTCCACTTTTTTCTGCGAAGAAATTAAATCTGCACAAAGGGTTAACGTCCAAGGTATGTGGATTTCAGGAGCAGAGTTGTTATATATGAAAGAAAAAAAAGCAATGGATGGGTGAAAAACTTTTTTCTTTTGTTGTTATTGGAATATGAACTTAAAGGGCAGAGAAATGAAACAAAGAAAAAAAAATCTTGAAAAAGGGGGGATTGTAGATTTAAAATAATTATTATTAGGCTTTTTCCAATCAATAAACCAATACTAACTTTTGCAATTAAATTGTTTTATTTACAAAAATACATTTCATAAGATACATTTAATGTTCAAATCACTGAATTTCAATATTACAAATCTTATTGTTGATTAAAATCATGGTTTTGTATTATATACTTCCTGCTCTGTTTGACAACATGCATCTGTCATTTTGGGATGAAAACATAAGTGACATTCTGTATGCATGCATTTGCATCAATAATATGCTTTTTCTGTGCTTATTCGTGCATATTTTATTACTTCAAAATTTCCTGAGCTGCCCTGTAGGTTTGATTCTACAACACAGACATTCAAACAAGTGTTTTTGTTCACCTTGGGTGTAGTCCTGAAAAGATCAGTCAGATCCAGCCTGAAAAGAAAAGTCAGATCCAGCTTCTCAGGTTTCAACTAAGCAAAAGTGATAGTTTGAAAATTCCTGCTTTATCTACAGCTGTTAAAGAAAATGATATTCATTTTATTGCTGGAGCAACATTACGTTATATTTCCAGTCAAAAAAGTCTTTGCATTAATTGTCAAACTGCAATTAAAACTTCTGAAGATGAACATGCTCCTATTATTGCAAGGCATAAAACTTTACTCACAGAATACTGTGATATGGGAGGATTGATGAGGCCAAGTTCTGGTCTATATCGAATATGCTGTGAGACTGAAAAAACATTTCAGACATATAAGAAGAATTTGCTTAAAGATCAAGTACCAATAAACAAAGATTTTATTGAGAAAATAAAGTTTAACTGCCAGAAAATTATTTTACCTGAATGCTGTAACTTAAAAGAAAAAATAATAAATTATTATATCACAGTTAGATGCAAGAGTTTAAAGAAACATATAGTTCATAAAAGAGCACATGAATTGTCTTATGCATCAGCATCAGTAAATAAAAAGCAGAAAATGAACTAAAGTTGTCATCAAATGTATGTTTTGTTTTATCTTTATTGCATGTGCAGGGATGTTAACTCCCCGGGAGCACCCCGGGAGCAGAAAAAATTTCATTTGGGAGCACCTCGGGAGCAGAAAAATTCCATTTGGGAGCACAAAAAAATAGTTTCCGAGAGGAAAACTAAGATTCGAGATCAGAATTAACATGATTTTGGAGCATAAAATTGAAGATTAAGGAACACAATAAATGCATACAAGAAAAGCAAAATTTGCGAGCAAACACCATTTGCTAAAAGCAAAACACTATTTGAAAGCACTTTAGGAAAGCTCTGGAAAAAAAAGGGTGTATACAGGCTATGCTATCAGCAACTAGGTAAAAACAATACATATCTGGAGTCAGCAACCTTTCTGTGGTTAAGTCATTTTTTTCCTACTCAAGAACCATGAGTATGATTTGTATGCGGCTTGCGAGCCACAGGTTGCCAATCCGTGTCCCTTTTTTTTTTCTTTTTCAGAATCATTTAGGGAATCTTCCTCTCGAAAAAGAGAGCACAAATAAAATGAAAACTAAATTTTAAAACAAAAGCTTCTATCTCATTCTTTGGTTCTATTACAAATCACAAGTAGTACTAAATGGAGATTTTTGAAAACCTAAATATTATACCTCTTATAGACCAACACGTAATTGGTAAGCAGTATCGAAAACAAAATAAATTTGATGGTTAGAATAATTAAATGTGTGAACTTTTAATAGCATATGCTTTTGTATCAGTAATTTAACCTCATCTAATATTTACATATTCATCTATAATACTTGAACACAATATACAAAGCAAATGTAAACAAAAAATATTTAATGACTGTTGAGAGAAATTAAGAATTATTAAGAAGTTAAAAATTAAGATTATGAGAAATTAATAATGAGATTACAAATTAAGTATCATAAGTTATCTAGTTTTCTATTTATTCTTTTTTTTTTATTTTTATTAATTTCTTCTTGAGCTTTTTCATTTTCTTCTAATAGTTTTAATGATTTTGCAAGTCTATCCTTCCCTTCCGTTAATAGAATCTGTCCACTTTCTATAACAGCCAGTGGCGGCTCGTGACCTGCTTCAGTGATGGGGCCCGAAAAAAATAGAGCCAGTTCAAATCGGGAAAATACATAGAGCTGTGGCGGATCATTACCCATTTCAGAGGAGGGGGCTTTTTTTTTAAGCTCGAAAAGGAAATTTTTAATCGAAAAGGTAAAACATATGAATCGCTTTTGTAAACAGTGTGAATACATAAAAACTTTTCGAATAACAAGTTATGAAAGGCGTATTGATTTCTCCTTTAAGTTTTCATTTAAAGACAGAAGATTTATTTTGCACCAAAAAAACATTTTCCTCCATTTTTCTTTCTCAAAAAGGTACAATATCAATAAAAAAATAAATAAATAAAATAAAAAAAATGCATGTGTACATGTTGAAAAACGAATTGGTCCATAATGTTTCATCTCCAAATAGCAAATCGTGCCCCTTCATAAACAAAAAACGGTGCCCGTTGCGATGATTAGTACTTGTTTGCCTATCTGGCCGGCCCTGATTGAGGTGACTAACAAAGCCCGACTGGTCTGATCCGGGGCGTGTAGAATGGCTTCGGAATGCAGCTTTCGTACGCAGTTTGAATCTTGCTTTACTGCTAACTAGCTTTCCATACACGCTTTAAAAGATAAATGAGCGTGGCAAAAATTTAACAAAGAGTCAAAATGACGTATTCGGCTCAAAAATCGGCAAAAAGCGCAGTTCGGCGCAATATTTGTGTTTCGGCGCACCCTGAAAAAGTCAAAATGACGTATTCGGCGCAGACCGGTGCAAAAATCGGCTAAAAGCGCAGTTCGGCGCAAGAATTTGTGTTTCGGCGCAGCTCGGCGCAGAATCAACATCCCTGCATGTGTATTTTAACAAAGTTTTATTTTGGGTGTTTTTATTTATTCAAGAAATTGTTCTCAACCAGGATTTGACACAAAATTTTAGGTTTAAAAATTCATTCTTAAATGCATTCATCTCATATCGACAGTATTTCATTATTTTTAGCTTATTTTTTCATATTTGTAACAGCTCAAAAAAGAAATTACTGCTTGAAGCTTTTTATTTTGATCTTCTAACTCTTTGAGTCTATGTGATTGTATAGTTTCCTAAAGAAATAAATATTTATTAGTTTTATTTAGATTGTAACTTGTAACAGATTAATATAATTTAATGATTACAACTGAATAAAATTTTCAAATATTTTAATAGATTTAGTTACAAAAAACTCAAATAAATAATTAATGTTAAAAATTAGAAACTGAATTGTTTTCTAAACAGTTTTTCTTTGTTCTGTCAAAGAAATTTTTTAAAGCTGTAAGAATTATTATTATTACATATATAGTACATACAAGTATACATCAATATGTTAAAAATGTGTGTTTATGTTACCCATCGTATGTAAATTGTTTAATTTGTGTTGATTTATTCCTGTTTTAATTATTTTGTAGATTATCTGCAAAATCAGCTTATCACAGGGATTGATTCAGACGAAAATTGAAGTCCACTTTGCGGCCCCTTCACAAGATTACAATTGATTAAAATCGCACTTTCGCAAAATTACAATCGATTAAAAAGGACCCTTCACAAAAATACAGTCGATGAAAATGCCCTTTAATTTAAATTTTGCTCTATATTTTGATTAGTTTTGTAAATTATTTTAACAAAAAAAAGTAATTTTCACAAAAATATGCATGAAAATTCCCCAAAATACTAGTTAAAATTCACAAAAATAAACTGTTTTCATAATAATGGGACTTTAGAAAAAATTCCTGGATCGATACCTGTACGATATCCGCACCATTCAATTCCACAAATAATCGGGAATTCACTGTACTACTGGCATATATTTGCTTTATGTTTACTATTAGGAATATTAGTACATTATCAACTTTCTTTGCTTGTAAACTGGACTCTGCTCTTGGACAACCTATTCCTCTTTGATGTCTTATTGAGGAAGGTTTGTTTGGAACATCAAAGAGAGTAGGTATTGCATCTGGTTTTAAGCGTTTCCATCCATCTGCACGATGCTTAAACTGGGATTCCTCAAAATGGCACTATACAAAGAAAATAAACGTATTACTCAAGAAAGAATATTAAGCAATTGGAACAGTTTACATCACAGTGTTTATGATTTAATTTTCCAGTTAGATATTTTTCAGAAGGGTCTCTCTTTTCTGCCTCTTGCTCTTGCAACATCTGCTTTGTTTTGCTTGCTGTATTTCCATTTAACATTCTAAATTTATCTACATTAAGTATAATTATTACTTTAAAACAAATAAAAAATATAATAAATCATTCCAAAAGCAAATTAAAATAGTAAATGCCTAATTTTGTTCATATTTATCTAGTTTGTTTTTAAACATATTTAATATTTCATATCATATGGTGTAAAACTTCAGCCAATAAAATACTGCAAAATTTAATATCTAATTGTTTCCTTCATATACTGCCCACCAGTGGAGTGGGCACTGAGCTCTGGGAGATAGTCAGTGTGTAGGACCCGGGTTTGAGGCTTGCCGGGTGACCCTCAATCTAGCGGTCTGGAGTTTTGGGTGGTTTTCTTCAAATGTAACGTGAATATGCACTGGAACCATCTTAAAAAATCCTCCGCTCAAGGCATCCTCCTGCTAGGCAGATCACCCTCATACAGTGTTGCCATAATCAATCAACCAACCAACCTTTATATATTATTAATCACCTCTTTAAATATTTGTCGAATGATAATTGTTTTTTAGCAACTATATTTTTTTTAAATTGGCATTTAATTGACTTTACATATTTATGAACGCTTAATATTATGAGGGTTTTTTTTCTGGTTACTGTTTCATATTTAAATGAGTTAGTAATAGTCAGGTATGAGATTGGCAAAAGAGCAAAAAAGCTGAAATCATACGAGAGCAAAAATTTGTACATGTGATATTTATATCTAATTAATGTGAAAGGAGTTTTAAGAGAAGAAAAACATTGGAACATGCTAGAAGATAAAAATATCACACAGTTAACTAATAACTACAATCAGGAATTCACAGAAAAAACAGAATTTTCAGAGAAAAAGGTGATTTCCTCTTTATTCACAAAAAGCTGAAATCAGCTAAAGAGCCGAAGAATCTCATCTCTGAATAGTAAGGTTAAAGTAATGCGTCATAAGATTTAAGAAAAATTGAAAAGCAACCGAATTTAGATTTAAATCTGAGCATACCGAATACCAACTGAATATTCGGTGCATCTCTATTACTTTGACAGCTATTTTTTTTTTTTTTAACCTCAGACAATATAGCATCAAAGAATCTGCCTCTCTCTATATGTTTTAGTGAAAATCCATCACAAAATTCATAAAAAATTAAGTTTCTAAAATTTATTTCCAATATTCCACAACAAACAACAGCTATTATATTCAAGTATACAGCCTAAAATTTTAACAAAAATTTCCGAATAAACACTCAGGAATTGAGAAGGTACAGTCTCATATTTCAGTAGCTCAAATCAACTTTGTCTTAAACTCTTTTCCTGAAATATGCAATACAATACACCATAATTTCATAAATTCAGGGAAATAAATCTGTTTTATTTCTCCTTATTTGCAATATGATAAACAAAATAGACTGTATATATATTTGTCCAGGCACAAAATGAACTCTCCCTTGAATGATTTCTCAATCCACCCCAGCTACGTATAGCATGCAATCTTTATAATAGAAAACAATAAAACGAAGTATCTTTTAAGAAAAACTTAGTGTAATAAATTACACAAGAAAATTTCTTCTCATATTCGTCTGTTATAAAGTAATTAATATTATATAAGTATCTATTTAAGTAATCACACATAAAAAACAGTTACAAAATAAATATCGAAAAATTTACATGATTTTAGTTTCATAATTAACTTATATAAATTTATGTTTGATAATTAAACCAAATTCTACTACTTACCAATAAGAATTAAAAAATTTCTTTAAACTGCCTAGTTTATGTTAGTTATTTTTTAATGATTTAAATTTTAATCAAAATTTTTTGTATAAAAAAATTCACTAGTTACAATGTTTCAAAATAAAAATAGTACTTTATTTGCATTTAGATAATGCAGAATGTAAGCAAAATTTCGTTAAAGTAAACGTATTTAGTGACAAACTTTAATATTTTATTATGATTGCGAAAATAATTCTAGGTATACAACAATATTCAAGATGCTTAATTAAATTTATTAACATATATGTTGTCTATGTTTGCTTTTTTAAACACATTTTTTAATGCTGAAGAACAAGGTTTTGTTTACAAACACAACAAGTAGCTTTGGCGATAATGCAAAACGCACTCTTAACATAACATTTGCGTTTTAACAAAACTAAACAAGCTACGAACAACTTTGGTATTTTAAATTAAATGACAAAGATAAACTTACAAGAAAAAGGCATTTTCTAAGGTAACAGTAAAAATTTTCAATAATAAAATCGAACTTACAAGGAAATTTGAGCAGACGATCCGGAATCTCGTCGCATGTTGATCACCCATTTTCTTCTGTTTTCTTCATCTTTAGAGAATTTAGCCATTCTAAATCCATTTCTTGAATGATTAGAACAATTTATAGCGGCACAATCACCCATAATAACAAATTTATTGGTTTAAAATGCAGAATAAGAACACCAAGCGGTGTCGCCAAGGAGTGCTGTGTTAAGCCTAATGTGGGCAATTTTCAGAAGGCGTAGGTCAGCTCGGTATATAGGAGCCTTATGGTGAGGATAAGGCTCCTATATACAGAGCTGACCTACGCCGTCTGAAAGTTGCCCACATTAGGCTTAACTAGAGGCTTAGCAGCAGTCCTTGGCGACACCGCATGGTCTTCTTATTCTGCATTTTAAACCAATAAATTTGTTATTATGGGTGGATGTGCCGCCATAAATTGTTCTAATCATTCAAGAAACGGATTTAGAATGGCTAAATTCCCTAAAGATGAAGAGAAAAGAAGAAAATGGTTGATCAACATGCGACGAGATAATTGGACGCCCGGATCGTCTGCTCAAATTTGCCTTGTAAGTTCGATTTTATTATTGAAAATTTTTACTGTCACCTTAGAAAATGCCTTTTTCTTGTAAGTTTATCTTTTTTATTTAATCTAAAATACCAAAGTAGTTCGTAGCTTGTTTAGTTTTGTTAAAACGCAAATGTTGTGCTAAGAGTGCGTTTTGCATTATCGCCAAAGCTCGCCAAAGCTACTTCTTGTGTCTGTAAACAAAACCTTGTTCTTTAGCATTAAAAAATGTGTTTAAAAAAGCAATAGACCATATATATGTTAATAAATTTAATTAAGCATCTTGAATATTGTTGTATACCTAAAATTATTTTCGCAATCATAATAAAATATTAAAGTTTGTCACTAATTATGTTTACTTTAACGAAATTTTGCTTACATTCTGCATTATCTAAATGCAAATAAAGTACTATTTTTATTTTGAAACATATTTTAACTAGTGAATTTTTTTATACAGAAGATTTTGATTATAATTTAGATCATTAAAAAAATAACTAACATAAACTAGGCAGTTTAAAGAAATTTTTAAATTCTTATTGGTAAGTAAGTAGTAGAATTTGGTTTAATTATCAAACATAAATTTATATGAGTTAATTATGAAACTAAAATCATGTAAATTTTTCGATATTTATTCTGTAACTGTTTTTTGTTGTGACTACTTAAATAGATACTTATATAATATTAATTACTTTATAACAGACGAATATGAGAAGAAATTTTCGTATGTAATTTATTACACTAAGTTTCTCTTAAAAGATACTTCGTTTTATTGTTATACGTAAAAAAAATTTCTCATTGAAGAAATAGTTCAAAATGATCCTTGAAATGTTCAGGGACTTATTCGTTTCAACTTAATTTATCACCATAAAGACAAGTTTCCCTTATCTCGTAGCATTGTTTGAACCTCATCAGCTTCACGTGTTGAAATAGAATTTATGTTTTATTAAAAAAATCTTGAAAACTCATTTCAGAAATAAATGCCATCTCAAGGGGTGCGTAATAAAAAGGACCATAAGGATTAGGGTGCATCAAAAAAACTTTTTCTAAAATTACAATTTTTTTTATGCTCTGTTGAGCCACCTTTGAATCAAACTAAAATTGAGAAAATTCACATAGTATTATGGGTTCAAAGGGTCACTTTTCTGCACCCCCTTCTGCATTTCCATTTCAATTTTGACATGCTTGCTAAATTTACAATTTTTCAAGCTCTGACTTTCACTTTAGATTTGAATTAAAATTAAAGTAATAATAATAATTCTTACAGCTTTAAAAAATTTCTTTGACAGAACAAAGAAAAACTGTTTAGAAAACAATTCAGTTTCTAATTTTTAACATCAATTATTTATTTGAGTTTTTTGTAACTAAATCTATTAAAATCTTTGAAAATTTTATTCAGTTGTAATCATTAAATTATATTAATCTGTTACAAGTTACAATCTAAATAAAACTAATAAATATTTATTTCTTTAGGAAACTATACAATCACATAGACTCAAAGAGTTAGAAGATGAAAATAAGAAGCTTCATGCAGTGCTTTCTTCTTTTCTCACTGAAGAGCAAATTCAAATACTTAATAGTGAAAAAAACACCTGGTCTAACAAAAGCATAATTCAGGGCTTAAAATTCAGATTTGCATTAGGTAAAGATGGTTTGAATTACCTTAGGCCAACTGGCTATCCATTGCCATCATATAGCACACTAAACAGAAGAATCCAAGATTTGAAACTTGATTTTGGAGTTATGGATACTCTTGTGACTCTTTTGAAAACATAAGTTCATAGCATGTCCCCAGAAGACAAAAATTGTTGCATTTTGTTTGATGAAATGGAAATTGATACAAATCCAGACTTTGATACAACTAATAAATGTTTTGTAGGCAACACAACTCTGGGAAATGCATGTGCTGCTAATCATTATTTGATTCTTATGCTTAGAGGCCTGAAGCTGACATGGAAACAAGTAATTGGGCATGAATTGTCTGGGCCATCAACATCAGATGAAGCAATGAAAAGTTTTGTCTATCATGCCATTCATGCTGCTCAATCAATTGGTGTGAGAGTTAGGGCTTCCACATCTGATATGGGTTGCTCTAATAGAGCCCTATGGAACTCTTTAGGTGTTTCTGTCACCCGAGACTACAGGAAAACTAATTATGATGTGGGAACCTCTGATACTATTCATTGCTTAGCTGACGTGCCACATCTGTTAAAAAATATGAAAAGTGCATTGTTAAGAAGAATGTTTATTTTGCCGACAGATGTGTGTACCGAAAATGACCTACCCACACGTCATGTTTGTGCTTCTTACATAAAGCAGTTGTGGATATCAGAAATAGAGTGTGAGTCCTCTTTAAGGTCACTACAGCACTTAAATCGATCTCACCTATTTCCATCACACTTTCAAACAATGAATGTTGCGACAGCAGTTCAGTTTTTTTCTCTTAAAACAGCTGCTGCTTTGGAAAAGGCTGTTGCATTAAAACAGATTAGTGAAAATGCATTGACAACAGCATGGTTTATCAGACTTGTAAATGAATGGTTTACATTGATGACTGCGAGACACTGTAAACAAGGAATTACCTTGAAAAATAAGGAGGAAAAATTTAAATTTTTGAACTCATTCATTGATGTTATGCAGCATAGTCAGTTTGGTAAGGGTTGGAAGCCCGTACAAACTGGGACTATATTATCGACAACCAGTGTAAAACATCTTGCTGAAGACTTGTTTGCTGAAGGTTATAAATTTATCTTGCCTTGCAGATTAACACAGGATTCAGTGGAAAACGTGATTTCACAAATCAGACGGAAAGCAGGTGCAAAGCCTACGGCATTACAAGCAAAACAAGCTCTAAGGTTAATATGTATATCCCAGTTTATTTCAGAAATAAAGAACTCCAATTATGCTTTTGAAAGTGATAAATACTTGTTTGATGCTGATGTGCTTAGTTCAAGGAACATAACTTCTAACAGTCCTAAAATAACAGGAAATGCCAGTTGCTCATGGGATCAGCCCTCAACTTCAAACTATGCAAACCTACCATATCAGAATTCTACTAAAACAGCTTCTCAGGTTTCAACTGAAGTTACGAAAAGTGATAGTTTGAAAATTCCCACTTTATCTACAGCTGTTAAAGAAAATGATATTCATTTTATTGCTGGAGCAACATTACGTTATATTTCCAGTCAAAAAACTTCTGAAGATGAACATGCTCCTATTTTGCAAGGCACAAAACTTTACTCACAGAACACTGTGACATGGGAGGGTTGATGAGACCAAGTTCTGGTCTATATCGAATATGCTGTGAGACTGAAAAAACATTTCAGGCATATAAGAAGAATTTGCTTCAAGATCAAGTACCAATAAACAAAGATTTTATTGAGAAAATAAAGGCCAGACACCAGAAAAAACTGCCAGAATATTATTTTACCTGAATGCTGTAACTTAAAAGAAAAAATAATAAATTATTATATCACAGTTAGATGCAAGAGTTTAAAGAAACATATAGTTAATAAAAGAGCACATGAATTGTCTTATGCATCAGCATCAGTAAATAAAAAGCAGAAAATGAACTAAAGTTATCATCAAATGTATGTTTTGTTTTATCTTTATTGCATGTGTATTTTAACAGTTTTATTTTGTGTGTTTTTATCTATTCAAGAAATTGTTCTCAACTAGGATTTGACACAACATTTTAGGTTTAAAAATTCGTTCTTAAATGCATTCATCTGATATCGACAGTATTCCATTATTTTTAGCTTATTTTTTCATTTTTGTAACAGCTCATATTTAAAAAAATCTATTTCTTAACAATTATTTTGATCAATCAGTCAACTATTAATTTCGTAAAAAAATTGCTAGCTGTTTAAGTTTTATAATAACAAATATTTTTCCCCATGTAGTTATGTCATTTATGTTATAAATAGAGTTTTGTAGCCCATTTTTATTTTTCCCCAAAGAAAATATATATTTGCATTGTGTAATTTATATAAGAGTTAATAGTTAGCTTATACTGAAACTAAATCAATTGTAATAAATCAAATTGCTTTTTTTTTCATATCTGCAAACACTTTGACACCACATTGTTCGTCAAATAGAAATTATGGGAGTGTGCTCATCTCCCTGCTAATCACCCTGCATAAAATCATCCAGTGGTTCGATTACTTATAAAATCCTACAGTGAAAGCGAACCAAAAAAGAAAAATATATTGTAGAGTAGAATTTTCTCCCAGGACTGATCTCTTCAGGACTACACTCAAGGTGAACAAAAACACTTGTTTGAATGTCTGTGTTGTAGCATCAAACCTACAGGGCAGCTCAGGAATTTTGAAGTAACGAACCTATGCACGAATAAGCATAGGAAAAACATATTATTGATGTAAGTGCATGCATACAGAATGTCATTTATGTTTTCATGTCAAAATGACAGATGCATGTTATCAAACAGAGCAGGAAGTATATAATACAAAACCATGATTTTAATCAACAATAAAATTTGTAATGTTGAAATTCAGTGATTTCAACATTAAATGTATCTTATGAAATGTATTTTTGTAAATAAAACAATTTAACTGCAAAAGTTTGTATTGGTTTATTGATTGGAAAAAGTGTAATAATAATTATTTTATATCTACAATCCCCCCTTTTTCAAGATTTTTTTTCTTTGTTTCATTTCTCTGCCCTTTAAGTTCATATTCCAACAACAACAAAAGAAAAAAGTTTTTCACCCTTCCATTGCTTTTTTTTTTCTTTCATGCCCAGGTAGCACAGAGATATTGCCCAATATCAAAATTACAATATTGGGCAATATTAAATGGACCCCCCCCTAAATGATATTCCTGAATATTATTTTTTGACATTCAGAGATATCAGTTTCCAACATTTCTGAATATTTTTTTTCAGATATCCAGGAATATCTTTTTCTGATATTCGTAAATATTATTTTTTGACATTGAGCAATATTGGTTTCCAACATTTCTGAATATTGTTTTCAGATATCCAGGAATATCTTTTTCTGATATTCCTAAATATTATTTTTTGACATTGAGCAATATTGGTTTCCAACATTTCTGAATATTGTTTTCATGTTTCTCCCATCAGCCCTATAAGCATCAGGTCAATATTGTATGCTTGGACTCCTATTTGTGAGGGAAAATATTGATTGTAAAAGAAATTAGGGAGGACTTGACTAATTAATATTTCACATGTAGACATTTTTTTGGTTTGAAATTATAACTCAAAAGGAGAATTTTTTAATGCTTTAAAATGAAATGAAAAATTTTCTGTAGTTAACTAGAGAGAAATTTTCATTTCATTTTAAAGCATTAAAAAATTCTCTTTTGAGTTATAATTTCAAACCAAAAAAAATGTCTACATGTGAAATATTAATTAAGTCATGTCCCCCCCCCAATTTCTTTTATAATCAGTATTTTCCCTCACAAGTAGGAGGAGCCCAAGCATACAATATTGACCTGATGCTTTAATAAGTTAGCTGAAACATGTTTTTTTTTTTTTTTAAATGACTGGGAAAAAATATTTTGTACGAGTTTGCATTTGATGGTGCTGAAAGGTCATTCTTCACAGAGATTCTGACTCACCTTTTGGAGAACGTAAAGGCCTTTAATACTCAAATTTTGCAGCAATTTATATTGTAGAGTACAGTTAAAAGCATGAACAAATATAGTTGAAACTTTTACTATAGGAAGCTATTTTATAATCACCTATAGAATATAAAATTTACTTTGGATTTTATAGTAGCCACTACTCATAAAATCCACAAAGACAATATACTTTTAATTAATACAGCTCTGCTATAACAACCTCAGTGTTAAATCAAACTGCATACTCTTTTATTTGGTCAACACAATTTATCTTGAATTTTTCAGAAAGATTGTGGGAGTTGTGACCAATTTCAAAGTATACAATAAATGTTTGCCATATGTGTAAAGGGAAAAGGGAGGGGGAAGGAAGTATAAATAGAGCTTTTCTTCGAGTAAAATAATAGCTATTAAAGAAAAAAAAAATTCAAGTAATATCTCATATTTCTTTTTTTTTTTTACTCTGTACTTACCTTGAAACGTTTCCCACAAAATGTAATTTGCCATTGGAGGCTATCCCCCCCCCCTAATTTATATTAATTTCCATGAAGCACTGATGCATCTTATACAATGAATTCATTTTCAATATATTTGTATTAAAAGTTAATCTCTTAAGCCTTTGGATTTCATTAAAAATTACAAGAGGGGTGAATGATAATTCCAGTTACGAGTGATTAAATACATTTCTTTATAATGTTTCAAAGTACAGAAGAA
>JAWZYV010013735.1:0-215173 GCA_038373885.1 Cheiracanthium punctorium | reverse complement strand
TATATAATTAACAATCAGACATCCTTAATATAATGATATGAATATTTGTACTTGTTTAGGAGGGTTGCTAGGATGCTTATTTTAGCGAGAAATTATTCGTTAATGTATTTTTTCGCGCTGTTTCAAATATCAAACATTTATCGAGCAATAAACGATTTAAAAAAAGGACTACAGATGGCGCCTGCATCGTAGTGCCTGCTAGAGTAGAACTCAAAGGCCGACTGAAAATAAACCCTACAGATATTCTGTTCTGCGAGAAAATTCAGCTTTCCGCAGGCCTAAATCTTTTGCAGAATTCCCTGTCTGATAATTCCAACAGATTGCTTCGTAATTTTAAATAACGAGTCTTCATTGTTGTTGTAATCTTCTCATCAACCATCCGCCGATCGATCCGCCATGTTCGAGAAAACGATCGCTTTTGGAAAAACGATAGCAAAACACCAATCGCAGTGTCACGTGATCCAAAAGCGATAGACAGGTTTCACTTGAATAGGAAACATAGGAATCAGTCGAAAATTTCCGCGATCGCAACGGGAAACGATAGAACTCTGTTTCGTTTGAATCTGGCCCTAAATATGGCAATTTGGAACAACATGTAAGTAAAGCATTCTGTTACATTTTTATTTATTTTGGGTTGCCAACAGGGCCCATTTATCGGCAGGGCAACCGGGGCATTTGCCCTGGGCCCACCAATTTCAAGGGCCCAAAAATGTTGTATTTTTCAACAAATTTAAGTTTGATAAAAAATTTTCATTTGTTAAAAAATTAACTTAAAAATCACTCGACATTATCCTGCAAATGTACATTTAAAAATTTCTGTTTATGCAAGCAAGCACTGTAATATCTGGTGACATTTAACATTAACCTTACCGTGAATGAAACTGGGTTGCTTTAACTCCCTATTAACTTCAGCTAGGCAATGATAACTCGTCTATACAAATATTGATATGCAGAGGTGACAGAATTTGAAGCCCCCTATAATGTTAGGCAAGTTTTGCATTTTCTTTCATAAATACATGCTATTTATGTATACAAAAATCCTTTAATATTTATTGCTATGTACAATAGACACCGGTTATAACGTACTCTCACGAGACCTAAAAAAGTAGTACGTTATAGCCGAAGTGCGTTATAAAAAGTACCGCGGTAAGATTTAATATTACATTTAAAAAAAGTGGGCTCATAATTTCATTCTAAAATGTGTTTTAAACAGGTCTGATTTTTTAAAATTTAAATTAGACAGAGAAAATTATTTATTACTTACAATATTTATTGAGATAAATAATCTGTAATTTTCTTTTGTTTTAAATGGGCAGATACTACTTTAAAAATACTGTTTTGGATATCCATAATAGACCTTTGTAGAGTCTCAGCATCATCACTGCGGCATTAAAAAAATCGTGATAATGTTTTTGCAGCATTTAATGTGTCGGGTATGCGTGGTATAGTCTCCTCTGTTTCTTCTTCACTATTATCAGAATCATAACAGATAGGGCTTTTCAGGAGGCATTACATTGATGAATGACAAATAAAAAACATGGTCTTGTTCTTAGCCCTACCTAGCAGGCGAAAAAGATAAGATCGCTCCCTTCATTCATACACTATACATCTCGCTAATTAATCTGTGATCATACCACTGTATATAAACATAATATATATATTTACTTGAAAAGCAATTAAAACATTTTTAACGTTTGGTTGGCTCAGCAGGGACAGCATAAATGAAAAACATACAGTGTTCACCAGTGCTGTATTCGTAAAAATAGCAAAAGGTATACTGTACATAAATTTAAAAAATGAGAGCTTTTATTCTTAAGTATTTGAAATTTTAGTGGGAAGCGGACAGGTAACTTAGATTAAAATGTGAAAAGTAGGTAAAAGCAATTTTTATTTTTCTGAAAAAACATCCCATATAGCAGGGCGAGACAGATTTGTCTCATCACGCTCAGTTTTTTATTGCGCATCAGTTGCTCAATGGTGAAGATCTTACAATTTTTTTGGGGTTGAAAAAGACCAATTGGTGGCCCATTAGCATTAATGAATATTAAATTTGATGCATCTATTATATTAATGGGAAATTTTGTTTGTTTGTTTGTCCGGGAACTCCTCCCACACCGTCCAACCGATCGGCTTAAAATTTTGCACAGGTATGTAAAACGATATAGAATAATCCGTAGTCAACTTTAAAATTCTGAAAATCCTCATGTTCATGGGCGCCGGTAGAATATTTCCCGGGGGGGGGCAAAGACTACTTTAACTTATGATTACCATGATGGAAAGAGCAAAAAAGCAAGGGAAAACACTGCATACAAAACTCCAGGGGGGCAAGCCCCCCTGCTCTATGCTGCCGGCGCCCATGCACATGTTCCCTAACTTTTAACGATTTTTCGCAAAGCTACTCAAATGTCCGATTTGAGCACATTAGTGAGCATTGTTGGCAAAGTTAGATTTATTTATTTATTGCCTTCAATCATTCAAGTGAGATTGACGTCATTTTGATGTTACGAGTGTAAAAATGCATTAGAAATCCTAATTAGGTTAACAAGCTTTTGCAAAAATTACACCACGAGCGAAATAATAAACTTCTAGAGCAAGAGCCCGCGAACGCCAGACCTTCGTCATAGTATAAAAGCTGAAACTTTCTCTGCGCATATTCCCCAATACAGGTAGGAACAATCGGCCACTATAAAGTTTGGATGATCGTGGCTTTGGCAGGTAACAGGTTGGCAAAGATGTATAAAATTGCAGAAAATTTTCGTCATTTCATAAAGCTTAATTTTTTTATATGTTCTTCTACGCAGTACTAGAAATCATTTTATCCCTTGCCAGACACTTTTCCATCGTGGCATACCCCCACCAGACAACCTCAAAGTCATGGAAAACGTGATTCTATTTTCGTCATTTCATAAAGCTTGATTTTTTTATATGTTCTTCTTCGCAGTACTAGAAATCAATTTATCCCTTGCCAGACACTTTTCCATCGTGGCAAACTCCCGCCAGACAATCTCGAAGTCATGGAAAACGTGATTCTATCAGGTTGTAACGAAAGTTTTCCGCCATATCTGCCTGAAAAACTAGCTTCTAACTCCTTAGATAACTGTTTTTGAACTTTCGGTACCAAACCTGCACAGTGTCACATTATACAACAATAGTACTTAAAGCTGTACTCATAATTCGTTGATATTATGTAGCTGACTTTTTGCAACACAACTGGAAGTAAATGATGGTTCTAATCCTTTAGAGTGATAGTTCCATTTGAGACATCTTATACTTAATAAACTATATTTTTTACAGATTTCACAACACAATGTTATAAAGTAAACCTCTTTCTTTCAAATGCCAAAAATCGTTTGACAAAATAGGAGCAAATACGCCAACGAGAACTGTGTGCTGACGATGTTTGCGGTGGCGGGAAACTTTCGTTACAACCTAATATTTTCGTCATTTCATAAAGCGTGATTTTTTTATATGTTCTTCGGCCCAGTACTAGAAGTCACTTTATACCTTGCCAGACACTTTTCCATCGTGGCAAACCCCCGCCAGACAACCTCAAAGTCATGGAGTTGGATTTATCGGATAATTTCTTTAAATAGAAATATTTATGAGTTAAAAAAAAAATCAAAAATTATTCACTATAATTTCCATCTTAATACATTAATCAGAAATCTGATGGGGACACCACACGACTTTCTTGTACGTCTGTTATATCATAAATATTTTCGGTGCATTTCATCTAAACTTATTTTGTTTGTAACGAGATAAAATACTGCAGTAATAATAAGGTTTATCGATTTCTAGCCAAATATTTCCGATATCTCCATCCTGGATTCAATTTGAAAGATTTGTTTTTGACACTTCATTCTTTCATACTACCACCAAAAGCCGAAGTCTTGAGAGAGTTGGCTACATTTTGGTCATAGCCGAAATGGTGATTCATCACGATGAATTACTATTTCGGCTATGACTAGTGTCGTCAGTCTCATCATAATGAACTTGAAGTGTCCATAGACCTTAATGTATTTAATGTCTTGGGTAACCCTGTAAAGAAATTACTCGGTTGATTGAAACCAAAAAAGAGATAAGCAGTTAGCTGTTATAATAGTTCTAAATACAAAATTTCAACATTCTACGGTAAACAGTTTTAGAGTTCTGCGAAATACGTAGCTGTTTTTGGCGTTAAATTTTGCGATATTTCTGCAAAACACGTCAAGGTCGATGACAGATGATAAGATTTTTGGCATAGACCAAACAGTGACTCACTACAGACATTATAC
Source organism: Cheiracanthium punctorium (assembly GCA_038373885.1). Taxonomy (NCBI): domain Eukaryota; kingdom Metazoa; phylum Arthropoda; class Arachnida; order Araneae; family Cheiracanthiidae; genus Cheiracanthium; species Cheiracanthium punctorium. The sequence continues at coordinate 210,899 of JAWZYV010013735.1, read as the reverse complement.
TGTAAAACCTCGCTATAACGATACTCGATACCACAATAAATCTCTCTACAATGATAAAATTTTGTGGTCCCGCGGAATTACAATGCAATATGTTCTCCCCTCGGTATAATGATACATCCCTCTAGAACGATAATTTTATTGGGTATATTAAGTATCTTTGTATCGAGGTTTTACTGTATATTGAAGATGTCCATATAGACATTAATGTATTGAAATTCTTTTGAGTTGTTCTGTAAATAAACTTTGAAGTACATTAGAACAAAAAATCCAGGTGCACAACTAGATGTTAAAACAATCTTAGATATGAAATTTCAACAGTCTACGCCTAATTGTTTATGAGATATGCAAGTTACATACATACAAAGTCGCCAAACTTCGCGACTTTTGGTGCAGTTTTTGAGGGGGCAAACGACCGAAGTCCCCAAAAGTGAAGAGATCGAAACCCGAGGACCAATATTTCTCGAGATTTCTAGAAACCCGTAGGAAAACAATGGGGAAACCGAAACCTCCGTATCCCCGGTTCTAGTTGACCGATTTTGATGCAACAAAAAGCAAAATTTAACTATTTGAAGCATAGAATACAAATTTTAAACCATTTTAAGCCCCAGAACAGCGGGTTGCCTCGAAAATTCGTTACAGTATTGTGCTTGAAATGGATGAATGTCCCTAAAACTTCCATTTAGCGTATTGTGTTGAAATTCTTTGGAGTGTTCCTGTAGCAGAACTATAAATTACATAGACACTATTTTCGATGGATAAATTCATTTTGTAACCCTTAATAACGTATATCACTTTTGATTCGTTTGAAATAACCTAATACCTGTAAGTTCAGGCCTGTCGAGAGGGGGATTCCCCCCGGGCCCGGGCTAAACTTTCAAAAAAAATTTCTGTATAGACAAATAGAATCTGCGAAAACCAACACCGACTGAAATAAGTAAAGACGAGAGGAGGTCCTAAACGAAACTGGCTTGCTGACGTCATATACGCTCTTTTTTTTTTGGGGGGGGGGGGAACGCACCAACCTTTGTGCTCTCATACGCGGAGAATCACCATGACAACTCCAGGCCGGCAGGTGCAAACTTGATAATTTCCAAGCGCGGGAAAATTCATTCATCCCCCAAAATATTTTTGGAATAAAATTGTTCAGAATTGCTCTCGGAATGTGGATTTTTTAGTTGTTTGCGGTGAGTTTACTTGCCCTTTTACACTTCATATTATCACAGTAATTATTTATTTTTTTAAATAATTATTAGTGATAAAGTATGTTTATTTCGTCAGTGCTTCATGAATAGGCTTAATTTCTCACAGCAAAATTTTAAGGTTAAAATTATCTTATTGCTAGTGAAACATTTCATTGAAGCTTTTTATGGTAGGGGGGGCCCGACTGATAACCACCCCCCCGGGCCCGCGTTTGTCTCTCGACAGGCCTAAAGTTATACTTTAATGAATTTCTAGAACTGAATAATTGATTTCTAATACTACGAAGAAGAACATATAAAAAAAATCACGCTTTATGAAATGACTTAAATGAATTACGTTTTCGATGACTTTGAGCATGTCTGGCGGGGGTTTGCCACGATGGAAAAGTGTCTGGCAAGGGATAAATTGATTTCTAGTACTGCGAAGAAGAACATATAAAAAAATTACGCTTTATGAAATGACGAAAATAGAATCACGTTTTCCATGACTTTGAGATTGTCTGGCGGGGGTTTGCCACGATGGAAAAGTGTCTGGCAAGGGATAAATTTATTTCTAGTACTGCGAAGAAGAACATATAAAAAAATTACGCTTTATGAAATGACGAAAATAGAATCACGTTTTCCATGACTTTGAGATTGTCTGGCGGGGGTTTGCCACGATGGAAAAGTGTCTGGCAAGGGATAAAGTGACTTCTAGTACTGGGCCGAAGAACATATAAAAAAATCACGCTTTATGAAATTACGAAAATAGAATCACGTTTTCCATGGCTTTGAGATTGTCTGGCGGGGGTTTGCCACGATGCAAAAGTGTCTGGCAAGGGATAAAGTGATTTCTAGTACTGCGTAGAAGAACATATAAAAAAATTAAGCTTTATAAAATGACGAAAATTTTCTGCAATTTTATACACCTTTGCCACCTGTTACCTGCCAAAGCCACGATCATCCAAACTTTATAGTGGCCGTTTGTTCCTACCTGTATTGGGGAATATGCGCAGAGAAAGTTTCAGCTTTTATACTATGACGAAGGTCTGGCGGTCGCTGGCTCTTAGACTATTCCACCTTATCAGATGAAGTAAAACAACGTGTTTTTTTTTTCTTCTTCATTCACTAATTCATGTTAGATATCGCAACTGAGAATGATGTCATTTTGACGTCATGAGTTTAAAAATGAGTTAGAAATCTAATTAGGGCTGGGGTGCAGACCTCTATTGACCGTCATTATAAACCAATTTTACTGACGATTCCAGTTTTTAAACCAATAATAAAACTAGAATCTGTCAATAAACTGGTTTCTATGACAGTTCAGTTGCTATGTCGGGTGTTTAAGAAATAACACATTACATTCTAACAAAAACAACAATTTAATTATTAACTTAGAAATTAGAACATTAGGGACCAAAAGAATACAATCTGCTGCGCGTAAGACAGCGGTTAGGGAAAATACACACACACACTAGCGATGTCGAAGTGTACTGAGTGAGTTTCAGTCCAGTTCGGGAAAATCGGTTCAATCCCGCTCTGGTCAGTTAGCGGTTACAGTGCGGGCGCGGATAAAGCCATGGAGTTTGTCAGGGGAGTACGCGCCGTTGTAGTACCCCCCCTTCCAGTGGCAACGTTACGTCAAGAAACGGACCGGGAATTTCACTTTTCTTTCCGACAGTGTCCCTTTAACGTTGGCATTATGTGGTCCTTGTTTGCCTCTGGTGCAACTTCCCGCTTTGCGTGACTATTTTCAGTCTCTTGGAGGAAGGCAGGCTTAAATCTGTCGATGGATACTACCTGTTTCCTATTTCTCACGAGCACTCTAAAAAACTTGTCGGTCCGCTCCAGAACCTTGAACGGTCCGTCATACGGAGGTGTGAGGGGTGGTTTTACTTGGTCTTGCCTGACGAATACATGCGTGCAGGAACATACAGCTTGAGGCACAAATGTTTTGGCAGCCCCATGGTTGCTGGTAGCACGTGGTCCTAGAGTGATCATAGCTCTGTGAAGTTGCTGTAACAATCCAGTAAGATTGCTGTCCTCTTTGCTGGGGGGCGAAAAATTGACCCGGAAGCCGCAGTGCCATAAGCAAATTCAGCAGTGGACGCGCCAAGCTCTTCTCCGAGTACCGATCTTAGACCGAGAAGAACAGTTGGGAGGTTCTGAGTCCAATTTTCTTTCAGACAAGCCTTTAGAGCGGCTTTTAATGGCCGGTGAGCGTTTTCAATCAAACCATTATTTTTTGGGTGGAATGCAGTTGTGTGAATATGTTTAATGCCTAGAAGCTTAGCCAAAGATTTGAATAAATTTGACTCAAATTGACGACCTTGGTCCGTCGTTACAACATTTGGTATTCCGAATCGTGCAATCCACTGTGAGAAAAAAAAAACTTTTGCGACAGTGTCCGCAGTAATGTCACGCAGCGGAACAGCCTCGACCCATCGAGTAAACCTGTCTATCATTGTTAATAAATACTGATAATTTTCTGAAGTTGGCAAGGGTCCTGCTAGGTCAATATGGACATGCTCAAATCTGCCGTCAGGAACATCTATTTTGGCCGCTGGACTAACGGTATGCCTATGAACTTTGGCTCGCTGACATGGGATGCACGTTTTAGCCCAGAGCCGCACATCTTTATTTATCGATGTCCAGATAAACCTACTTGTCATTAGCTTTGCAGTAGCCCTAATACCTGGGTGTGCCAGGTTATGCACCAGGTCAAATGCCAGTTTTCGAAATTCTACTGGTAAATAAGGTCTAACTTTCGCAGTTGACGTATCACAATACAACGTGGCTTCGGTGTCTGGGATAGTCATTAGCTTTAATTGCAGATGTGGCTTCTTAAGAAGCTCCTGAAGCTCTGCATCCTTTTGAGCATGCGCGACCGCTTTATAGTCTAGAGAATTAGGTAACTTAATTACCTCAATCCGCGATAACAAGTCAGCGGGAATGCTTTCTAGTCCCTTAACAAATCTTATATCGGTGCTAAACTGACCTATGAAATCGAGGTGCCTCATCTGTCGCGGAGAGCATTTATCAAGCTTTTGTTGAAAGGCGAATGTCAGAGGTTTATGATCTGTAAATATAGTGAAATTTCGACCATCAACCATGTGTCTGAAATGTCTAAATGGCCGCGTAAATAGCATACAATTCCCTATCAAATGTGGACCATTTCTGCTGAGTCGCGTTAACTTTGCTGAGAAAAATGCTAGGGGTTGCGCAATTTCTTTTTGTTTCTCTTCCTTGACTAGCTGGTTTATTGAAGCTCCAATAGCGTTGTTGCTCGCATCTGTGAAGAGGACTAAGGTTGCCTGCGGATTTGTATGCACTAATAGAGTAGCTTGCGCGAGCTGTGTTTTACAGTGCTCGAACGCAATTTTAGTGTCCTCTGACCACTCAATTGGGGCTTTTTTGTGCCTCTTAGAACTCTTGCCCTTGAGAAAATTTGTGAGAGCACTTTGTATCTCCGCCGCGTGGGGAATAGTCCGTCGATAATAATTTAACAAGTCCAGAAAACGTCTAAGCTCATTTACAGTTTCGGGCAAAGGAAAATTCAAAATAGGCTCGGCTTTGTCTTTCATCGGCTTGATGCCATGCTCATTAATGGTATAGCCTAAAAATGGTAATTCCTTTACACCAAAAATACACTTTGAGGTATTAATTCGCATGCCATACTCGGTGAGTCTACATAGCACAGTTTCTAGGTGTTGCAAATGCTCTTTTTCTGATTTACTGGCAATGAGAATATCGGCTAAATACGCGAAAACGAAGTCTAGGTCGTGCAATACTTCATTAATAAACCTTTGAAAGGTTTGGGCCACGTTAGATAACCCAAAAGGTAGAAACAAAAATTCAAACAGACCAAATGGGGTAGTTATGGCCGTTTTATGTACATCGTCTGGATGTACAGGGATCTGATTATACGCTCGAATCAAATCCATTTTTGAAAAGATGACTTTGCCATAGAGTTCATTCGCGAAGTCCAGAATATGAGGTAAGGGATATCTATCCGGGACCGTTATTTTATTCAGAGTACGACAACCATCTGTCGGACGATAGTCTGTGCTATTAGGTTTTGGTACTAAATGTAATGGATTGGGCCAGTTTGATTTGCTTGGCCGGCATATGCCATGGTCCAGCATATGCTGATATTCTTGTTTAGCAATTTCTAACTGTGCAGGGTGTAATCTTCGCGGTTTAGCGTACACCGGTTCAGGCCCGTGCTGGGTACCTTGAGAGGGCGGTGAACAAAGGATGATGAGGGCGCTTTACATAGGCGTCGGCAACGTAGAACAAGGGGGGGGGAGAGAGCATATGTCCCTTCCTGGATTTTGCATGCCCTTTTTGTCTCTGTTTTTCTTTCTCTCTTTCCATCATTATGGTGAAATAATCTTTGCCAATCCCCCCCCCCCCACACACACACACACACCGGGGAAAATATTCTGATGGCGCACATAGCTCTTCCATAATCAGAGTTGGGCAGTATCGCAAATACATGTATTTGAAATACTATTTTCAAAATACTTCTGTATTTTGTATTTTCACAAGAAAAAGCAAAGTATTTTGTAAATGTATCTTAAAATACATTTTCAGTGTATTTTGTATTTCCAAAATACCGAAAATACATTTTTCATTCTGAAGTTCAATTAATCCAGCATCAAAATTAGCTGGGTTTGGGAAAATTAAACAAAAATAATGGGGCTGCTGGCATTAATTTTTTCACAGTTTCATGACATAAATAATTCTGTTGCATCTGCTCTATTTTAGTGTTATAAATGGTAACTAAAGAGGTGTTAGGATTTTTTGAGACGCTTAGATTATATTAAGCAAGGAGGAGGGAGGAAATCTCACACGCCTACTTAGATTACTTTAATGATAGTTGGTCTAGGAGGCTTTCTCTATTGCTGATAACTGATTCACCAATGTGAATGAAGCTGAAAAAGGAGAAAAATATGTTTGAGTAATATTCACTGGATTTCTGTAAAAGAATTTAAAAATAATTTCAAATGCGTTACGAAGTTACAGAAAAATAAGCCAGTCAGTATTTCCGAAGTTATATCACGAGATGGATCAAGCTTCCAGTTTAGATGAATTTGCGAGTCGCTGTGCAATTCTCAGTAGAATTTTTTTTTTTAATTTTATCTGTAGATGCAAATGAGAAAGTTAAGGCGCAGTGCTTTGCCACCCCAAAAGATATATCGTAAGTGGAACATTCAAAACCACTACAAATTTTAAAACTCGATTAAAGGTAAAACTTCCATCATAAAATTGATTAAGCTGAGTTCTTTTGTTCAAATGTTTAACTGAATTCAATACGTCATAAACATTAATATACAAGCTTCTTAACGTCTTTTTTTCAAACTTTTTTAATTGAATGCTCTGCAAGTCATATTTACTTCTCTTTCCATCAAAGCATGCTTGTCCTACTTTTTAAAAAAAGTATGAGAGAGAAACAGTGTACATACATATATTATTTTTTTTTTTTTGTCTTGCTCGGAAATCTAACTAAACCTTAAGTTTCTTTTATTAATTTTAATTGTTCATCATTTACTCATCCTATATTTAGAATCATGGATGGATCGTGTTCGAGTTCTCAGAAATTTAAACCTCACCATTGATGTCTGTATTAAAAAATATTAGATATAAGATATAAGAGCTTGAACCCTAAATTTATGCTTCTTATCATAATTTAAGATTTTATTTTATTAGCTTAGATGAAATAAATGAAACATTTCAGTAAGCTTTTCAATTTTTAATGTTGTCCTTATCAAAATGAAGTAATTTTAGAGTGATGCGAGAGAGATTGAAGATAAAACTACGAATGATGATGACGGGTTTGAATTTAATGACTCCGAACCATACACCACAAATTCTCAAAATGCAGTTGAACTTTAATTGCTGCAGTTTCTTTCCGAAAAATCAACAGATTTGAAAGTTCTAAATTCATATCCGACAGTAAAAGAAATTTCCATGAAATTTAACACAAGTTTGCCGACTAGTGCTCCTGTCGAAAGACTTTTTTCCTTTGCAGGCATCATAAATGCTTCAAAAAGAAATTTACTAAGCGATAATAAGTTTGAAAAACTAGTATTTTTTGGAAGCAAATCATTCTTTCTCTAAATCATAATGCTTAGAATAATTATACCATCTTTTAAAAGACCTTTTCACAATTTCTTAATTAAATTGCATACTGTTAAATAAATTAATTCAATGGCACACTTTTTTTTCGTAGTAATATATGAATGCACCTTAAAGTAGAAGTATAATTTAATTCATCTTCGTTTAGAAGTATATTTAATTTTATATTTTATTCCATTCATTATCCCTAAAAAATAACGTCCAATAAATACTTATCAGACAAAGTGTTTCGCTTTCATGCCTTTTAAGATGCAATTTATTCCAGAAAAAATCCAGGTATATTAAAAATAAATAAATAAATAATAGTTACTATTACATTTGTTTGCTCATCTCAAAATACATTGGAATAAAATAAACTAGGAGTTTTTGTAAAAAATTTTACTTATTCTTGATTAAAGTTTTGTATGTGTTTTAAAAATACATGTATTTTGTATTTTTTCAATTTTGAAAGTATTTTGTATTTTTTTGTGTTTGAAGAAATGTAATTTGTATTTTGTATCGAAAATACATTTTTTATGTATTTTGCCCAACTCTGCATAGAAACTTATACACAGTTCACAAAATTGTATATTTACAAGTCACATTAATCTAGTTAAACTTAAATGTAACTCCTAAAGAAAAGACAATAATAAACGAAAACGAGTGTGCAGTTCACGGTTTAGCAGATTTAGAAAATAACTGATAAACCAACAAAAAGGAAGAATTCATTATAGGTTCGAGGGGTGTCCTCGGAGGTTTTTTTTAATTCCTTTTCATTGCTTTCTCAGTAATTTTGTGGACTACAGGGGATTCTAGTATTTAGTAAGAGTTGGGATTTTTTCTTTTTTTCTGAACACTTGTACACGTACATCTGAAACATTTGCGCCATACACATATATATTTCTATGGACAGATCGGTGTGGGGGGGGGGCGTTTACAGATACCGGACACCCGTGCCAGACCAATGCCCGCTAGAGAGGAAAGCCGCGGCGCTAACTTGTGACGTCACACCGACTAGGTAAAGGATTTCCACTGAGTTTCTCCTCTCTCCCGCGGCCGCAGAGAGGAACTTAACTGGGAAGTTTCCAAGCAGTCTTTCATTAAAAGGGGTTGGATGTTTTTAACTGCAAGCGTTTAATTTTGTAAATGCAGAATATAAAATATAATATACATTGCTTGACATAGATTAAATTTACTGATGCGTGATATACGCGGTATATATGGTATATATACAAAAATTTTATTAAAAGAATAAAGATGTATGCAAGGAAAAACTTTTTATGCTTAGTCTCTTACCTTTCAACTTTAATGAAGTGCTTCCATAGTTAAAAAACTCCAGCTTCTTGAAAAGTGACCAGCTGCATTTTAGCCTTGAGGCATAACAGTAAATAATATTTATGCCCCTAAGGTCAAAACATAGCTAGATAAATCGACTAACTTCCTCAGATGATTTCCTAAAACTGATAATGAAACATTGACTATATATTAATAAAGCAACTTAAGGGTGTTACATGTATATTACATTTTATATTCTGCATTTACATCGGAGGGGGTGGGGTAGGGGCTGCTGGATATCCCTCTTAACCCATTTTTGCATTTTTGTCCATTGGTGCATAAATGCCCCATTACAATAAATATTTTTTATTAACACCATTTTTCACTAATTTTATTTTGCTATTTCCAAGAGTTTTGAAGACATTTATAAAATATTAGTAATTTAACTGGAGAAATTTTCAAAATACGCTGCTTTTCAACTTCAAATCGTTATTGACAAATTCGACTTTTTAAAAGTGTGTAATTATTCCCCTTGAGATTAATAATATGTTTGTATAATGGATTAAAGTCACAAGTTTTTAAAATTGAGTTAAGCAAATATCATAAAAAACTAAATTTTTTAAATTTAAATATGCGAAAATGTAGGCCAATGATGTATGCAAGGAAAAACTTTTTATGCTTAGTGTCTTACCTTTCAACTTTAATGAAGTGCTCCCATAGTTAAAAAACTTCAGCTTCTTGAAAAGTGACCAGCTGCATTTTAGCCTTGAGGCATAACAGTAAATAATATTTATGCCCCTAAGGTCAAAACATAGCTAGATAAATTGACTACCTTCCTCAGATGATTTCCTAAAACTGATAATGAAACAATGACTATATAGATATGCACCATTTTTTTCTTATATATTATTTTTCATGCATGAAACTTTTTTTGTATCTTAATGAGTGTAATTTAAGCATATTTTAATATTAAAAATAATATCACATTTTATAAAATTTTCATGCTTGGCCTGAAATTGATTAATTTTGGCTTAAAATATTCGCATATAAAGTTGAATTAAAGGAAAGAAAGGGGAGAAAAACAGTTTTAAATTTTTGTAGTTGAAAAAACATGCATTAGAAAGGAAATATGAATAAATAAATTTGGCTTAGGTTACGTCAATAGCTGAACCTCATGAAATCAAGGAAAACATTCAAATATATCATGGGGGATAACAATGTACACTATCCAAATTATCCACAAATACGTAATTTTAGATTTTCTACATATCCTATGTTTACTCATTTTGGGGGTGCTGCAGCTCCCTGCTACTGTGTCTATTAATAGATTACAAACAACTATAATATGCAAGTACTATATGATATATTATAATAACTTAACAGTAACACTTAAAAATAATTTTTTAAGCTGTAAAATTTTAACAGGGGCTGTATCAGTCTGATCATCGGTGAATAAAACCACAGTAAAAACTGAAGAGCAACATTGTAAAGAGTAGATTTTTATGAAGACAACCAAAAAAGAATATGCATATTTAACTTATACCAACAATTTACTGAATTTTACATTAAAAGCTGAAATACACTCATGTCCATAAATTAAGGATAATGAAGTTCAGGCAAAGAAAGAGAAAGAAGCAAAACAAATTTGGCTTATTTGTAAAGTCTATTTATTAAATAAAAAGTAAAGAGAAAAAAAGATGCTATATGTTTGACATAATTAATAAAAATTGCAAGTTTTACTCCTGGTTTTAAACCTGGACTCGTCGGAAAACATCACACAAGACCACTGTTGCGGTGTCCACAATGCATGCTCTCTACTCCAGGTTAATCGCAGGCGACCAGGGCCCGATTAAGGTATTTCGGGGCCCTAGGCACAGCATTATTTCGCCTCCCCCCAACTCTAACAATGACTATGCCTGCCGTCCCCCCACCCCTTTAAAATTTTTAGTATGTACAAAATTTATGCAAATTGAAGAATCATTATGAATTCAAATCCAAATTCTTAAGGGACTGTATACATTTATTTTTTTTCTGTAATTAAAATAGTTTTTGTAATTACATGTAAACAATAAAGTGCCATATTTCCAATAATATGATGACCCATTTCAAGTTATGCATACTGATTGGCAGCATTTTTATTGTTAAATAACATAGCAAACGTAAGCATAATCAAAAGTAAGAATTGTGAGATCATTTTGATCGCGCCATAAAACACCATAGTTATCGTAGACCCTCAGCTTATTTTGTAAGCAATTTTTTTTTTCTAAATTTGCAAACAAAATTCTTACTTTTTAGTTTTTTGGGGCCCATAAAAATCTGGGGCCCTAGGCACGCGCCTACTGTGCCTAGGCCATAATCAGGCCCTGCAGGCGACAGTGAGTTGCGGTAAGTGGAACACATCTGACAGGCCTACGAGCATATAGACCAATGTGCCTAAGCGTCTGTACACGGTCTGCCTTGAAACTGTCGTACCGGTAGCTGAAGAGAGCTGACGAGACAGGTCTGATGCTGTACTCCGTCTGTTTCTTTTGGCAGTAACTGCCAAATAGCGGTCCTCATTCGGCGTTGTAACTCGGGGGCGACCTGTGCTGTAACGTCTACTCACATTACCATCATCTTGGAATCGTTGCCAAAGCCTGGAGATGACACTCTGGGCGATTCCAAGTTCCTCGGATACTTCCAGCTGGGTACGTCCACATTCCAGTCGTCCGATAATTCTGCCACGTAAAACACCATCCAAATGCCTCCTTTGTGCCATAACTATGCGGTTTTTGCACTGAAAGGCTTTCGCAGCGCTTGTGAACAATTTTACTTCTTTGCGACCATTCCTTATATACCCCTCTCTTACACTCTCGTCATTGTGACGTACCATCCACGCCATCTGGTGGTTTCCTGTAATTTGCATATTCTTCTTCAAGATGTGTGTGATCATTCCACAGGTGAAATTTTTATTTTAGAGATCAATTTCTGTGTGATTTTGAATTATCCTTAATTTATGGACATGAGTGTAAATTTAAGTTTAGTAATAAAGTTCTGCCTTAAGAAACTGTATAGGAAAACCTATTAAAAGAAAACTATATGTAAAGTGGCAAAGCATTGCTTACGCAACAGTTATGTTGGAAAGATTCTTGGTTTTTTTTTTTTTTTTTTTTTTTTTTTTTTTAAATATTAAAGTATATAAAGACATATTTGTGAAAAGAAGGCAGTTTACCAAAGGAAGAATTTTGTGAAAGGTCAGTTTTTAAGATAAACTATTTTGTGACGGATATGTTAACAGACCAGAATTACTCCTAGACAGACCCTTGTACTACACTCATGTCCATAAATTAAGGATAATTCAGAATAACACAGAAATTGATATCTAAAATAAAAATTTCACCTGTGGAATGATCACACACATCTTGAAGAAGAATATGCAAATTACAGGAAACCACCAGATGGCGTGGATGGTACGTCACAATGACGAGAGTGTAAGAGAGGGGTATATAAGGAATGGTCGCAAAGAAGTAAAATTGTTCACAAGCGCTGCGAAAGCCTTTCAGTGCAAAAACCGCATAGTTATGGCACAAAGGAGGCATTTGGATGGTGTTTTACGTGGCAGAATTATCGGACGACTGGAATGTGGACGTACCCAGCTGGAAGTATCCGAGGAACTTGAAATCGCCCAGAGTGTCATCTCCAGGCTTTAGCAACGATTCCAAGATGATGGTAATGTGAGTAGACGTTACAGCACAGGTCGCCGCCGAGTTACAACGCCGAATGAGGACCGCTATTTGGCAGTTACTGCCAAAAGAAACAGACGGAGTACAGCATCAGACCTGTCTCGTCAGCTCTCTTCAGCTACCGGTACGACAGTTTCAAGGCAGACCGTGTACAGACGCTTAGGGCACATTGGTCTATATGCTCGTAGGCCTGGCAGATGTGTTCCACTTACCGCAACTCACTGTCGCCTGCGATTAACCTGGAGTAGAGAGCATGCATTGTGGACACCGCAACAGTGGTCTTGTGTGATGTTTTCCGACGAGTCCAGGTTTAGTTTGGAGTCTGATTCTCGCCGGACATTCATCTGGAGAGCGCCAGGTACCCGTTACCATCAAGAGAACACCATTGAAAGACACCGTTACGGTGGTGCAGGATGGCTCGTTTGGGGAGGAATTATTCTTGGTTCCAGAACTGACCTGCATGTTCAGAGTGTAACGATGACAGGCCACATCTATCGGGATGTCATTCTGGAACAACATGTACGTTTGTTTCGGGGCGCCATGGGTGCTGAATTTGTGTTTATGGATGACAACGCCCGTCATCGCCGTGCAAACATTGTAGACGAATGCCTTCAATCGGAGGATATCACCCGTATGCATTGGCCAGCATACTCACCGGACTTGAATCCAATAGAGCATGTGTGGGATATGCTCCCCCTCCCACCTGTCCCCATAGTCCCTCCGTCAACCCCCTCCCACCTGTCTACTGGAACTTCGTGCATTGCTTGATGAGTGGTGTAATATTCCCCAAGATCAGATTGATCATTTGATACTCAGCATGCCTAGGCGTTGTCAGGCCTGTATTGCATCGTCCGGGAGACATACTCCGTATTAACCATCCTACTAACCATGTTATACTGTTTTTGTAAATAGGTTCTTTTTTGAAATTTGGTCAAGGGAGTAAAACTTGCAATTTTTATTAATTATGTCAAACATATAGCATCTTTTTTGCTCTTTACTTTTTGTTTAATAAATAGACTTTACAAACAAGTCAAATTTGTGTTGCTTCTTTCTCTTTCTTTGCCTGAACTTCATTATCCTTAATTTATGGACATGAGTGTAAATAATAATCTGTATACAATAAATATAAATTATCAATATCTTCATTGACATGAATGTTTACTACAGCACATACGTTTACACAGACATACAAAGCTTAATAATGAATAATCTTACAAGTACAAAACTCTCAGAGATAGTTGTTTTGTGTTCAAAAAAAGTTTTTCAATTTTTATAAGTAGTTTTTTTTTATGCGTGTTCATTAACTAACTTTGTAAAAGTAAACACATTAACTGAATTCTTATATTTAGCAGTTTTGATGTCAAATAGATCTTTCAAGTTTTACATTTTTTTTTTTAATTTTCTTTTTTTACACAAAACGAAATTGTACTTAGAAATCCAAAACGAAATTCACAAAATGAAATTGGAGTTAGATGTGTTACTTCCAAAATTCAAGTTTATTTCTGTGAACTACTTTAAAATTAAACATAAAACACTGTTAATATGAAACTAGCGTTTAACTGGTGTAATGCTCTACACAATACTTAAAATTTTTTTGTTGCATTAAATTCGATACTGTACAGGCATACACTAATTATACACAGGCATAACATTGTAGGAATGATGTAATTAAACTCAGAAATTAAGCCATGTGAACAGTTTGAAAACTGTATTCTACGCTATCTACACATGTTATATATATGAAAATATGTCAAGTTAAATAATATCAATCAGCATTTTATATACCAATTAATCAATCAAAAATAAATATAATAAGATTAAAATAAAACATACCTTAGAGTGTTGTGTTGGCGTAAAATCCTTTCTTGGGATCGCTTTCAGCCACTTTTTTTTAAAGTTTTCTTCTCGTGGAAATCCAAATAACTGTACTTTTGAGGTTCCCGGGTAATTACCACGGCACATAGGAGAACAGCAAACATACACCGTTTTATATCTTGCGAAATGCGGTAATTATAAGGAAATTTACACAGAAAAATGAAGAAACACGAGGCTGTAAATGCGTCGAAAAATGTTAGCATGTGCTAGCACGTGATACCAGTTGAAGAAACGCGGGAATGCGGTCTCACCAGTCGTATGTCACAAATCCCCTGAACGCCGATCGAGAGTAGATGTTCTTACACAGTCTGTGTGACGTCACATCGTTTAAAGGGACCCGTGTCGTGGCCTTCCTCGAGGGGGCGTTGGCCAGACCCGATTCAATTATCTGTGATCCGACCCAGACAGATGGAGGTAATCTCGTTTTGTCGCCTGAAAGTGCGCGAAATGTTGGGGAAGAGAAAAAATCTGATGTGTCCAACACATGACTTCCTTGCACGTCCATTAGATCAAAAATATTTTCGACGCACTTCCTCTAAATTTATTTGTTTGAAAGAGATAAAATATCAATAATAGTAAGGTTTAGCGATTTCCAGCCAAATATTTCGATATCGCCAAGCTGAGTTCAATTTGAAAGATTTCCTTCTGACACTTTATTTGGCGATATTTCACCAAAAGCCGACAAACTTGAGATAGTCAGCGAGATTTTGGGGATAGCCAAAGTGTCTGTTAGTCATTGACCACAGACTTTCAATGAATTGAATGCATCCATACACCTCAATGTATTCAAAGTCATTTGGCTCACCCTGTAAATAAATTCTCAGTCGATTGCTGTCAAAAAAGATATTGAAAACAGTTAGATATTACAATAGTTCTAAATACAAAAGTTAAAAAATCTACGGGTTAGTTTTAGAGTTATACAACATACGAAATAACTTTTGGCGCCAAATTTGGCGATATTTCGGCGAAACTCGTCAATGTCGACGACATTTGGCGAGATTTTAAGCATGAACCAAACAATCACAGATTATCGCCAAATTTGGCGATATTTCGCGGGTACCACAGAATCTCGCTTATCCGACATAAAGGGGACGGCACAATCAGATAAGCGAAAATGTCGGATAATAGGGAGGAATCAAGAAAAACTTCTTAAACGTTAGGTTAAATTGTATCTTGGACTTGGAACATACATACATATGTTATATTACAATTACTATCTTGCATCATAATCATACTCTACAAATATAAGAAAACAATGAAAAAAGTGAACTTACAGTTACATAATTATTTATAGTATAAATTTACGAGTGCTGTAGGTTACACTTAAAGTTAAGTCCTGTTCCGATTTAAAGAATTTTTTTTTTTTTTTTTGTGTGTGTGTGTGTGGGGGGGGGGTAGTCTGTTTTCCTGATGAGTCCCGTTTCTTCGCTGCTAAATCTCACCATCTTCGGATCATCATTATGTCAATTCCTGCGGCTTCTTCTAGTTGCTCAATGTATAGAATTGCTCTAGAGCGTTAACTCCATCCTTATATGAAATTCTGCGAGGCTCAATAGTCGGTGTTCGATCTTCTCTTTCGTTGCCATCGCAGTTGACAAGAGCGACAATATCTCCATCAATTATTTCATTCTGATCATCAGCCTCCATCTAGTTTTCGATTTCTTCCAAAGATACATCCTCATATCCAGGAATTCGTTGCACTAAAGGTAGAATCGCTTCTTCAGCTTCATCTATGCTATCCGTGTTCACATTTTCATCATTATGGAGCAGATTTTTCCATGATGCGGCAATTGTTTGAGCCCTTACTTCAGCCCAGTCCCGTGCAACCTGACGTCGGAAAATACGGAATGTCGGATAAGCGAAGGTCGGATAAAGGAGATTCTACCGTACTTAGAAATCTTGTTACTGAGCATGGTTTTTCAAGGAACATATATATTTCCTCTGCTTGACGCTATAACCTTATCATATGGAAACGCAAAAAGAGTGTAAAATTATGAGAGTCTGGGATAAAATAGGTGTGTTTGTGTTTCGTTACACGTCGTTAAAATTACTTTGAAAAAATTACTAACTTGTAAAGTTTGTTAAATGATAATATTACTAAAAAGGGTTGTTTTTTTAAATTTTAAAAAAAAAGAGATCGATTAGCAAAGTTGTCTTTAGAAAGGAACACTACCTACTTTTTGAAGGTTAAAAAATTATAAGGCTTAATTAGTTATTTATTTTTGTACAGGAGTAAAAAAAAAGTACCCGTTGTTCGTATGCGACAGCGCCAATCAGCGAATCAAAGACTTAAGGGGAGCAACTGCTGCCCCGCCCACCTAGCAACGCCATTGCTTTCAAGTTTCTGGGAAAATGACATTTCCATTTTATTTTATTTTATTTTATTTGAAGGGGGGCGGGGGGAACTTTCATAATATTAATTTGCAAAATCAGTGCCGTAGCTAGGAGCTGGCCAGGTTGCAGGTGCCAGGAGCGCAAGCCTCAGAAGGGCGCACTTGGTAGTCTTTTCCTGCATAATAGCTAGTAAGAAGACGTCTTAGAGGTACAAAATTCAAATCTTGACAGTTGCCCCCCCGAGGAAGGATGAAAGGGGGTAGAGGGTAAGATCGCCCCTCCCGAGAAAAAAAAAATGTAAAAAAAAAAAATGTAAATAAATAATGTGCCCTATTTTACTTCCATAAAATGGATGTCTGTGCGAATCTTTCCAACTAACCCCCCCCCACACACACACACAAAATTACAATAATACGTCACTGGGCCCTCATGACCCGTAGCTACGACTTTGTGAAAAACAAAAAAAAAATTACACTATCAATATGAAATGTCGCGAATATTTTAGACGTCGTATTTTACCATCGACAACAGAAAAAACCACTAACTGATATAAGTAAAAGCAGACTGAGGGTCGATGCCATTCAGAAATCACAGACCCCTTCATGCAGGTGGAAATCGAGTAAGGGGAATATGACAGTTAATATATATTTAAAATGTTAAACTTTTTGTACATTTCTTTCATTCTTCTTCGTAATAGTGTAGTAAATCTACATTTTTGTATTTTAAAAACTAGAACACTCGAGCAGTGGTAGATTAATGCAATTTTGAAGGGGCGCCCCACCCCCTTTAATCTGCCCTTGCATTCGAGGAAAAAAAATAGTTTAAAATAATTTTTCAATGTGAATTTCTTGTACATGGAAATGTTATTCTTTCGCAATTTCTTTCGTTGGCTTAAGGCGCAAAGGGCGCCTCAAACAGAGGGCGCAGGGGGACACGCCCCCCCTGTCCTCCCGGGCCAGCACGGGCCTGCACCGGTTGCCCTGTAGTCTCAATGCGGTGAACGGTACTATGCTTAACTTGCTGTACTGAGGTATACGGTTTTACAACCTCCGGGAACGCAGCTAAGATTTGTTTGTATTTGCAGTTTTCCGCCACTAACGTAATTTGAGTTGGGCAATCAGTAGCATGTTGTCCTCGCGTCGTTAATGACGTCTTAGGATCGCATAGGCATTTATTTTTAATATCAATGAGGAGACCGTAATGGTTGAAAAAATCAGCTCCTATAATTGGTTCACTTACGCTGGCTAAAATGAATGGCCAAGTAAATTGTCGTCGCAAATTCAGATCTAGGTTGACAATGTGAGTGCCATACGTATGTACACTATCTGGCCAAAAGTATCCGGACACCCCCTTAAAAAATGGTTTTGGTTGATAACGCAATTTGATGCGTAATCGAAAGCTATAAAAGTATTGGTAGTGATTTGTCAGTTTGTATGTATGCGTTTGTGAAGCAATGAGTACGTCAAAGGAGATTAGTGAGTTCGATTATAGCAGTATAGTGGGATGCCATCTTTGTCGGAAATCAGTTCGTGAGATTTCGGACTTTCTACAGAATCCCAAATCCACTGTGAGTGATGTAATTGTGAAGTGGAAACATCGAGGCAGTGAAACTGCAGAAAAACGGAGTGGTAGGCCGAAAAAACTTAGTGAGCGCAGCCGCAGAACTCTGAAAAGGGTAGTGAAAAACAATCGCAAATCCTCGTTGGTGGAAATTTCTCAGGAGCTCCAAAGTTCATCAGACTTTAGTGTTAGCAGCAGGACTGTTCGTCGAGAGTTAAACGACTTGGGATTCCATGGTCGTGCAGCCTCTCACAAGCCAAACATCACTCCACAGAATGCGAAACATCGATTGCAATGGTGCAGAGATCACCGTCATTGGACTGTGGACATGTGGAAGACTGTTCTTTGGAGTGATGAATCTCACTTCACAGTCTGGTAGTCGGAAGGACGCGTTTGGCGGATGCCCGGCGAACGTTTTTTGCGCGACTGAATTGTGCCGACTGTTAAGTTTGGTGGTGGCAGTATAATGGTGGGGGGTGTTTCTCGTAGTTTAACCTGAGTCCGTTAGTTCCGATGGTTGGAAACATGAACTCTGCGATGTATGTGGACAATCTAGACAATGCTGCACTCCCAAATCTGTGCCAATATTTCGGGGAAGGCCCATTTCTCTTCCAGCAGGATAATTGCTCCATTCACACATCGAGGCTTGCACAGACGTGGTTTGATGAAATGGGCATTCAAAAACTGGACTGGCCTTCTCAGAGCCCCGATCTAAATCCCATAGAACACCTTTGCGGCGAACTGGAGTGCATAATACGCAGCCAGTCAAATTGACCATCCTCACTGCAAGCACTCACTTCAGCTGTGGTGGACGCCTAGAAGTCAATTCCTATGGCCACCTATCAAAAACTGGTGTAAAGTCTTCCCAGACGTATGCAGGCTGCCATCGATGCAAAAGGGGGACTAACATCATATTCATATGTGCTTCAGGACGCCCCAAGTCCATACCACTGGGTGTCCGGATACTTTTGGCCAGATAGTGTATCTCTGAACCATTTGCTGAAAACAATTTTACCTGAGCTTCACCTTTTCTTCCCATTTTTGGCGCATGCGGAAGGACACAGATATCACTACCACTATCTCTAAGGTTAAGGTAACTAACTTTGGATTTGCGGTCTCTGACAAAAAGGCGGCTAAGTTTAGTTGGGTGAAGTCGCAGCTTGCCGCACTGTGCGACCTCTCCGCTAGTTTTCCTGGGGCTTCAAACTGCAGGGTTGGATACATTTGTTTGCCTGCTGGCCAAATTTGCGATGATACCAACATTTTTTAGCCCAGGGCGGTCCCTGCTCCTAGAACGATTCCGATATCTATAAGTCGTTTGCCTGCGTGCCAATTTTTTTACTTGATTTGTTAGTTCTGCCACTTGCCTTTGCAGCACACTAATTGTATCCTCTGACTGAGCTTGCGAAACCGCAAAACAGCTCTGCGAACAATTATCAGTTGCTTCAAGCACTTTATCAGCCATTAAGGCTAATTTTTCTAGTCATCCGAAACTGACAAAATAGCTTGGGCTTGGTTGGGTAGTCTCTGCAGTCGGAGAGTTTTTAATAAATCCTCGTTAAGGCGAGTACCAGCTAATTGCCGCATTTTGCGCAGCAAAAGCGATGGTTTGTCGTCTCCTAACGTTAGTTCAGAAATTAGAGATTTAAGTCTTTTCTGCTCAATCGGAAAATGCCTCAATTAAACGCTCTTTGATGCTTTTATACTTATCAGTGGCCGGGGGATCGAGTACGATGTCACTGACATGCACTAATACATCGGCATTGAGAGCCGCAATTACCGAATAGTACTGTGTGCTATCTTTCGTGATTCCGCTAATACGGAATTGAGCTTCAATATTGACAAACCAGAGGTCGGGGGGATTTTTCCCAAAACGGTGGCAATTTTAATGCCACACGGCTAACTTCCGCCGAAGGCATACTATTCGCCTGTTCGCTGTTTCCGCCCCGCATTTTGATTAATAGTGCTTAGTTTTACCGGTCAGGGAAATTTAAGTCTTCGGAATACCAAATTACCGATTTAAAATTTCACAAACACTAAAATGCAATATAGGAAAAACATGCAAAATATCCTTAAGACAGAACAAAATATCACACTTAAAATTTCAGCACTTTAAAATGCGGACCAAGGAAAATATAATCACCAAAACTGTAAATACCACATAATTATTTTAAAGTAAGAGCAACTTGAAAAAAGCAAAACTTTTATTTGCTTTTTTCTAATTTGTTATGCTTTAATAATTAGTGCTTTGTTTGCTTTGCTTAGTTATTTGTTTGCTTTAATAATTTTATACAAGTATTCATGATTAGAAAATTATTACTAATTGTGGTAATCAGGCAAAACAAATGAGAATTACCTATATGCAGGAGCGTAGCCAGAAATTTTTCATGGAGGGGGGGGGTTACGACTACTGCAACTCATATATATGTATACAGGGCTGGGGAGTAGCGCGCGCGCTACTTGTAGCGAAACTACAGTAGCCGCTACTTTTTTTTGTAGTTTGTAGTGTAGCGCGCTACTTATTTAAAAAAGTAATGTAGCGTGTAGCGCGCTACAAAAAAACAGTAGTTTGTAGCGAATTTTGGAAGCTACTTTTGCCGTGTCATCATTTCCGGCGATTGATCCCGTGGTGCAATTTCTCTCTCTTCTGACTCCAAGCATAACTGAAACTGATGCTTGAAAGACACCCAATATCTCCCCCGCCCCCCCCCCTCCCCGCACACGAGGGGGGGGAGGGGGTTTGCTTTGCCTGAAGCGGAAGCCTGACATTGTGCATCTTTTTTCTTTTTATCGTTCTCAGTATTATTTGTAGAATCACCAATCTGCCATTAAGAGGACAAAAAAGGAAGGAAAGAGAGGTCCAAAGTTGAACAGAGGTTATTTTGATGGGGCCTCGAGAGTCTCATTATCACACGGGCGTGTGGGCCCGTGAGCCCCTGAAAAATAAAGGCCTCGCAAATCTCTCCATTTATTGTATATTAAATTTATATATGCTGCAATAATAATTTTTAAGCTAAATTTCCTTTATCTATATCATAATTGTGTAACAATGAAAAGGCTTCGAGACTTATTTTCTGTTCTTCTTTCTAACACAATGATAATGGTTTCTAAGACTAGATCAATAAAATATAAATTAAAGGCGTTATTGAAAATTTATTCCCATATGTACTTATCACAAACTATCCATTAGTTAGCATTTTTTTAATATTATGATGAAGAAAAGAAAATTTTCTGGCAGGTGGAACTCAGCGCACACATACGCTAATAATACAAATGGATTAAAAAAATATTAAAATCAATTTTAAATGCATAGTCTTGTTCTAAATGAGTATAAATACATGGGTAATTTTTAATTTAATTTTAGAATTATTTTGAAATGTTTTATTTTTATGCTGGGAAAATAGAAAACAATCACAAATAAGTTAAAATGTCTGTAATAGTATAGGGGCCAAAACAACCTTTTTTTTTGCCCCGGGGCCCCTTCTATGTCTGATCAGGGTCTGCATATTTTTGACTGCTATTGCGTGTTTGCAACATAAATCAACATAAAAATGAGTATTTTTTGCTTTCGAAAAGGAATTTTACATATCTGTAAATTGTATGCTTTTGTAACATCAGTAATTTTCTTTGATCTTTTTTTTTTTTTATTGCACCCATAAATACAGTGTAGTGTCCACTTGCCAGGATGATTGCCAATCATTCAGTGTCCAGTATTCCGTGAACTTCCTTTTAGGCGATATCCTTCCAAATCTGACATGATATATAGTCAGTCCTCGCAATTAGCGAGCCCCCCCCCCCCCCCCCATCCTCTCACTCACCATCTACAGAAAACTACGAAGCGTGAGAAAAACTTACGGTTTTCTCACAGGAATTTTCTTGAAAGCATCGAGACCGCTTCTGGAGGAGTCACCGACATTTTTAATTTTCTCTTTGCCTCCTCCTTATGATCGATGCATTGAACAGCAATTTTATTTATGCTTAGTTTTACTAAGTTTATTTATATTAAGGTATTGGTCATTTTTCGACGTTACAGTGCACTTTTTTGAGTTTGGGCACTCTTTATTATCCTTGTGTCCTGGTGGTGTGTTCAACTTCCACAAGAGTAATGACAGTTCTGCAGTATTGTAGCTTTTCAAACATTAATTAATCACGTGATTATGTTCTACAACTCGGAATGTTTTTTGTCTCAAAGAAGTGTAAAAACTGATTAGTACATTTTTCGTGGAACCTGAAACTGAAAAAAAGAAAGTAAATATGTAGAAATTGTACACAATTTTTTTTTTTTTTTTTTTTTTTTGACGAGTTGATAACCTTATCTTTTTTGAGTTTGTTGAAAAGGGACAAAAGGTATAAGCATATGCATCCAAGATATTATTTCAGGGTCTAAAAATATTGCTGACCTCGGTTGCAGTGTTCTTCGTTTGTAGTGACAGTTTTCAGATCCGGTCCTAAGGTAGAGCGAACGGTGCGACCGCACCGGGCGCCATCTCTACCAAGGCTGTTCAGAATAATATAGCACTGTGGAATTTCGGAAATGGTTTCATTTACCTGTTAATAATTGTTTAATAATAAATCTTTTAGTCAATGTACAGTAGTAATCAATCATGTTAATAGTGAATTTTAGTGAGCTTTCTGTGAAAAAATAAATTATTAACAGGTACTCGAGGACGACTTATCAAACCCTACATTGTTACGTGATTCATAACCGTCTTATTTACCTTTACCACTCTTTAACTTTTTGCCAATGAGTTTCAGAGCACCATGCATATTTGTCAGTCCGTATATTATTGAAGTTGAAAGCCTCATTTTAACCCCTGAAAGCTTTTATAGCTGAATGTGTGGCGTAGCTAGGTGCAAGAGCTGATCTAGGAGCTGACGTGGAGCCTCCCTGCAAACGTAAAGAAGCCCCGTGTTATGCTCCAGATTAAGTTTTCCTTAGTTTTTTAGTTCGAATATGGCGCTCCGATGCCTTGCTTATGTTTACCGTGTCGGGCCGTCCCTGGCTACGGGGGAGCAAGGAAGGTCAACTGTACCCGGGCGCAGCATCGGCCAAGGGGCGCCAAATGGTATATGAAAGCTACCTAGTTGCATTTTTAAAAAATAGGAGGGGGCGCACAATCTTCAGTTGTCAGGTGGAAACGAGATTTAGTCATTTGCTGTGGGACAGAGAAACTGTTCTCTCAGCTTGTTTCCATCCCAGATTCAAACTATTCTGGATTGAGGAGGAGAGGAAGACCGAAGCCAAAAAAATGGATGGAGGAATACCTCCAGAATATGTTTCCGACAACTTCAGATATCAGTATCGAGGATCAGCCCATGGATGATGACTTTTCTGGTTTTTTTAATTTCTCTTTCGCATGCACTCGAAATAGTTACGAGGAAGGACTTACAAGGTTCTTGTCAGAGCCAATTAAACCCGTATCTTCGCTTTCGGCGTACACGTATATGAAAGAAGCCTTAAAAAAAAAATAACACTGGCGTGCCGTCCAGTGCATCTATACAAAGATTGTTTTCGATTGCATCGGACGTATTTTCTCCTCGACGATCATGTTTGGCGGATAACAATTTTGAGATCCAGCTCTTGTTAAAAATTAATAAACATGTTTTTGAATAAATTTATGTGGTTTTTATTTTATACTAGAGGCATGGCAGTCTTCCATGAATATGTTGAAATTCTGCTTTCTTTCGCTAAAATTTTAAAGTGTCTATTATATTTAAATTATTAGGTTTTTTGTGTAATAATTTTCAGAATTTAATACGAAAATATGAGAATTTCTATTAATAATTGATAGTTTGTAAAATCCTTAGAGACTTATCTCTCTCTTAGCCTTAAAATAACAATATAATTCTATAAAATTCTTTTATACCTAACACAAAGAAAAAGTTGTGTTGATGATAATAACTTTTAAAATTTCTTTAACATATATAGAGGATTTTTTTAATGCAATGTTTTAAATATATATATCATGAATTTTATTAGTAATTGTTTTCATTATTTTATAATATGCATATCATATGTGATGTTTTCAATTAAAACAATTATACAGTATTACATGGTTCACACGGGTCATTCGTCATAAATCACTAATTTGGTAAGTCATGAAAAAAGGCCTTTATACTCATTAATTTTGATCTGTGCTCAAGAAACTAGAATGTTTGTACAACATGAAAGGGGTCTCGAAACGGGCCTTTTTTTCCCGTTCAGACATTCATTTTATTATTATATTTTTAAAAACTTTTTTAGTTCTCATGATTTTTCTCATGCTTTCAGAGCTCACTTTCCCAATTTATTTTTATCATAGAGGTATTAAAACGTAATTAGTTTCAGCAATACTTCAATAATTAGCAGTAGTTGCCAGTAGCGTATATATAGGCTTCCATTTCGGGGGGAGGGGGACGATTCGGTATTTTAAACTTTATTGTTCTAAAGTTAAAAGAAATGTTTCAAAATAGCTCCTTTTTAATAATTCCTTTACATTTTCGGAGGGGGCCCGCCTCCCCCTGCTCAAATACTCGCCTGGTAGTTGTTTATTAGAGCAATAGTTTTTTCTAATTAAAGGCGAAAAGGTGCCCGGGGTCTTTCGTGCGTCCACCAAATCTGCGGCGCTCAACGCTACAAGGAAACCACCTTTTAATAAACGCGTTCTTTGGACGCGAGAAACACCCGCTGAGGTCATTAATCACGCTGGACGCGAGTAGAAAACCAAGGCTTTAGATATCGGTAGTTTTCTCTAATTAGGATATAAATATTCTTAAATATTAATGTAATGATAATTGAATCTGTTAGCAAAATTTGTCTCCTAAAAGTAGCGAAGTAGCGACTACATTTCAAAAGTAGTGTAGCTAACTACATTTGTCAAAAAGTAGTTGTAGTTGTAGTTAACTACATTTTTCGAAAAGTAGCGGTAGTTGTAGCGCGCTACAAAAAAAAAGTAGTTTTTCCCACCACTGTATGTATACGTGTGTGTGATAATGTAGTGAAGAATATACATTTTGTAGGGCAAAAAATTTCTCATGGGGCAAAAAATTTCTCATCTCTCTCTTTCTCAAAAATCTCTTCATCAAAATTTCTCATTTTCTCCCCCCAAATTTCTTAGGGGGGTTATGACCCCCCTAACCCCCCCTTGGCTACGCCCCTGCCTATATGATAACATCTGCCTATGTGGCTAAAGGCCGTAATAATTGTTAAAAATAAGGCTGTCTGAGGGAAACAAACACTTTTACTCAACTAAAATGGTACTCAGAAAATTTAAACTTAGCGACTTACCCCGGTGCTGAGTTGGGATGGACACGTGGGAGAGAAAAAATATTACCATGCGGTAATAATCCACAATTGTAAGGAAGCACAAGATACGGAAAACCAGTGGCGCAGAGAGGGAGGGGGAGCAGGGGAAAAATCCCCAGGGCCTCAGCTTGTGAAGGGGCCCCACTTTTGCTGTTTATATGATACTTAATTGTGTGTTGTCAATTTTGTATTAAAAAAAAAGTCCGAATTCATATTATGTCCCCGGATATGTCAAATTAATTTTTGATGAAATTACAAAAGGCCAGCTGGAGCATAAACCACCCACTTGACTAAAACGAGGAGAGTTTCTGATCGAGTCTTCTTTTGCAAGAAAAGTAGACATTGCCGGTGCTACTCAACGGTTTGCCATGACTCAAAGTAGAAAAGATTTATTTAACAAGGAATCATTTTTTTTCCGAGACAAATTTGTTAAACAGTGGAAGAAAGGGTATAGCCAGAGGAGAGACTATGGGCCCACCCCACCTCCGAAATTTTGAATTTTCCTTAACAAAATGTTGAAGATCAAGACTTTCTATGAGAAATTTTGAAATTTCCACTTTTTTGGCCTTCTGAAAATTTTTTGGCTGCCTGCATGCGTGGAAGTATGAATAAAAATATTAATTTTTTATTCTTGCTGTGGAAACATGCCATGCAAAAATGTTAACTTTTCAAATACAGTTTCTCTATGGAGGTGACGAAACCTTCAAAACAAAATGTTGGTATTTTTTAGAGCATGGATGATTATTAAAGTATAATACTCTTTTAAATTAATACTTTTAATTCTATTAATAATTTTCCAATTACTTTAATTTAAAGTTTATTTAAATGATTAATAATTTTAATAATGTATACATGATTGATCTAATACCACATCAAAAGGATTTTCTGGATAGCAAAGGGACTCCAAAGATTTTATCCCCGGGGCCCCGACTTGGCTCTCTGCGTCTCTGCGGAAAACACCAGGCACTATAGATGATCACACAATATTGATTATTCCATTATTTAAAGGTTCACTAGTAATAACAGACATCTCCGTCGAAGGCGGTAGATACCACACGCTTAAACAGAAGGAACGTGCACATGAAGTCCTAAAAGATCACTTCGGTAGAATCAGAGACGGCCCTCCCGCTCTGGTCAGTTAGCGGTTACAGTGCGTGCGCGGATAAAACCATGGAGTTTGTCAGGAGAGTACGCGCCGCCGCAACAGTAAATAGAGTCTGTATCCCAGCCTTAGTTAAAAGGCTTTGAAGTAAAAATTTACTATTATAAAAATCCAAAGTATTTTGTTTAATGCGCGAGCTACCCTTTGCGATTTTTGAACACTATCATTTTTCAGCCACTGTAATAAGAAAAGGAAAGTTGCGTTTTTTAAAATCGTGGGAAATTCGAATGTTGCTTGAAGGTGGAAAATACTAATTAACATAATACATAGTATTCGGTTTGACGACGGTATGTATTAGATATTAGATATATATATATATATATATATATTGTGGAATTCCAGCAACTTAGCACGCTCTTGCACAAAAGTTACATCATTAGCAAAATAGCTCCGGAAAATATTTAAAATACCGATTAGCTGGGAATACACCCAACATCTCTCAAATTAACTTTAATAAGTTGTGTTGCAAGTGAGAGTTTTTCAACGTCGTACGGCTCAATATTACTCCGTTTGAAAACTATTTTGAGAAATAACCAGACTCAACTACTCGGGGTCAGAACGTGACGTCATAAATTAAAAGTTGCGTGAAATTTGTAAGCTCTTCAACATAATATAGCGTCCTATTCGCAATTTGAGCTATTCTAAATAGTTCGAGGTTATACAGTTTGATGTTTTACACAGGACAACCATGGAGGTAAATATTTAAATTGGGACAGGTTGGATATTTTCCAGCACGTTGAGATGAAATATTTTGCGGTGCTAAATACGTCAGTCTGACAAGAATTACCCCTCAGGGGAAGACTTTCTTTAGGTTTTCACGGGTGTCGCAATCCCGGGGCCCCAGCAATCTTTTGCTTATCTTTTGTCTATCCTCCTCTCTACTTTGCTTTCTCCCTCAGTGTAGTTTCCTCCTTGGAGCTGAGGACCCCCTTTAGAAGCTGCGGTCGCTCTGTGCCGTCAGCTTCTATTGGCGGTTAAACTGCCCACGTGTTTGCCGTGCGTGGAGACCCGTGTCCCCGGAAATGGGGATCCTAGTAATTGAGGGGTATTTTCTCCAACACATTGCTTTGGTCTCGGCTTCGGGTAAACGGGAGGTACACAACGTTCCCCTGTGTATCAATCGGCTGGTGGTACTGGTTCAGCCAACTGCTAGGGTTCAAGTAAACGGACATCTACTGGGCACATCGTTAAGGGTGGATGCTGCTTAAGGGATGTATTGTGCGCATATAGACCCGACTAGCACTGATGCATGTACATGCATCCCCTTGTTGGGCTCCCTGGTGGGCGGTGCGGTCGGGTCCGAATGTCCAATCCCCAATGTGGATTCGACACTTTCTTTATCAAACGTCATTTTTCCGAACTCTCTTACTCAGGGAGCTATTACCGCAAAATTCTTTCTCGTAAAATGCCAGGAAGGAAACCTTAACCAAACGTTCCTGTTTCTAATCCATAAATCCATACTTGCTAATGTTGGAGAAGTTGCAAAAATTAAAAAAATACGTTCCCGAGACATCTTAATAGAAGTAACTAATAACAAACAGGCAAACAATATCATGCAACTAAAACCTATCGGTCTAAAACCTGTCATTGTATCACCCCATAGTACACTTAATTCATCAAGAGGTATCATATCTGAACCAGACTTATTATAATACTGCTCCGAGGCTGAAATCCTTGAAAATCTTAAATCCCAAAATGTTTCTGCAGTTCGCAGAATATCTGTCCGACGCAATAACCAAACACTGGACAACCAAACACATAATTTTGACTTTCCAATCACCTAAACTTCCTTCTCATATCAAAGTAGGATACCTCTCATGTGCTGTTAGACCATACATACCTAATCCTAATCGATGTTTTCAATGTTAAAAATTCGGCCATACCAAACCCTCCTGTCGCGGCTCCCCAACTTGTGCCCGTTGTGGGATCTCCGGCCACGACAGTGACACCTGCTCTAATCCACCTAAATGTGTGAACTGCAAACAAGATCATCCTTCATATTCCCGCTCATGCCCGAAATGGTCGTATGAAAAAGAAATCCAGTCCTTGCGTGCCACACAAGGACTGTCTTATCCAGAAGCCCGTAAAGTAATGAACTCCCGTATACCCAAACCTGGTCAGTCTTATGCTGAAGCACTCAAATCTGTTAAATCAATTGCCGTACAAACCGAGCCACCAAAATCTGTGCCCGTCTCTATACCTACTTCCACTACCAAAACTAAACACTCAACCTCTACCCAAAATAACTCTTCCATAACTCTTCAAAAAAGCACATCCAAGAAGAAGTCTCACAGCAACAACTCCACCCAAGATAGACCTATGATAAAAAAAACTGCAGCCTATAAGGCAAAATACAGTAAGTCCAGACTTAAAAACATCCTTCCACAAAGACACATTGATGACTCTATTCTACGATTGGATGATTTTTGACTGGGGGGGGGGGGCTCTAAATTTTACGATTGGAGGGGGTCCAATTTTTAGGGATGTTCTAGATTGTCAAAAATCAGTGATTAAAGAGCTCATTTTCATTAGATGGAATTCATCAAAACTCGTCCCATCCAGTTCCCTAAGAATACACTACACAGTACAATAGGAAGAAAATCAATAGTTGTTCAGTTTTGAGAACAAGATGGTGTTTTATGTCGTGGTACCCCAGTTTACAGAAAAACGATTTATCTTAGCCGGGATGTTGGGGTTCAAAAGAGGGACCATCTAAAAGATAATTGACTTGTCTTTCCTGGTCAGGCTATGCTCTCTTCGCAAGAGGTCTGTCAGAAGGTCAGAAGAGTCATAAATTTCCTGTAATGGGTTTCGGCGCGATCTTGATTGCAATAAGGGGTCGGTTAGATATGCAAAAAGAAGTTCCACTGTATGTCTGTTTCTTTTTGAGAAGTTTTTATAAAAACGAGAACAAACATAACTTGTTTACCGATATATAAAACTAAATAGTATTATTTTCATATAAAAAAGGGAAATCAAGGCTCATAGCAGAAGGACATGATTAAATATGTATTAATTATGGCTGAGAATGTATCCCCTCTTTTAGTTTAAAGAACTCCGGGGAAAATAATGTGTATCTCGTCTGTCCTGGAAACGTACTTTGCGAGGAGATGCATTATTATTTGGGCGATTTTCGTGAGAGGGTCTATCTAAATTTTGCCTGGTGAATACTCGACTTCTATTCCTACTGTCTCCATAATAACAATCCTTTGTGAAGTGGTTTCTTTTGGAACAAATTTCACAGAAGGGGTAGTTTTTATTATTTTGGGAATTCCCTCTAAAAGGAGACTGCCTATTCTGTCTATTAACGAAAGACCCCTGGTTATGACGGAAAGATCTTTCTCTCAGTCTGGATCTGTCAGACCAATTGTTATTGTATGACCTGTCACTATTGGAAGGCCTGTTTGTTCTGGCTGTAACAGTTAAGTCTTCCAATTTTTGAGATAAAGCGGCTACAGTTTCATCAGTCTTTTGAGCATGTAGTTCTAATAGCGCCCGCAAATCGGAATTGGAAATTTCTTTCTGTACATTATTAATTGTGGTATAAGTATTAGATGAAGAGGCACTTGGAAAAAATTCCTCATTGGCCTGTAATAATTCTACAAATTTAACCGCATCCGAGAAAATTTGAGGGTCTTTAAGAAGTGTGTCTTTTTTATACTTTGGCAATAAGCCTTCTA
Source organism: Cheiracanthium punctorium (assembly GCA_038373885.1). NCBI lineage: Eukaryota > Metazoa > Arthropoda > Arachnida > Araneae > Cheiracanthiidae > Cheiracanthium > Cheiracanthium punctorium. The sequence continues at coordinate 180,708 of JAWZYV010013735.1, read as the reverse complement.
GAAATTTGGACAATTTTGTATGCCCAAATAGTGCCTTAGTATCTTGTTTAGTCAAATCGATTTCCCCGAAAAAATTTTGTGTAGCCGTAGCTACGCGTGTCGCATAGATTTTTGCACTCTCTCCTTCATTCATTTTACAATTTGAGTATTGTTGTTGCCTTGTGGCTAAGCTAGGTTTGTTTTCGAAAACTGCAAGAAATTTTGTTTTAAATGTGTCATAATTGTGGTCGTCTGCGAAATCCGGTGAATTAATAATGTGTGAAAGTGCATCACCCCGAATTCGACTCTTAAGAATTAATAATTTTTCCTCATTCGTACATTGAGCGAGAGTAGTAATCTTATCAAAGTTATCAAGAAAGTATTTTGGTGTCACCGCAGACAAATTGTCAAACTGCGGGATAATAGCTTGAAATCCCGCTAACTTAGAAATGAGGGAAGTGGATTGTGAAATTTCGGCATTAGGTTGTGCCATATTGAGAGAGAAACTAATTACCAAGTAGTAACTTAATCAACAAAACACAGTATCGAGATAGAGGTAAATGGATGAAAATTGAAATCATTAATTAAATCCTCATATGTTATTACATACTGACTACTAAATACACTCATGTCCATAAATTAAGGATAATGAAGTTCAGGCAAAGAAAGAGAAAGAAGCAAAACAAATTTGACTTATTTGTAAAGTCTATTTATTAAACAAAAAGTAAAGAGCAAAAAAGATGCTATATGTTTGACATAATTAATAAAAATTGCAAGTTTTACTCCCTTGACCAAATTTCAAAAAAGAACCTATTTACAAAAAACAGTATAACATGGTTAGTAGGATGGTTAATACGGAGTATGTCTCCCGGACGATGCAATACAGGCCTGACAACGCCTAGGCATGCTGAGTATCAAATGATCAATCTGATCTTGGGGAATATTACACCACTCATCAAGCAATTCACTCCGAAGTTCCGGTAGACAGGTGGGAGGGGGTTGACGGGCTGCAATTCGTCGGCCAAGCACATCCCACACATGCTCTATTGGATTCAAGTCCGGTGAGTATGCTGGCCAATGCATACGGGTGATATCCTCCGATTGAAGGCATTCGTCTACAATGTTTGCACGGTGAGGACGGGCGTTGTCATCCATAAACACAAATTCAGCACCCATGGCGCCCCGAAACAAACGTACATGTTGTTCCAGAATGACATCCCGATAGATGTGTCCTGTCATCGTTACACTCTGAACATGCAGGTCAGTTCTGGAACCAAGAATAATTCCTCCCCAAACGAGCCATCCTGCACCACCGTGTCTTTCAATGGTGTTCTCTTGGTGGTAACGGGTACCTGGCGCTCTCCAGATAAATGTCCAGCGAGAATCAGACTTCAAACTAAACCTGGACTCGTCGGAAAACATCACACAAGACCACTGTTGCGGTGTCCACAATGCATGCTCTCTACTCCAGGTTAATCGCAGGCGACAGTGAGTTGCGGTAAGTGGAACACTTCTGTCAGGCCTACGAGCATATTGACCAATGTGCCCTAAGCGTCTGTACACGGTCTGCCTTGAAACTGTCGTACCGGTAGCTGAAGAGAGCTGACGAGACAGGTCTGATGCTGTACTCCGTCTGTTTCTTTTGGCAGTAACTGCCAAATAGCGGTCCTCATTCGGCGTTGTAACTCGGGGGCGACCTGTGCTGTAACGTCTACTCACATTACCATCATCTTGGAATCGTTGCTAAAGCCTGGAGATGACACTCTGGGCGATTTCAAGTTCCTCGGATACTTCCAGCTGGGTACGTCCACATTCCAGTCGTCCGATAATTCTGCCACGTAAAACATCATCCAAATGCCTCCTTTGTGCCATAACTATGCGGTTTTTGCACTGAAAGGCTTTCACAGCGCTTGTGAACAATTTTACTTCTTTGCGACCATTCCTTATATACCCCTCTCTTACACTCTCGTCATTGTGACGTACCATCCACGCCATCTGGTGGTTTCCTGTAATTTGCATATTCTTCTTCAAGATGTGTGTGATCATTCCACAGGTGAAATTTTTATTTTAGAGATCAATTTCTGTGTGATTCTGAATTATCCTTAATTTATGGACATGAGTGTATTACCACATGTGTATGCAATAGAATACAATTTTAGCACATTATCAATAAAGAAATAATTCTAAAATGTTAACGCAAAATTATAAGATGGTTTTAGATTAAAATGCTATACACACAAATCAAACAATAAAATGCACTAAAGTAAACTAAATATGATATATGAATAAAATATTAACAAAATACTCATGAAATAATTAATGTAACATTAACGAAATAAAGTACGAGGTAGGTTTAGATGTTTAAAGGAAAATTGTTGATAGACCATAAAATATGACATTTTTTTGGAACATAAATAAAGAAATAAGAAAAATATTATTAATACATATACATAAATATATTTCTTTTTTTTTTCTATCCGCCAATCCTAATTATAAACGCATTCCTAACATGATTTAACTACATACTCACAAGTACACAAGAAATAATCTTATTCAGTTTTGTAACTTAGCGTACAGTAAACACTCTAAATAAATTCGTTGCAGCATTCAATAAAATAGATATAGATATATAATATTCAACTAGTTCTCTTATAAAGTAATATATGATAAAAATACATATAAGGTATCATAATAATCTTTCACCTCAACACTTTGCATAGCAATGTAACTGGACAAGAAAATTGAAGGTGACTCAACCTTGCAGTTTTTAATAGTCAACGATATAATTTACTGGTAATCTTTGTTTCTTCTTTTTTTTTCTGTTAGTATTATTTCAATACTGTCTTTAATCTTTTTAATTTTAAGTTTTAAGAAAACGCGTGTAAGCATGTTAACTTTTATTTTATTTTATTTTTACATAGTGCTATTGCTAAAGTAGTATAGATAGTTCTTATAATTTTTGATAACATTGGTAAAACCGTGTGGTAACGGTACAATTATTAAACCGTTTGGTCACGGTACCATTGTTATGGTGCGCGACATATTAAACATGAAATAAATGGGTTTGACAATTTTAACCTTAGTTTAGCCGTGAAATAAGGTATGAAATAATTGGATTCTTTGTTATAAAGACCCATCGGTAATTTATTTTAACTCATAAAAGGTATTTAAACTGTTCTACATAAGTGTAAAATAAAATTTTACATTGCGTTGTGTGTTTTCTGACGAAAGAAATAAATGGATTTAAAATATTAACTATAACAAACATTTATTAAATATAAAAATCTTATTTACATTTACCAAAAATATTTAAACTGATCTTGAAAATGGCTTAATTTAGAACAATTAAATTATTATTGTTTACCAAAACACATTCTAACTACTTTAGCAATAATAAACAATATTATTAATTATTACAAATTTGTCACTCTTTAATTGATTGATGGCAATTGGATTTACCTGTAATCCGGTGCAGAGAAGGGATGGTCATCTTTTAGTTTTATTTTTTAACACACTTATTTAAATATCCACTAATGAGGATCACATAAATAAAATTCTGAAAGTTCTTAAACGACGAAAAATTAATACACTAAGAGAACCTTTGCAAAACGATGAAAAATCTCAAACTCTAAGAAACTCTGAGAAATCTCAAAAAATCTACCTTCTCTGGCTGTGCAGTCCAGTTTTGCTCAAATCTTCGTCCCCCATTTTTTCCCCTAAACTCGTAAATAATTAGTTTAGCCACTCTGTGGCTCCTAATTCTCCTAAACCGACCAGTTACTAACTCTTTTGCCCGAAATTTACCTCTCTCTAACTTGCCATTGGTCATTCCTCAATTCTCACACTTTCTCATTGGATTTCTGCAGCTTATCGTCAACACCTCCATGTTTTTCTTAAATTTTATTTTCAATTTTCTCCCCTTGATGTTATTATATTTTTTCTTTTCTGAAGCTTTGCCTACGAATTCTCACCGACCAACATCAAAAAGCTTCCCGCAAATTGACCGCTACGCCCTGACCGCAAAAGGTCATAGGCATTCAATGATTCCCCCTTCTTTCGCGGTTGCTCAATTGTAAAACTGCAAGGCGTCCCGCGATACACAAAAATGATTTCTAGCTAGCGAACCTTCGTTTTTCCCACTCTTTTCAAAGAACGCCAAAAGATGAAATTTATATGTTCGACTTTCACCAAGATTTCTTTTAACTCTTCCGAGCGCAACGCTTAAAATTATTAATAAATTTCCTGTCCTGACATTTAGCTGAAGTACACTTTTCTATGATATCAATGACTTTTGCACGTGCATGAATTCCATTCCTTCCAACATTATCCCTTATTCTGTTCCTGACGCAACTTTTGTGCTAAATTCTTTTGAGAATACCGCATGTTTTTAGTCGACCTTCAGGTGGTCACTAATGAACGGTTTTTAACACCTGCAGATTTTTCTGGAATCGCACTTTCTTAATAAAGGCTTTCTATCTGCATTGGGGCTGTATACAAATTTCTGCACATTACCTACAGGCTCAACCTAACAATCCGAATGGCCGAAAAAGTGACAAAAATCGGGGTAGCGAATATAGTCACGTACCAATCCAAAAGAAAATCTGTCACTTTGACATCGGATTGTTGCCTCACCATGACACTGTGGTTATGTAACTGGAAATGGTAGACGGGCGAAGTGTGAAGGTCCCGGGTTCGGGTCCCATTGCGCATCCGTCGACCTAACCGTTCGGAGTTTTCTGTGGTTCTCTCCGAAATTTTGCGTAAATACGGAGAAAGACCCCCACGGAGGGCACCCCCTCTTGTGTTGTCTTTCTGATGAGGATTTATAAGTGGGATTCGAGCCAAGCACACAAATCCGCTATACATGTTCACAATAACAACAAGAACATTGGATTGTTGACAAATGTAAATGGGAAAAAATTAAGCAGCTCCCATCGCGCGTCCGTAACAGCTCAGAGTTTTCCGTGGTTTTCTCCGAAACTTACATTCAGAGACCGAATACGGGTTAGGACCGCTCAGAAAGACCCTAATGGAGGGCACCCCTCCCATACAGCACATAAGCTTAAATCAAGCTTGATATTTCTTTGAATTTGACCTATTAATACAGGCTTGACAGTTCAATTCATTTTAAGCTTGCAGCAAGCTTGGAGAAGTCATTTGAACTGTCAAGCTTGGATACAACTTCATTACTGCTTGATTTGGAAAGCCACATCCACATAACAAATAATTTATCATCAGTCATAAATGTACTTGACCATAGAATTTAAATTAAAAAAAAAAAAAAAAAAAAAAAGATTCTATATTTCCAAATATGGAAATTCTTCAAAATAAAATACAATTATACTACGAAATTGATTTGAAAATCAGTCATTTGTCTCGATTTTGGCCAGTGTTGCCCAACATGAGTGTCGCGATATTGAAAGTTTTAAAACATGTGCTGCTTTTAAGTTTATATTATGCGTATTTCCCTATTAGTAGTGTCACGTTGACACAACGTGCATATTTTTTTTATGAAAAAATTTTAATACAAATCCTAATTACTATTGTCTAAATTTAAACTAATAATCTATTCTAAATTTAAATTTAAAAGTTTTTAACAGTAACTGTTTTTAAAGCTTTCAATTTTCCTTTTAGCCATTTCATTTGCAGCGCAATAACGTACTTCTAAATCATTTCGCTCTTATCAGCTGCTTAAATAAAAATAAAATAACAGTTGACGCCAGTTTTTCGCCTGCTAAAAGAATAACAATAATAACTCCTCTTCGCTCGCATATGTCTCTGCTCTAGCTGAAGCAGATGTGTTTGCGGTTTTTCTCTGCTGCGCAAGGAGCATATTGCAGCGTCTCGTAAAACACCTACTAATGCCTCGATTGTTCGAGAAAGATCGAGGCTCTCTTTTCTATAGGAATATGTGTAACGGTCACTTTTTTTTTGGCAGTTTCAGAGTTAGTACTTTGGGGAACCTTCGCCACCGGAGCGTTGGCACTAAATGCCATGCACGCCATAATAATTTTTTGAAGTATGCTTCCCCAGGTTATCGTGTTTTTATATGTGTATTTTTTTCAAGTTTTTAATAGTCAAATGAATCTGATGTTCCTAACAAATAAATAATTACGTCTAAAAATGTGATATGTGATCTCATCCTTTTTGTTGTGTGCTTCAGTGCTCCTTTCGTTACTAAAGGAGAGCCGACGAGCGCAAAGATGGATGTCTCTTACCACAACAGTAGTATGGGTCAAAATTTTGTTGGCCCACTCCTTCACGTGGGTGAGTCTTCATTTTGTTGTGCTTCGTGACCAGTTATGATTCATTCATTCCTATGAAATCGGATTTAGTTTGCTCGTATTCGAAGTGAAATAATTACGATGTCGATTTAACAAAAATCTTTTTAACTGCGCTGCATTCGCAGGTAAATCTTAATACTTTCTACGGAGCTCGATGCCTTTTTTGATTAAATACAACGCAGTGTTGGTGCTCTTCAAGATTCTCCATAATATGTGACAACAATTTATACCAGCCAACCGTGTTTTACGATCACCACCAGTACTTCTCCAGCACAAGTAGAGTCTATAAATCACATATAACATTATTTTAATTTTGATTCATCCCATGGAAAAAGTAAAAGATGCCGAGCAATACTGATCAATCTCGGGAGAAAAACGGCGTGACAACCATAGCAGTCACTTCAAACTTTAGTGATGCCAGCGCGAGGCAGATTGGTGGAATGGTAAGGACGCTGGCTTCCCAACCCATAGGTCCCGAGTTCAATCTCAGCCGCGAGCGCTTGATCGAAACCGATTAAAATAACTTGAAATTTCAGCATGGAGGGGAAAATGCGTGGAAAAATAAAGTATGTGGGGCGAGTTCGCCGACGGGCGCACAGTGGGAAAAACGGCCAATCTAGGTGGACATTTACGAAAAATTTCATTTCAACAGATTGACTTATCGACTTCATACTGTCATCCAGGATAGTTGAATAGATAGAATCTGCATTTAGAATGGGATTTGATATATTAATATGTGGTAAAACATATCACTCTTTCGTACGCAACAGCGAGTCTCAGTTTTGCCCAAAGTTCAGACCGTTTGAAATATTGTTCTACCGGCTATGAAAATGACAATATTCCATTTCTTCTTTCTTAATGCACTTAAAAGAAGCATATGTAACATATTTGGTCAGTTAAAAGATTTTCAAACGTATTAAATTCTGGAGTGCATTAACGACAAGTTACACGCAAAATTATCATAAATCTTAAGTTTTAGAAAGGTGCTACTTTTTTTCTCCGTTTTCCTCCGTCTTCCAAGTGATATGATTTTGAAGAGTAGCATCTACTGAATACGTAAAAGTTGGATTTACAACCGTCCAGAGCCGTACGGCTAAGATATCGCATTTTTTAGGGAGACTGTCTTGCGTACTCGAGTTCCGTCGCTCTTGAAAAAAGTTTGGAAAGCAGTCTAGGGAATATATGGGAGCGAGACTAGTTGAAACGAGGCTATATTACTATACTATATATGTTAGCACAGCCTCTTCACTGAAAATTATAAATAAATTTATTACAGTATTATTAGTAGTATAATGTAATATTGTACTAATAATATAGAAAAAATATTACTCTCCCAACAAGACTCCAGTTTATTCGCCGCCGAGATATCTTTCTTACCCCTCAGTTTTGGAGGCAAAAAATCTGATGTGTCCAACACATGACTTCCTTGCACGTCCATTAGATCAAAAATATTTTCGACGCACTTCCTCTAAATTTATTTGTTTGAAAGAGATAAAATATCAATAATAGTAAGGTTTAGCGATTTCCAGCCAAATATTTCGATATCGCCAAGCTGAGTTCAATTTGAAAGATTTCCTTCTGACACTTTATTTGGCGATATTTCACCAAAAGCTGACAAACTTGAGATAGTCAGCGAGATTTTGGGGATAGCCAAAGTGTCTGTTAGTCATTGACCACAGACTTTCAATGAATTGAATGCATCCATACACCTCAATGTATTCAAAGTCATTTGGCTCACCCTGTAAATAAATTCTCAGTCGATTGCTGTCAAAAAAGATATTGAAAACAGTTAGATATTACAATAGTTCTAAATACAAAAGTTAAAAAATCTACGGGTTAGTTTTAGAGTTATACAACATACGAAATAACTTTTGGCGCCAAATTTGGCGATATTTCGGCGAAACTCGTCAATGTCGACGAAATTTTGGCGAGATTTTAAGCATGAACCAAACAATGACAGATTATCGCCAAATTTGGCGATATTTCGCCAAAACTCGCCAAGAACGATGACAAATGGCGATACTTTGGGCATGGACCCAATGACTGACTATCGCCAAATTTGGCGATATTTCGCCAAAACTCGCCAAGGTCGAGGATAGACGGCGAGATTTTGGGCATGTACCAAACAATGACTATCTACAGTAGTATTATATTGAAGATGTCCATAGACATTAAAGTACTGAAATTCTTTCCGGTGGTCCTGTAAATAAACTCTCCAGTAGATTGGAACCAAAAATCGAGATGCACAACTAGATGTTACAACATTCTTATATATGAAATTTCATAATAGTTTTTGAGATTTGAAAGTTAAATATGCACACACGTACACCAAAAGTCGCCAAGCTTGGCGACTTTTGGCATAGTTCTTGAGGGAGGCACGTGACCGTGGTCGGACCATTACCTAACTTATGTGGTAGGACGGTGTTGTGCTTGAAATGGATGAATGCCCCTAAAATTGCCATTGACCGTAATGTATTGGAAATCTTTTGAGTGTTCCTGTAGCAGAACTATAAATGATAAAGACACTTTTTCTAATGGAGAAATTCAGTTTCTAACTCTTTACAGCATATATCACTTCTGAGTCGTTTGAAATAGCCCAATACCTCTAAAAAACGCTTTGATGAATTTCGGCCCTTAGAGCGTAATGTATTTCGAATCTTTTGGGCGGTCCTGTAGATAAACTATTCAGTCGAACGGAACCGAAAGGGGAGGTACACAGCTAGATGTTACAACAATCCTAAATATAAAGTTTCAACATTGTACGCCTAACAGTTTTTGAGATATGCGAGTTTAATGAATTTCGGCCCATTGAGCGTAATGTATTTCGAATGTTTTGGGCAGTCCTGTAGATAAACTATCCAGTCGAATGGAACCAAAAGGGGAGGTGCACTACTAGATGTTACAACTATCCAAAATATGAAGTTTCGACATTCTACGCCTAATAGCTTTTGAGTTAGGCGAGTTTAATGAATTTCGGCCCATAGAGCGTAATGTATTTCGAATCTTTTGGGCGGTCCTGTGCATAAACTATCCATTCGATTGCCACCAAAAGGGGAGGTGCACAACTAGATCATAGAACAATCCTAAATATCAAATCTCAACATTCTACGACCAATAGTTTTTGAGATATGCGAGTTACATACATACGTACGTACGTACAGACGGCATGGAAAAACTGGCCACAGTAGACTCGCCGCTGGTCAAAATGAGTTGTAGACGCGTTAATATGATCGTGCATGCTAGCCTACGATGAGATGCATCGAAAAAAATTTTTAAATTAAATTTAGAGGTAGTCAAAATCGGTTTTTTTGTCGAAATTTGGCCCCCAAAATGTTTCGGGATCACATTACTTCCTTATACTACGTACAAGGAAGTAAAAAGGAAGGCTACCCAACTGCTGAATTTATAACTATCACAGAAACAGCAGTTCAAGTCACTTTGCAAGGTCTTTTGGACCATACCAGTCAACGGTTAGCTTTGATTTAGAAGATGTCCTGAAGAGCAATGCTGTGCCTTCCAACTTAACCTTGTATGGTAAATGGGGTTGAGATGGTAGTTCCAGGCATTCCAATTATAAACAGCGGTATATTCAGTCAGACTCTCAAAGTGATGACAAAGACGAGAATCTGGAAGAGCAAGGCACAGGCAGAGTTCACACAGGCCTCAGCGGTTCAGATCTCTATTCACTTGTCTTGTGCCTCTGAAACTAAAAACAAATAGCGACAACAAAGTAATTTGGCACCACAGAAAATCGTCATTACCTCGGTTTTGTAGACCAATTAAAATTGCGTTTGAGAAAGAGACCACCCTTCAGACGCGAAGGGAAATTTCAGCTATTGAATCTCAAATAGAGGATTTTCAGCTCACATTGATTCATGTAGATAAGGAAAACTCCGCTCATAGAATACACTATCACCTTCAGATGACTATGGACGGAAAAACCATAAGTGCATGTACACGAAAATCAGTTCGAACGTGCAACATATGCGGTGATACGCCAAAGTCAATGAATGATCTTTCATCAGTATTAGTCGTCCGATAGATGCAACACAATACAACTTCGTAGTTTCTTCACTTCACTCCTACATTCGCTGTCTCGATGTGTTTTTAAGTATTTTGTATCGTTTAAAAATACAGAAATTGCGGATTTACAAAAAAGATACAACTGATATAGAAATTTTCCGTAAAACGAAGAGTAAAGTAGAGATACAAAAATGAAATTGCTTTCGGGGGGAAAAAATGGGATTGCTTATTGGTGTTGTGAAACAGGGTGTTGGGTCAACTAATGATGGGAACAAAGCAGCTCTTTTCTTTGAAGAATCTTGTTGCAACCGTAACTGGACTAAACAAAGAACTTCTGAAAAGATTCTACATTATTCTTCGGGCTATTTCTAGCGGATTCGCCATTAATGCAGAGCATTTTTCAGAGTACTAGATTCAGACTGCAGAACTATATGTATCCATCCTATATAACTGGTACTCAGTGCCAGCAAGTGTACATAAGCTGCTAATCCACGCACATGAAATCATTGATTGATGTTCGATAGCGATTGGTTTGATGTCCGAAAAAGCTATGGAAGCGAGAAAAGTGGATCTGAGACGATTTAGGGGAGAAAACACTAGAAAAATCAATAGAAAAAGTACGATGGAATACTTGTTCTACACCCTTCCTAATTCATCTGATCCATACATTTCAACTTTGGCTATTGAAGATGGTGGTGCTTTGTTGCAATCTTCTCATAAAAATAATTGTTTAACAGAGGAATTGTTTTAGCTCTGCTATCAGAGCCATGATTCTTACGAATTTCTAGAAAAGGAACAAAATTGTTGGAAGTCGGTACCTATAATTTTGATTTTTTTTTTCTTTTACGATTTTAAGTTTAAAGATATATGAACAATCTTCGTTCATTTTATATTATTTATTTATAAAGTATTCTGTGTTTATATTGTAGTAATCTATGTAGTTTATTTAGAACATATGCTAATTTTGTAAATGAACAAACTATTAGTTGTTTTTGAATTTTTGCCATTGAATTGTTCTTATATAACATTAAGAATTATAGATAGAGCTTTGAAAGTAGTTTCATTCGATTCAGCGCATCAAAAAACACCATGAACCATATCAAAGACGCAATTTTTCGTTGAGTATACAACGCAGTCGCAAGGTGCTCAAGTGGTCATTGCGACCGGTCGCAATAGCAACTGCGCCATATCCGATCACTACCGCAGCTTATCCAAATACCGTTAAGGATCTCAAAAAAATATTTACGAAATTTCAAGTGATTTTGACTATTTCTTTAGAAGTTATAAGCGATGTCCACCTAGATTTGACGTTTTTCCCACTGTGGGGCGCCTCGTGCATTTAGAAACATTTTTTTTAGGAAAATTTTTTAAGCTTGAAATTAAGCTTGCTATGTCAAGCTTAATGCAAGCTGGGCAAGTGTAAACTTGAACATTTGATTCAAGCTTGCATTAAGCTTACACGCTTGAAATTTTCGAGCTTAATTCAAGTTTATTGACTTGATAAATCAAGCTTGCTGTGCTGTCTGCCCCCCCCCTTTGTGCTGTTCTCCTAATTAATAAACAAATGATGGTTAAATTAGTTTTATTGGTTGTTTAAGGAATAATTACAATTAAGGAATCCGATAAGTTTATGTTAAATTTCGCCAAAAATGAGCGTCCCCCACTTTTTTTCTTAGGACTACAACACTGCGTTCACACACTGCTGTGGAGTAGAGATGAGACGGGCTCAGCCCGAACCGGGCTCGGGCCCTATAATTCACGATTGCGTTCGGGCTCGGGCTCGTGAAAAATGTCTCCTTTATTGAGCATACTCCTTGAAACGGATTTTAAAAAGCGATTCATCGGAAAAATAAACGTACTGATGGGATGCTAGGACTTGCAACAAAATAATTAGTGGGTAAAAAGCTAGCTTTTTCACATAATTTACTAAAAGGTGTGTTGTGCTATTTCATTTGCGTATGTGTGTTAAAATGCTGTTAATTCAAAATTTTGGCCTCATTATTTACTGGTCTGTCTGAATTAAATGTATATATTCACATCGTATCATAAAATATTTTTTAAAAGTAATTTTGTTCCTATCAACTAAATTCTTACGCAATAATATATTCTTACGCAATTCCATGCAAATATGCAAATTTCTTAAATTTATTATGCAAAATCTCTTTTCTGGAGTGTTTTAAATATAACATTTTTTAACATGTCACTATACGAGATTTATAACTTGTATTTTTCTGTATCTAATATATCTAAGTACACACGAATGTTTAACACTGATGTGAGTACTCAACGGAATTTTTAATATAAATTGAAGCATTATTGTTATTATTTGATAAACATGGATATAAAGAATTAGAAAGTACATTAAGAGTTTGCAACTATATTTGTCTTTAATTTGCACAAACGGGAAAATTTATCGTATTCTATCAATGAAGTAACTGAATTTTATTTATCTTCAGCTGAAATTTCGGGCTCGGGCTCGGATTAAATGTCCTCGGGCTCGGGCTTCAAAAAATGAGAGCGAACTCATCTCTACTGAGAGCAAGGCAAAGTTTAAGTTATCCTCACAAATGTTAGCCCAGTACTAACTAGTACTGGGCTGAGAGGCAGTATTGCATGGCTGAGAGGGCTGAGAGGCAGTATTGCATGGGAGGAATTCACAGAATAAAAAGGTAACCTCACATCTCATGTCATTTTTCTTCTCGGTTCTCCCCTGCCGAAAATGGGGCGAGACAGTGCGAGGCCGTCGCTAAGCAACGGGCCTGCGCATAAGTTGCCACCACTAAAAATAAGTTTATCATTGAGGCCTGTTTTCCCATTCGCAGTGTTCTATTTTATTATTCTAAATATTATATTATTTTATTATTTTAAAACAATTTTTTATAGTTTTGTCGTACTAAAGAACTTTAGATGCAGGTAATCGTTTTGTGAATCTTATGCCGTTTACTTTCATGAAAATTTATCATAAAATTCGAACATTTTTGCTTTATCAGTTAGATATGCCTTGCTTATGTGATTCAGACTTACATCTGGTACAGTGCAGAAATAAAGTAAATTATAAATTATTGATTTTTGTTCGTTTATATAGAAACTTCAAATGTAGTTAATATTTTGTACAAGCGTTCATTATGCTTGCTCAATTCCTAAGTTCGATTGAGAAAGCGACAAAAGAATAACATATACTACATGAAATGTCTTTATTAAAGAATAATTAATTCGGGGATCGCGCTATAGAGCGCATTATATCAATTTTCTCCAATATACAGGATATCCCGAAAACACTGAAATGCGCTTTAATACATCATTTGTTAAAGATTAATGTTAAATTGCTTAAAATAACGTAGGAAATACGACTACGTTCATGAAATATTCATTATAAAAATGTCTTTCTCATTTGTGTATTTAGTTATTTTAAAGTATATTAAATAATATCCACTTGTGAAACTAAAATAAGCAATCGTGAATCATGAGAGTAAGCGCTACTTTCTTTTTCCTTCAAATTATATGCATCTATTTTCTTGGTCAATATGTATCATTAGTCTATTTTCAATGTCAATATGTATCATAGCAAACATATTAATAATGAGTTCGTACTTGAATTAGTAACACAATTACTACTTAAAACTGCATTAAATAACGTTTGAAAGCTCAGGGAAGCTTAAGAAATGCCTGATGTATGCGTGAAGACTCGAGCATCCGTAGGCCTCTTTGGATGGCTCATCAAAATACACGCGCAGGCCCGTTACTAATTGCGAAGGCCCCGGACAGTGGCGGATTATTACAAGTAAGTTTGTCAGGGGGGGGGGGGGAGCGGTTAGGTAGAAGATTAACATATACATTCATTTTATGGAAGTAAAATAGGAATCTTTTACATTAATTTTTGATAACAGACTGCTTGGCAACAGCTATTCTTGTGGTCAACAGACAATAGTTCAGCTCTCGCTCAATGTCCTCCTTCCTTGTTTACTATGTTTTAGTTGTGTAATGATGATCTGCAATTAAGTTCGCCACCCGGTGTTTTTTTTAATGAAGTAGGATTTATCAGCAATTGAAGTTTTAACAGTGGTATATCTGCAGTGTCTGACAAATAAGAATGCTGTTTTTATTAAAACTTTCTAAGTAACTGTTCTTCGTATAGGCGGAAGCAGACATTTTCCTATCACGCATAATTAAAGTTAATTCAGTCCGACGAGTAGAATTATTAAATGGTTTCACTCATAACTTGACCACATGATAGCTAACTAAATTGAAAAAAAAATCACTTTGCGTTGTGGAACTCTTAAGTTTGTTTCTAGAATGGTTTAGAGTTCAACTCTTGCAGACGAAACTATTTACGTATTAGCCCGTCCACCATTCGGCTATATTTTTTATCCTAAACTGTGCGGTTTAAGCACAAATAATGGATGAACATTTTTTTTGACTGTCAGATTAGAGCCAAATATATACAGGGTGGCCACAATTAAACTGCAAGTGTTCAAGGGGTGCTGGAGAGAAAACTACCGAGAATATTCCAGTGAAATTTGGTATCTACACGTTTCAGAACATGCGCAAGTCAAATATGAAAAAATAAAAATTCGTCATTTTCACCCGATAGAGGGCGCTGTACCGTATTTCAAAGCTCACCGGTGGCCTAAACAACTTCCAAAACCGATAGACAGAGCATAGTGACATTCTAAGAAGCATTTAAACAATATAAAAACATCATTTACAGTTTATCAAAATTCCATACAATTTGCTTCAGTAATTGAATTTTTGCAGTAACATGTAATCAAAAATGAACGTAAATTAAGATCACAAATTAAACAATTCATAAAGACGCTTTGGAAAACAATTAAACCATTATTTATTCTCATTGACACTCATTGGACCTCTTCTTAATCGTTTCATACGCCGGTATTCTTTCAGGTAGCTGAATAATTGCTACCATTGTGATAGAATATCTTCACTAACAATGCACGTTCCTTCTTATTCAGAGTCATGATTGACCATTACTCAATGTGGTCTTGTTTTTACACTATTCGATGGGCTTAAAATTTGCATATATGAGTCTATAAGCATTGAAACACGATATAGCGCCATCTATCGGGTGAAAAATGACGATTTTTTTTAATTGCATATTCGGCTTGCGCATGTTCTGAAACGTGTAGATACCAAGTTTCACTGAAATATTCCTGGTAGTTTTCTCTCCAGCACCCCTTGAACACCTGCAGTTTAATTATGGCCACCCTGTACATGTGTGTGTGGTGCAACAAAAGAAACACAAAACATGAAATTTTCAGTGTTTGATTTTCTGCAGACTATATTTTGGCATTCTCTATTGAACTCCTCAGAGAATAATTATTTTTGAAGCTTTTTGCCTCACTGAAAAAGAACTCTATTTGAAATTTTAAAGTGAGCTATTTTTATCATCCATTAATATTGGAGGATAGGCATCATCTAGGAAGCTAAAGCTCTCAAGACGGCTCCGATTTTTCTGAAAGTAGTTGTCTCTCCCTTGCAAGGTATCAAACATGTATGCGGCTACGAATGATCTGCAAGCGCATATCTAATGGGCTTCGTAATAAAAATTTTTAACAAAAAAATTAAACCGCCGAAAAACTCAAAAGCAAAAAATAATAAACCTTTTTTTAATTAACCTTAATAACTAAGTTCTTAAACTAATGTAAGTATACCTAAGTAATTTTGAGTCGGTGCCAAACAACCAATGAACAAAGATCACTAAATTGCCTAAATCTACATTATTAATAGGAGTAATTTATTGTTCACACACAGATTTTTATGCTGAGTTGTGTATTACAAAGTAGACCTCTCTGCATTTCTGCGAAAGCTCGTTGATCGTGAGCGACGTACGGAGAGCGCATTTTTTTGGAATGTTATAGGGCTATCACACTGAGGAAAATCCGACCAATTTTCCTTGCAAATCAAGTTTCCGGCCGATTTTCTCCGCCGTTACCTTGACGACCGCGAACTCCAACTTTTTCCTTTCCGAAGGAAAAAATCCGAGTCGGACGAAATTTCGGCCAATCAGAGTACTTCTTCCTGCTACGTCATAAGCAATTTCGAGCAATGGCGACTATGTTCGAAGCTTAGCAGCTTGGCTCGATGTCAGAATCAGGTGTAAATAAAATTATGGCCACGTTCAAGTGGACTTTGGAATGAGAGATTGCTGCCCATCCGATGCTGCCGAAATTGCTGCCGATCCGATGTAAATATACCAACGCACGATAAGTAAAATAAGAACCTGCACGCCAAATCAGTGTTGCGATGACTATTTGGTGTCAGAGAGAGTTTGTTTACTTTTGCAACCCTTAAAGATAGCCACGCCTTCAAGTCCGTCGGAAAAGTTGGTCCAGCGCGAAGTTGCTCGGATTTTCCCTTTAGTGTGATAAGGCCATTAATGTTTATCGCCGGAGATTTCACGTTGCATTGTTAATTTGATTTGGTTATTTCTTTAAATTTAAGGTAATTTAGGGATCTTTGTTCATTGGTTGTTTGGCACCGACTCAAAATTACTTAGGTATACTTACATTCAGGGGCGTAGCCAGAAAATTTTCGGGGGGATTACGACTACTACAACTCATATATATGTATACGTGTGTGTGATAATAGAGTGAAAAATATACATTTTGTATGGCAAAAAATTTTTCATGGGGGGGAAGGGTTATGACCCCCCTAACCCCCCCCTTGGCTACGCCCCTGTACATTAGTTTAAGAACTTAGTTATTAAGGTTAATTAAAAAAAGGTTTATTATTTTTTGCTTTTGAGTTTCTCGGCGGTTTAATTTTTTTGTTAAAAAGTTTTTATTTTATAATTTTTTGTGGCTATAAACGCAAATTAACAGCTTAGTGACGTCAAATTGAGCAAGCGAATTCTTTACATTCATCTATGTACGTCACACAGTAGCTAGAATTAAAAAATAACTATTACGCATGCGCGAAAATTCAAGAAATTTCGGATCTTTCAACAGTTCTGAAATATCCAATTTGCAATATTTGACGCATTATCATACTTCCAAAAAAAAAAAAAAAAAGATCGCCAAGCGGTACACATTTCATTATGGTTGCCAGTCAAAACTACCACCGGCAGGGAGGGTACTTCACTCCCTCTGAACATCGCCCACGATGGCGCCAGAACCAACACTAAATGAACATCAAAATGTAAACAGCACCGGATAGGGAACATAGACCAGTTCTTTTTAGCTGATTGAATTTCGGAAATTTTAATAACATTCAAATACTTTTTTGGGAAACGCAAACAAAAACAAAATGTGTGCGTGGGATTTACACATTCGCATGCGTTAAAATCATTTATTCAAAATTAAGGCATTGACGCATATGTACGTAAATTCAGAACTACAAAAAATCTTAAAAGAATTGTTTTAACAAGCGAAAACAAAATGTACACATATGTGCTGTGTACTGTGAACGAAAATGTGTAGATGGTTGATGTGCAGTTTTAAACGGTGACGTAAGAACGTCGCCAATATCACTTGCAAAGGACGATATCGATACGTGGCTATTTCAATCACGTGTCGGTGGAAAATACAAATTTGAACTAATCAGATTGAAACATTGAGTGTCAACTGAAACTACATTTTAAGTTGATTGGTTGGAGGTCACGTGTTGGCTGAAAAATGACGTCAAACGGATCCCGTCCATTTTTTAAAAAATCAACTCTTCTCGTAATAGCTTCTAAGAAATATCGATTCAAGAGCTTATATGCCTCGTTAGAGCTTCTATTTTATTTTATGAAAACTATAAAATTTAAGAAATATTACATTTTCACGAGGAAAAGGAAAAAGATCACTAAACGAGCTGGCATTAAAAAAAATAATAATAATAATAAATAGCTATTTAAAAGTCATATTTTATGCGTGTTTTCATTACTATCTGAAGTACCCGTCGTTGACGGGTTAGTACTGAATGCAAATTTCTAAAAGCAAGAACTTTCGTCAGCATTGTAGGAGTACACAGAATGGATGTAGTATGTTGCCAAAGTAAAGAAAGCGAAATTATAATTTTTATGTATCGTTAAAATATTACAGGTTAGAGAGTAACTAAGTAATATCATTTCATTCGCTTTAGTCGTAATTATGGGATGCGCGAACGAATATTTACACATATTGGAATAATTTTCGCAAAATCTCAAAATCTAATCAACATTTTTGAAAAATTGGTAGCCTAGAATTTAAGTTGAGTGACAACCTATCATGTCACCCAATTTCGTTTAATTCCCTGAAGTCTTTATTTCGTGATGCTGGAACAAAAATTTTAGCATTTTTAAACGATTTTCACAAAATCTCAAAATGTAATCAAAATATTTTTAAAATTCAACACCTATAAATTAAGATTAGCAACTACCTATCATATCACCAAAATTAGTCGTTATTACGCGATGCTTGAAGAAATATAACCGCATTTTGGGAGAATTTTCACAAAATTTCAAAATCTAATAAAATTTTTTAAAAAATTGGACACTTATACTTTATGTTGAGCAACAAACTATCATGTGACCAAATTTCATATCATTCGCTCTAGTCGTTATTACGTAATGCGTGAACAAAAATTCACTCAGTTTGAAACGATTTTTGCAAAATCCCAAAATCTGATCGGTTTTTTTTAGATGCTTATAGTTTGAGGTGACCACCTATCATTTCACCAAATACCATTTTTTCACCTTTGCAGTTATTACGTGTAGTGCGAACAGAAATTTGAAACAAATTTGAAACAATTTTCGCAAAATCTCAAAATCTAATAAAGATTTTTTAAAAATTCGACGCCTATGTTTTAAGTTGAGTGACTACCTATCATGACACCCAATTTCATATCATTCGCTTCAGTCGTTTTTACGTGATGCTTAAACAAAAAAAGCGTCACGGACAGAATGACAGAATGACAGAACGACAGAATGACAGACAGACAAACTTTTTTTGAGGGTCGCATCGGATTCCCGGGTGCTTGAAACGGATAGAAATCGCAAAATTTTTGAATTCCAAGAAATGTACAGACAAAAGTCTAATTTTATTTATATAGATAATCAATGAGTGAAAAATCAATCATCCCCTGTTCTCCTACCCTTAGGGTTGGAATATTTTTTCCAAATCTATATGGGACCAACTTCGGGGTATACTCTTTCCAATAAAAAAAGAATTATCAAAATCGGATTACTCTGTAAAAAGTTATGCGTAAACATACATAATATATATATATATATATATATATATATATATATATATATATATATACGCGTCGACTTGAGAACCTCCTCCGTTTTTCGTCGGTTAAAAATATTGCTCCACATGCGAAGTAAATAAAATACAAAATAACAAGAATAAAATTAAAAATATGAGTCCTTTTAAAGTGGCATTAAGTTAATGTTATATGTATTTAATATTTATGTATTTTCATTTTCCAAGTCTAAGAAATTTAGGCGTCGGTATTCCCAGCAAAGAGGAATCCGAAAACGAAAGGCATTCCACAAACGCCATGTCAGAAGGAATTTTTTTCACTGTATTTTACATTATTTTGAAGTGCATTTGTTCTTAACTTAGCCGCAATAGCGACAGCATTCTGCAAATTCCCGGATTCTGATTTGCTGTGAGTAACAACCCTGGTCTCATGAAGAATGAAATCAATTAATCTTGTTAATTTCAAACAAGTATTCGACAAAGTTACGAAATAATTTTGTACGGGATGTAATTTTGTAGTCAGATTATTAATTTAAATTGATATTTAAAGCAATTTATATATACATATATATTGAACTCGTGAAAAATAAATTTCCCAGTGTACTATTATTTCGCTCGCTGTATAATTTTTTTGTCAAAGCCTGTTAATCTAATCGGATTTCTAAACTCGTGATTTTTAAACTGCATTTTTGATTTCGTGACATCAAAATAACGTCAATCTCACTTGTAATATCAAACTTGAATTATTGAAAGCAAAAACATTAAATTCTTTGTTGTTCACTTATCTATACTTTTATTGGATGAAACCGCTTATTACAGTTATTTCGCGTGCTTAAAGCTGGAAACATTATTGCGAAGGCATAAATATTACCTTTTTCTTCGATACAAGTGCATATTATTGTCTACCGTGTTGTTATATAGCTTAAAGCATTTCTCATTTAACGGCCTATCTCAGGCGCGTAGCCAGGAAAATTTTTCGGGGGGGGGATATGCGCCTGTAAAATATTTCGGGGGGGGGGGATATGAACTTATATGTGTATAAATAGACGGAATTTCACCACTAATCCAAACATTTCGGGGGAGGGGATATATCCCGATATCCACTCCCCTGGCTACGCCCCTGACCTATCTAACGCAAAAAGAATTTTTCAAATTGAGCTGATAATTCCTGAGATTAACGCGTTCAGACAGATATACGGTAAGGGGACTTAGATTTATAATATACAGGGTGTCCAGCCTTAATGTGACCCAATAGCTAATTCCCGAACCGTTCGGTTAAGATATGCACTTCCAATTTGAAAAATGTTTTTAAAAAGGTAAAGAATGTTTTTACGTGCTTTTCGAACCAAAAAACCTATTTAGAAAAAAATTACAAAAATTAAATTTTTATACGGTCCCCAGGTCCTATCACTTATATTTAGGAAAAGATGCAGTACACAAAAACAAAGTAAACACAAAAAGTTTCATTTTGTTACGATAAAAACTGACCGAGTAATGGAACTTTGAAAATCATACATTTCATCCATTTTCTCCTTCATTTTCAAGACGGTCCCTTACTAGCTTCTTAAAAATGGCCGAGAAAATGGATGAAATGTGTAATTTTCAAAGTTCCATAACTCGGTCAGTTTTTATCGTAACAAAATGAAACTTTTTGTGTTTACTTTGTTTTTGTGTACTGCATCTTTTTCTAAATATAAGTGATAGGACCTGGGGACCGTATAAAAATTTAATTTTTGTAATTTTTTTCTAAATGGGTTTTTTGGTTCGAAAAGCACTTAAAAACATTCTTTACCTTTTTTAAAACATTTTTCAAATTGGAAGTGCATATCTAAACCGAACGGTTCGGGAATTAGCTATTGGGTCACATTAAGGCTGGACACCCTGTATATACATGTTTCAAAGTGTTAAAGCCATGATCATAGTAATAGAAATTTGATAATTTGTTTTAATTGAAATATCCTTTTCATTTGTTAGCCAAATCAAAACATCTAGTCAATTTTTATGCAAGTTTTTATTTATATTAGTTTTGTTAATAAACTAATTTGTTAAGCTTTATTTAATGACTGTTTATTGAGTTAGTGGGAATAATTCCGTAAGCGGGGGCAGGTTTAGTTGGCCACTTTTTTTGTTGCCAACGTCTAACCCATTCAGGTTGCCATTAAAACAGTTCTCCATATATTCTAAGCACAATACTTGCAGATTGGCGTATTTAGCAACGCGAAAAAGCTTTGGCGACATCTGGCTTGGCGTCCTGCCCCCGCTTACGGAATTATTCCCGAGTTAGTCTGCAATTTTCGATGTTTTAGAAGTACTTAGCAAAGTTATTTTTTTTGTTCAGGAATCTTTAAATTATTAGCTTTTAAAACCTACAGCGAACACCAACACTTGATTACAGTAATTTTAACTCGGCTTATTTAAAGATTGTTACAAGTTTGCAAATTCATTCTTTGGAAATTTGTCAATATGTGAGCTTTGGTAAAGGGTTTAATATAGATTTGGAATTTTTCATGAGGTCTCTTAATCCTTGCATGGGTTATGTGAGTGGAGTGCATCTAGCAAGAGTATGCAAGATAAAATAAAACACCACACTAATGAACATTTCCGTTGGCACCGCCATCCAGCAATGTCAGATGCTTTTTACATTATTTTTCTGAAAAATAAAATTCATTTAAAAGCAGAGGGTATGCGCTATTTTTTCAAAGCAAACCAGAAGTGATAAGCTGTAAATCCTCCAATACGGCCCTGGTATTTACTCACGTAATGGTCACACTTTTTACTTTCCGAACATGTATCAATCATGTAAGGAAAGTATTGTAATCAGGAAAAATTCGACTTCGAGATTTTGGTGTATTTACACGTTTTGAGGTCTTCTGAATTCATTTATACTATTTTTACGAGTGTATCTGTGTGTGTGTGTATGTGAGTGAACACGATAGCTCCTGAACGGGGCATGCGATTGAGCTCAAATTGGGTATATATGTTATAAACCACCGTCGCAAGACCGGTATTGATTTGGGTGTGTATAGGACTTATAGTTTTTCTACAGGGCTACGACAAAGATTTCTTTTACATTATGGCCTATGGGGGAAAATTCTGGAAAGTGCGCTAGCGTTTAAACGGTACATTAGATTGAGCTCAAATTAGGTATATATGTTATAAACCACCGACGCAAGACCTGTATTGATTTCGGTATGTATAAGACTTATAGTTTTTCTACAGGGCTACGACAAAGATTTCTTTTCCATTATGGCCTATGGGGGAAAATTCTGGAAGTGCGTAGCGTACTAATTGAGCAATTAGTATATGTTAAACCACGCAGACTGTATGATTCGGTATGTAGACTATAGTTTTTACGGTACAAGATTCTTCATAGGCTATGGGAAATTTGAAGTGCTGCGTTAAACGGTACATTAGATTGAGCTCAAATAGGTATATATGTTATAAACCACCGACGCAAGACCTGTATTGATTTCGGTATGTATAAGACTTATAGTTTTTCTACAGGGCTACGACAAAGATTTCTTTTCCATTATGGCCTATGGGGGAAAATTCTGGAAAGTGCGCTAGCGTTTAAACAGTACATTCGATTGAACTCAAATTGGGTGTACATGTTATAAACAACCATCGTAAGACCGGTATCGATTTTGATGTGTATAGGACTTATAGTTTTTCTACAGGGCTACGCCAAAAATTCCTTTTACATTATAGCGTATGGGGAGAAATTCTTGAAAGTGCGCTAGCGTTTAAACGATACATTCGATTGAGCTTCATTTTGGTATATATATTTGAATTATTCATCGATTAAAATTTATTTAAATGCTTGGTAATGATCTTAATCGTAAGTGTTCGGAAAGTCGAGTGGAGTCACTCCAGATTTTTTTTTTTTTTTTTTTTTTGCCAACTTTTCATCGTAAAAGTCTGTGTGAGACTTACGTGGGGAAATCTATTTCACAATGTTGTACTCTCTAATTCTAAAACATTACTGGCATAAAAAATATATATGAAGCACCGTTTATACATATTTATCATTTATACATTTTTTTGAATGGTCCCAATGAAATCCATTGGATTTTAACGTTAAATAATTTCATTTATACATTTTCCTGAAATTGAAGACTTCATTTATATGCTTTTTACTTCCTTGTACGTAGTATAAGGAAGTAATGTGATCCCGAAAAATTTTGGGGGCCAAATTTCGACAAAAAAACGATTTTTGACTACCTCTAAATTTAATTTAAAATTTTTTTTCGATGCATCCTATCGTAGGCTAGCATGCACGATCATATTAACGCGTCTGCAACTCATTTTGACCAGCGGCGAGTCTGCTGTGGCCAGTTTTTCCATGCCGTCTGTACGTACGTACGTATGTATGTAACTCGTACGTATGTATGTATGTAACTCGCATGTATGTAACTCGTATGTATGTAACTCGTATGTATGTACTCCTACGTACGTATGTATGTAACTCGCATATCTCAAAAACTATTGGTCGTAGAATGTTGAGATTTGATATTTAGGATTGCTCTATGATCTAGTTGTGCACCTCCCATTTTGGTGGCAATCGAATGGATAGTTTATGTACAGGACCGCCCAAAAGATTCGAAATACATTACGCTCTATGGGCCGAAATTCATTAAACTCGCCTAACTCAAAAGCTATTAGGCGTAGAATGTCGAAACTTCATATTTTGGATAGTTGTAACATCTAGTTGTGCACTCTCTTTCTGTTCCATTCGACTGGATAGTTTATCTACAGGACTGCCCAAAACATTCGAAATACATTACGCTCAATGGGCCGAAACTCATTAAACTCGCATATCTCAAAAACTATTAGGCGTAGAATGTTGAAACTTTATATTTAGGATTGCTGTAACATCTAGTTGTGCACCTCCCTTTCGATTCCATTCGACTGGATAGTTTATCTACAGAACCGCCCAAAAGATTCGAAATACATTACGCTCTATGGGCCGAAATTCATCAAAGCGTTTTTTAGAGGTATTGGGCTATTACAAACGACTCAGAAGAGATGTATGCTGTAAAGAGTTAGAAAATGAATTTTTCCATTAAAAAAAGTGTCTTTATCATTTGTAGTTCTGCTACAGGAACACTCAAAAGATTTCCAATACATTACGGTCAATGGCAATTTTAGGGGCATTCATCCATTTCAAGCAGAATACCGTCCTACCACATAAGTTAGGTAATGGTCCGACCACGGTCACGTGCCTCGCTCAAGAATCATGCAAAAGTCGCCAAGCTTGGCGACTTTTGGTGTACGTGTGTGCATATTTAACTCTCAAATCTCAAAAACTATTATGAAATTTCATATATAAGAATGTTGTAACATCTAGTTGTGTATCTCGATTTTTGGTTCTAATCTACTGGAGAGTTTATATACAGGACCACCGAAAAGAATTTTAGTACTTTAATGTCTATGGACATCTTCAATATAATACAACTGTAGACAGTCATTGTTTGGTACATGCCCAAAAACTCGCCGTCTGTCCTCGACCTTGGCGAGTTTTCGCGAAATATCGCCAAATTTGGCGATAGTCAGTCATTGGGTCCATGCCCAAAGTATCGCCATTTGTCATCGTTCTTGGCGAGTTTTGGCGAAATATCGCCAAATTTGGCGATAATCTGTCATTGTTTGGTTCATGCTTAAAATCTCGCCAAATTTCGTCGACATTGACGAGTTTCGCCGAAATATCGCCAAATTTGGCGCCAAAAATTATTTCGTATTTTGTATAAACACTAAAACTTTAACCGTAGATTTTTGAACTTTTGTATTTAGAACTATTGTAATATCTAACTGTTTTCCATATTTTTTTTGACAGCAATCGACTGAGAATTTATTTACAGGGTGAGCCAAATGACTTTAAATACATTGAGGTGTATGGATGCATTCAATTCATTGAAAGTCTGTGGTCAATGACTACTTTGGCTATCCCCAAAATCTCGCAGACTATCTCAAGTTTGTCGGCTTTTGGTGAAATATCGCCAAATAAAGTGTCAGAAGGAAATCTTTCAAATTGAACTCAGCTTGGCGATATCGAACTATTTGGCTGGAAATCGCTAAACCTTACTATTATTGATATTTTATCTCTTTCAAACAAATAAATTTAGAGGAAGTGCGTCGAAAATATTTTTGATCTAATGGACGTGCAAGGAAGTCATGTGTTGGACACATCAGATTTTTTAGAATTGAAGAGAAGAGAAAATGTATGATGCAAGTTTTCAACAGAGCTTTGACACGTTCTAATTTTATGATAAAATACCTATTTTCTGGAGATTTAAATGATAAACAGGCACTTTTAACTATGTACAATGAACTTTTTTCTGTGCATTCTCAAACAGCCAAAAATTACAAAATATTTTGCACATGCGGAATGAATATGAATATAGTGAAACCTCTCCAAGCGGCTACCCCTCTAAACAGCCAATTTTTCATGGAACGGATTTTTCGGCTTGTAGACCTTATGTTAAAATAATCTCTATCGGCAGCCACCCGACCCCCTTTAAACGGCCACTGAGTGGGAACGCCCATCTCATTTTTTTGGGAAATTCTACTCACTCCATGCTTTAATTTTGAGCGGAAAAACTCAAGGTCAGATTTATGGTCAAATATAAGAATCAGGAATAGGAATAATTTGCTAAGTCCATCCCCACGATTTCTTCCCTCTTAATGAGTGAGGAACTGGACAATCGGGCATCGAAAGTGTCCTAGGGCCTTTGTTCAGAATTCCGATCGGTAAAGTTAAGCGAGAATTGCATCTCTTGCTTACTACTGACTATAGGTGGATTCCAATAATTTTGGAGCAGAAATGTCATTTAAGCCCACGGAGACAACTAGAGAGAGCAGCCCATCTTTTCGTAATGCAACGGAGTGCATCTCGAGCAGCGCATTGAAAAAATGTAAGAAAGCATTAAATAAAGTACTATTTTCTCTTTAGATAAGTTTAAAATTTCATTTTAAATAAGAAATATGTGTCAGACTTGTTTATATTACACATTATAGGAATTATCTTATAATAGTAAATAAAATCCTTCAGAGCAGCCAAATATTCTCGGTACGTTGGGGTGGCTGCTCAGAGAGGTTTCACTGTACAAATACTAGCTGTACATTAAATTCAGAATAAAACAGTTAGTACCACATACCTATTGTTGTACTTTGTTCTCATATAGTAATATAAGGTGCAGTATTTTAATTTAAATATGATTTTTTTATTGTTGGTTATTATGAAAAAGTCAGGCTTTCATCCCTTAAAAGGGTCGATAAAATGAGGACCAAGCTTGCATGAGGTCAAACACTGGGGGCTTCGTGTTAGGCTGACCACCTGGCCGAGGCATATGCATCCACACCCCACAGCCTCTAGTCGCAAAGGCGCGGTTGGGCAGCGCAGCCTTGGCCCTGCAGAGGGGCTGTTGCGTCAATGTTTGACTTTGACTTATGAAAAATGTACGTACTCTTGAGAATTCCATATATGCATTTTTCTCCGTATTTCGATATATACATTTTTCTCCCTATTTTATACGTTTTCCCCCTAGTGCATTGAAAAACCTATAAACGGTGCTTCACTGTATAATAATAAAATTGGAAATTTACCAAATGTTTCCAGTTTATTTTCGGTTTAGTAAAGTCTTTTCGGCAATTGCACACAAAATGAATGCATTTTCTTTTAATGATAATACCAGACAAAAATTTCACAAATAATCGTCGTGAAAATTTTGACAAAAAATTCTAATAACCTAATATAGTTTAAATTCTAACACATAATTTATAATAAGTCACTTCACTGAAGGTATCAGCAGAGGCGCCGACTTCAGAAAATTTCTGTGGGTGCCCAAAAAGTCCGTGGTGGTGGTGGTGGGGGGGGGGGATTATAAGGACTAGGAATGCATGCGGCGAGACGGGATGAGACAGACATTTGTAGTTTCTATGAGAGACGAGACAGGCCCATTTTTCATTATGATATAGGGATTTTGCGAGACGAGACAGCCCGATTTTTCGTCTCGGGCATCCCTAATCAGGACCAGACCCGATTCCTCCCCTTTTGGTATATCTGCAGCAGTGACGTAGAAAGGGAAAGGCGGTAGTGCCCGCCCCCGTCGGCAAGATGAAAACGACAGGTGGCAGAAGCAAACCCATTTTCTCCTATGAATATTTGCTTGAAAACCTGCCCCGCGTGAGTACCAGATCCAAGGAAAGGGCAATGAGGAGGCTTCCCTTGAGAGCATTAAACCTTTAAGAAGGTACGATATCTATCCCCCCCCCCTTTTTGAACCCATGTTAACATGTTTGCTATCAACGTTGGTAAAACGCAACGGAGAAGACTCCCTTTTTTATCCGTGTTGATTCGTGGGTACTGAATGAGAATCGCCACTGTTGCATGTTAGCAACGATAAAAGCAAATGCGTTAAAATCAAGATTCTTTTCAAAGTACCGAAGTATTTCAGGTGAAATTCTCCTGTTTTAGAGAAACCTCTTCACCGCCTTGAAAAGAAAAACTTTTCTTCCCTTTTCCGCTGAAGCTTCCTCTGGGAAAACTGGTTATACCTCACACAGCATTCCGCCAAATGCGCCAAACTGTCAAATACCGTTTCCCCACCTTCTTCCGCAAATTCTTGCTGCTTGGACAAAAAAAAAAAAAAAAAAAAAAACTTTTATAGATGGTCCCTTATGCTGGAGGAAAGGAAACCGGGGAAGGGGGGGGGGCAAAGAAGGGAAGTGAGGGTCAATTCTGGGGTCAAGGTAACGGTTGACCAGAAGCACTGGAAAAAAGACTCATTGTCTGCTTTGTACGTGTTTCGCTTTCCCAAGAAAATATCCCATTTCTTTTTGGAGATTCCAATTTGTTTCAAAATGAGATTCCGTTTGCTACAAATAGAGCTTTGCGTCGAAGTCAAATAAATATTTGTTTATCAAACATTCATAAGACTTTAAAAAATAAAACCCTCATATAGATATTCTTTCTTTCACTCATTCCATTCCATAATGTTGTAATGATATAAAATTATTTTCGCAAGAAAATTCATTTACATGTTTTTCTCGGAGTAATTACTCAAATAAATTAATCTAACTTGTATTTTAAAATAATATCAATCGAATTAGTGAAAAGGATTCGGTTGAAATTTATTAGGTTTTACTGTATAAATAATAAAATTTTGTCTTAAACGGAAATAAATGTTCTTCCATTGACGCAGTTTTCCATTAAACAAAAGTTATATCCAGTGTTGCATACAGGGAAAAGGCTAAGACGCTTGAGCGCCCCTCCTCCCCCTTTCCAAAGACATTTCTGAAGGGTAGCATTTTACTTTAATGTGCATTTTGCATAGGGAAAATAACCTTTTATTCTAAATTCACCCCTTCCAAAACAAATTACAATACTTTAAAGTGATATTTTGTTTTATTGCATATCGTGTTTAGGTCACAAAAGTTTTTTTTTCTTTTTTTTTTTAAATTAGTCCCTTCTAAAAAAATTTCTGAATCCTCAACTGTTTATATCCTAGAGTAAGTATTCAGAGGACCAAGAAATATTTGATAAAAGAACAAGTTTCCGCGTAGTTAAAGATCCGCTTTAGACAGGCTTGAGCCGTTACTATGCATTATAACTTCAGTAAATTTCAGAATCTTCAAAAAAGAAGAAAAAAAAAACTCAATTTTTAAAATGTTTTTAGTAACGGTCTCTTGAAAAACGTTATAGTTTATAAACAATGGTCCTCTATATTAATATTTCCTAGAACTTGTAGGCTTGAAAAAAAAAATCGAACTCCATAGGCTAATTTTACAGTATGAACTTTAAAAAGTAAACACCGACAATAAAACTACTTTTTTTTTAGTTTAGTTTAATCCCCGGTCAGTTTTTAATGACTTAAATCACCTCATATATAATTTGTCTCACATTCTCGCTTTATTCACTTTCACAGTAACATGACAAGTAAAGATAAATTTTTGATTAAAAAAACTAATCTTTAAATGTATTTTTATTTTTTCTAATATTATTTCGGCTTAGCTGAAAAGTAAATTTGAAAATTATTATTTTATGCATTTTATTTTATTCATTTTAATATATTTTAAATGCTTCCAGATAAGTCATAATTATATTTTTTATCCGGTTTTTTTTTTTTGGCATAACTCCCCTCACACACACACACACATACACACTCACACACACCCGCGAAAAAAAAAAATTAGTGGATCTCACCATTGATGTGTTAAAAATTACAAATTAATAGAGTTAAATAAACCCTCTCCTGAACTATAGTTTTGTTATAATTATTTCTAGTGACATCAAAATACAACAGAATATTACAGTGTAAAAAATTCATTCAGATAATACATGTTCTGTTGTAGATTAAGCATTAACAGAATATCTTTTTGATTTTTACATAAGCAAGCACTTCTTGTAAACAATCAATTAAAGAGATAATTAAACTCTTTACATTACTTAATTCATTATAATTTGTCAATTATTTCATTTGGTTGTTCTGTTGAACAACACACAGAATAGTAATCCAGAACCGGCCCTACAAATTTAACGTGCACATTCGTCGCGTGTACAGGTTTTTCTTAGATCACAAGAGGACAAGACACAAGAGGAAAATCGCTGCACTCGTGCTTTGCGACGGTGGGGAGCGAAGCAGACAATAATTTTTAGGCATGTTATTCCTTAACACTTAATACACCCGGGCAACGTTTGCAACGGAAGTTTATCTTTGTGTGTGTGTGTAAAAATGGGGGGGGGGCACTCGCTAAATACTCATGCACTTCAAGTCGAATTACAGAATTTTGCACACCGTATCTAGTTAGTAGTATAAACCTTTTGTATGCAAATAAAATAATTTTGTCCCGAATGAATGATTTTGGAAGCATTGTGAAATTGCTTTCAGGAATAAAGCTGTACAGATATCTTATTCACATGCAATAACAATAATTTTTTTTTTTTTTTTTTTTTTTTTGCACAACCTCTTTCAGCTTGTGGGCCGTAGTAATTCAAATGTTATGTATCAAAGGTCAAGTAGTGCGCCCTTTTAACTAATATAGTTTTAAAAACAAAATATTAAAGACTACTTGATGGATGTAATGACACAATTCCAAATTTTTAATTATAATTTTCTCTTAATTTTGCAAATTAAGTTCTTGAAAATCTGGTGGCACACATAGGCAAGGCAATTGTGTAATCCCATAGTACTGTGATTGTTTGTGTCATGTTTGCAACAAGCTCGGTTGATGATAACTAAATTAAGCATTTAGATTAGATGAATGAATTTTTTGAACAGTAGGTATGCTACATTGTTTACAAAAAAAGAAAAATTGTTCACCCAACTCAATTTTTTTGTAGTTATGACCAATCGAGTTTATTGTGGGCATGACAATACTGTGGAATCTCACAAATAGCAAATAAAAATTCTTGATAATATGATGGGACCAGGGGCATAGCCAGAAATTTTTCATGGGGGGGGGGGGTTACGACTACTACAACTCATATATATGTATACATGTGTGTAATATTGTAGTGAAGAATATACATTTTGTATGGGTAAAATTTCTCATGGGGGGGTTATGACCCCCCTAACCCCCTAACCTTGGCTACGCCCCTGGATGGCACATATTCATAAAAGTCTATTAATTATAACTGAAATTTTCTGCTGCCATATTTATGGCCATTAAAAACAAATCTGAAAGAATTGCATTTCACAATTAATTCCTTTTCCTAAAAATTGAATTGATGGATTCTGTTGTGTTTTTCAGCATGCAACTGGATTGGCAGATGAATGGAAAAGGGTGTCATGAGCTAGTAATAGCCCGTAGGGCGTAGGTTGTGCATCCCTGATTTAAATCAAATTATTTAAATCAAGATTAAAATCACATTTAAATCTGCTGATGTAAATCATTGACACCCTATTTAAATACGAATGAAAAGTTGTATGTTTTCCTACAAGTACCACTTTAAAGCACTGTCACCTTTCGGGATTTCCTAATTTTTTAAAGAAAGGGTTGCTAATAGAAATTAAACATTTTAATTAACACGTATTATCTTAAAAAGAAAGGCATCCTTGGCCATGAGGGGCGTAGAAGGGAGCGTTATATGCCCACTCCGACCCAAGCCACTGTTACTGTGAAATTCTTGGGTTATTAAAGTATCATGTACATAAAGTGCGCACTGTATGTATCATGTACATACAGTGCGAAATAACCAGTTATAACGGGCCAGGGATCTAACGTACTGTCAGTTATAACGTACCTAGAAGCTAGGTCCCGATTGAAGTCCTATATTTATATTGTTTAACTTCGGTTAAAACATACTTAACAAAAGTACGTACTTCGGCTATAACGTACATTTTATACCAAAGCCAAAAATAAAATCTTGCTTTTCTTAAGCATTTTATTTCCTTTTTCTCGGAAATTTCAGTACGTTCACAAACACTCGTTGTCAGTTTTAGAATCTCTAGCGAGATGAATTGTGTATGAATGAAGGGAGCGATCTTTTATCTTTTTCCCCTGCTAGGCAAGGCTAAGAACAAGACCATGTTTTCTCTTTGTTATTCATCAATATAAATGCCTTCTGAAAAGCCCTACTATAATGATCCTGATGATAGTGAAGTACCAAGCATACCCCACGCATTACATGCTGTTAAAACATTATTACGATTTTTTGAATGCCGAAGTGATGATGCGGAGACTCTACAAAAGTCTATTATGGATATCAAAAACGGTATCTTTAAAGTAGCATCTGCTGATTTAAAACAAAAGAAAATTAGAGATTATTTATCTCAATAAAAAATGTTCTGTTTTTATTTAATTTAAATTTTAAAAAAATCACACCTGTTTAAAACACACATTACAGTGAAATTATGAGCCCACTTTCTTTTTTTGTGTAATATTGAATCTTACTGCCGGTATTGCTTATAACGTACTTCGGCTACAAAGTACTACTTTTTGAGGTCCCGTGAGAGTACGTTATAACCGGTGTCTACTGTACTAAAATGCTTGACATCCTGTTTTGAGGTTATGTAATATGGTATGATATTCACTCTGATTTGTAATCAGTTATGGCTTGTTATTACTGGTTTTCTTTTCATAAGTGCAGGAATTTATTCTGAATCATGGTAATTTATCTTGTTAACTCTTTGGTTTTAAATAATAATTCTTAGAATGTATAAGTATATATATTTACATAAAACTCTTTTTATTTCTGAAAGTATTTAATTTAAATATTACTTCTTTTATTTTAGACATGCTTTTTTTCAGAATTAAATTATGGTATTAATAAGTCAGTTTAGAAAAACTTCCTTAAAAGAACTTTTTACATCAAATGTTAGTATAAATGTAATGTTTCTAAACAAATTTTCATTTCTAAATGCTAAAAAAAAAACTTTTTTAAAGGAAACTGGCTAAAAATTATTTGAAACTCATTTCTTAAGATGTAAAATATCGGCTATATATAACTGTATTTAAAATTAATTTTTAATTAGTTTTGTTGTAATAGTTTTAATAATTATATTTTTACCATTATTAGTATTGCAAAGATTATTCCCCTTCAACTTTGATTAAATATACGCACCGGAAAAAAAGCGCATAATTTGAATGGTTTCATTTTTGGGTCGTGAAATGAAAAAATGTGAGAAACAAGTGGGCGTCCAAAAGGGCGTAAAGAGAGGTACATTAGTGTATTTTGTATTCATCTCTATTGAAAATTGCCATTCAGATAACTTTTCCAGTAGCCCCATGGCCGTCCGAAACGCCTCAATGCCCTTTAGCTTTTGATAAAGTTTTTATATTTTTATTTTTACATAGAAAAGAAATTACTACACATCTGCACTTTTACTGCAAAACAAATTTGAGCTCAGTAGTCAAGTGAATGCCTTCACCTCCCTCTTCTACAAATTTGAACCCAGTATTTAACTGAAGGCTAAGTGAAAATACAAGTGTTTCTATAAGGGGGGCACTTAGAGTGTGAAGCACGTTAGTGTAAAAATGATACTAAAGAAAAATAAATTCAAATACTTAAAAAAAATCCACTCCACCAAAAAGCGCACTTACGGATGCCCACTCCTTTCTTAAATTTTTTATTTCAAGTGCCCCCCCCCCCTCACACACACACTCACTCATCCGAAAAATTAAACCCCTTCAATATTATGCGGGTTTTTTTACGCTTTCTTCAGTCCACCGAAATGATGTAGTGCCACTATGTATAATTGAGTAATTTTGCTTCAAGGCTTTATTTTTTAAGCAAAATTTAAGATAAGTCCATGAACAATTTTGCATTAGAAACATTTATTTCTAAAAAGAAAATGTTTACAGCATCCCTTTCTAGCAGTCATAAGATTGTAAACAAGGAAAAACTAATGCACATATGAAAAAACACTCAAAATACTGGTGTTAAACGATAAAGTAATTAAAAAACTTTGTAAAAAACACACATAAGAAGTAAAAGGAAAGAGGATACGCGTTTCGTTCAAAAATTGTTTTGAACTTCTTCAGTCCAAGCCCTTCGACGTAAAGAACACAGGGAACTGAAAAGAGAAAAACAAGCAAGATGTTGCCACAAGGGGCAAAGAAAAGTCGAACAAAACCACAGAGAGAGGAGAAAAAATTAAAAAAGGGGGATAAAAAGGAAAGGAAAGAAGCACAAAAAATACAGAAATAAAAAAGGAATAAAGAAAAATAATAAAAAAGGGAACACACAAGTACAAACACACACACAAAAAAGAGAAAACAGAACAAACAAACAAAAAACAAATAGCACACGCTTTTTTTTTTCCTGTTCGTGGTTTTTATTTAAAAAAAAAAACTTGTGCTATTTGTTTTTTGTTTGTTTGTTCTGTTTTCTCTTTTTTGTGTGTGTGTTTGTACTTGTGTGTTCCCTTTTTTATTATTTTTCTTTATTCCTTTTTTATTTCTGTATTTTTTGTGCTTCTTTCCTTTCCTTTTTATCCCCCTTTTTTAATTTTTTCTCCCCTCTCCGTGGTTTTGTTCGACTTTTCTTTGCCCCTTGTGGCAACATCTTGCTTGTTTTTCTCTTTTCAGTTCCCTGTGTTCTTTACGTCGAAGGGCTTGGACTGAAGAAGTTCAAAACAATTTTTTAACGAAACGCGTATTCTCTTTCCTTTTACTTCTTATGTGTGTTTTTTACAAAGTTTTTTAATTACTTTAATGCACATATGAACAAACGCTACATATGAGCAAACGCTAGAAATAAATTTCTTTTGTTTTGTGGAAGACGATGAGGTCATTCAATGAAATAACTGAATAAATTCGTTTTGTAGCGATTTTTTTCTTTAACAGATTACATGAAGATATAAAATCTGTATTAAACTAGGGCTTAGTTGAAGCAGAGTGGGGTACGGCTCGGTTTTATATAGGTCTTAGTGAGTTTTCTATGGCATAATTAACGTTTAATTTTTTTTACAAAGTTTTTTATTAGTTTTACTTTTTCTCATTAATACTTCCTAAAATCATGGACACCCATACCATTTGGGGGGCAAGGGGGGGCTGCTCATCTCCAGATTTGATTTCAAATACTATTTTAGTACAAAGAAATTGAGTATGCTATAAAAATGTTCAGTCTATCGACAGGGATCGAGATCATCTTGCATCATTATATATGTACGTTGAAGCCTCAAATGAATTAGATTTGAAAATTTTTTTCCTCATGTATCATTTGAAATCCCGTGCACTTGTAAGTTTTTCGTGCGTTTTATTTAACTAATTTGTAAATTTTAAATGCTCTGAAATAATAGTTACCATACTCTTTTTTTAATATATATTTGGCCCCTCACCCCTAAAATACTAACTATTTATTTTTTAGTTATTTATTTTGTTATCAAAACGCAACGTAATTTAACATGGCGAAATATTCACATAAATAAGACATGATATCAGGCCGACAGGATTTTCGGGCCCCAGGACAGCCATTTGCGAAGGGAGACCCCTCCCCCCCCGCCTCTCAAAAAAAAATTATCCAGAAGAAATTTTTAAACACTTTACAGCTAGTGCAATTTGAATTTACCATAGGCCATGCACTGTAAAAGCACTTATTTTCGCACTGTAAAAGCATCTTATTTTCGTGAATTTTTTATACGTGAACCGAAAGCTAAAACATCACGAAAATACCTAAACATGGAACCCTTTTTGCATAAGGCATTTTAAGAAACTCCCGTTTGTTCGTACACTCCCCTCCCCCTTTTGAACAGCTGCAAAGAAGCTGATATAAATGTAAGTGAATGAGCTGCATTCTATTAGTTGTATTACTGTACTGCATTCGTGAAATAGTTGTGTAGTATTCAACAAATAGTTTTAAGAACGAAAATTGTCAAGAGAGTTTGTAGCTGTAGTACCATCTTGAATCTATCAGACAACCAAACAAATATATGGCCCGACATTTCTAACGAACACATTTGCTATGTTTATGGAGCATGTATTCGATCTTCTGTCCAAATCTTAAGTATGGGGGTCAAATTAATGTTAAACGAGTAAAATGACTAAAGTTAAATTAGATGTAAATCTGATATTGTTGAAACTCATCTAAATAATACAATAATTTTGCAAGCATGCATTTTGTGTGTGTGTGTGTGTGGTTTTTTTTTTCTTTTTTTTTGGGGGGGGGTGTAACACTCGAAATATGCATATGAACTTAATATTCATCAAAACTATGGTGCTGACCTAAGTCTAATTAAGAATAACGGGTGTCCTAGGCTTACTATTTTTTTAGGAGATTCTATATCTAGTTTAACCATGGAAAAAATATTTGTTCCAGTTTAAAATATTGTATGTAGTATTTGAGTCTTATAAAAGAATGCTCTTCCCAGACTATTTTTTATAGCATTTTAACTCTTTTGCAGGGACAAATATAATAATTGTCATAAATTGGGCTCTTAGGACAGATTAATATATATATATATATATATATATATATACAGTAAGGTACCGTTTATTTGTTTCTCATTTATACGTCATTTTCATGAAGTCCCGATTCATTACTATTTATTTTAATGCAAAAATGCCTCGTATATACGACGCACAATATCGGTTATACGCAGTTTTAAATTTTCCTTAGTTTCGAAAATTTTGTCTCTGTGTTTATGTTACTCTTTAGGGAGAAATTGTGGAGCGTTGTACATTTAACAACCTTCTTGTAAAGACGAAGTTGACTTTTTAAAAATGTTTACAACTCACTTTGCCTATCAGAAGACGTTGGAAAAAGACTTTTCATGAACTTAATTCAATCCGTAATGCTGTAACTAATAATTAATGACAATCAGCAAATCGGGCGACTATGGATGGTTCATTAAATTCAATGTCTGTGCAAACAAAAATTAAATCATGGTATTCAATGTATATTACATGAATCTTAAATGTATGCAGTATTAGGTATTGCCCAATAAATGTAGGATTTGTTTCACCTTAGTTTTTACCTGAAAACACAATATCTAACATGAACAAATTTACTATTACCTTAAAAAACATACAATTATTATATTTACATATTAAAATTTTCATTAGCAGCGTTGTTAAACATGTAATAATCAAAGTTGTTTATTAATATTTCATTTATACGTCGTTTTAGATTGCATCACAAAGACATGTCTTTGCAGCATGTTCTAATGTTTTTGCAGCATCCGGCCAAGGGATTGCTTTGGGTTTCCCCCCTTTCACAAAGCCCGCACGTGCATGGCTACGTAATAAGGGACCATATCTAAGGTTCAGGTCTGAAATTCTTCTAGATTTCGGTACCGTGCGGAGGCAATCAATCATTTTAATGGTTCTTCTTGCGTTGCATTGTATTCTCCCCTTTAGGATTACTGGGATGCTGTGTGAGGGAACACCGGGAAAACTAACAGAAAACGGCTTGGTACTCAGCCATACAAATGTTGGTTTCCCTGCTCAGCTAATGTCATCCCCCCTATTCAAATGTCAAAAAATTACACGGCACAATCCACCCACTGTGCACAGCAAAGAATTCTACACGACATTCTATTCTGTATTATATCTATGGTGCACAGCAGAGTGAGCGGGGAGATTCACCCCCAATTTTTCAAGGAATTCTGTGGTTTTGAGAGAGGGCGAGGGAGGGGGGGGGAATCATAGGAGGAGCAACTTTCACCGGGGAAAAGATTATGAAGTGTCAAGCATTCGCTGATAAACTTTGTAAGGCTTTATTGCAATTAAGTGAATTTTTATTGTGTGATTTAAATATTAACGCCGTTTAACCAAAGTTTTTTGATAAATGTGTTGGCCGTGATGAAAATCACGCGAGATGCAGAAAAAAAAATCGAAAATGTTTACTTACAAGTGTACATTTGTAAAAACTATAAACCTGGAAAAGCAATAAATTTTTAATACTCTTAAGTATATCACGGCTCAGAGGTTATTCGGTGAAATAATATTTTTAAAATCCTTTCTTCCTAGTAGTTCAATAAATTTTACTAATTTAGTACGTAATGCACTTAGGTGCGAACATTCTGACTGTCTGGAAACATCTGACGGTGTTTATTTTTTACTCTGGTTAAAAGTTAAGAGACTATTTTAAAGTAATATTCTTCAATGAAATAAAAATTACAGATTCTCCCTTCCAGGAGAATATTAGGAATCTTAACCGTAATTAAATAATTAAAAGAGCAATGCGCTCTTTACTTTTAGTTTCGGCTGTACGTCAAAGAAGAGCACTTAATATCTTAGAAGAGCTTATTCAAAGCTTTTAAACAGTCCCTTGTTCATTGTGCAAGTTTTTCCTATGAAAACCGAGGTCCGATATATATAAATATATAATATGCTAATAAGCAAGGCTGTAGCCAGCGGGGGAATCATGGGGATTTAAAATTTAGTCAATGCATTAGTAGCGTTTTACTTACGATGACTCTTACTGTAGAGATATTCTATGAAATTTATATGCAGAAACGAACCTTTTCCCTTTAAAAAGATTCTTATTGTTAAAAGGACACATGTATGTGATGAATTAGAAATAACAATAATTATCCCCCAAACCATAGTGGTAAATCTGGGAAAATCAAGTTGTAGTCAAATTAACAAATTCGTTGCTGTGTATAAATAGCTCGCTGAAATTAAATTATTCTCCGTTGAGAGAAGTTTCTTAATAGCTCAGCCCCATTATATATGGCCTAGCACCAGAGGCAAGGGCTTACCGTAAGCCCTAACATTCCTCGCAATGGGGGGGGGGAGCCTCTATCTATTTTGAAATGTATGTAGGACCATATAAAAAAAAGACTGGTAAAACCTTTAAAAGTATTTAAATGCAAACAGAAATAAAAAAGCAGAGGGGTAAAAAACTTTGTTTATCTTAGTTAAAAATTATTCCAAAAATATTTTGAATTGTTGATCCTATTTGCGGTTATGATTTCATTAGTAAATCAAGCTAAAATAAAAACTAAATATTTCAAGAGAAATTTTATGGGTAATTAATCATATTTTATATTAGTGATAACCTGATATTAACCTGAATTTTATATTAGTGATTTTGAATATCCTGAAATAAAGATATTTTACCATCTACCCTTAAGTTGCGAAATTTACAAAATTACGAGCAACATTCATTTCCGTCATGCGTGTTTATGCGTCCATGATTTCAGTACAATTTTAGAAACAGCATTCGGCTACATGAAAGCAAATAGTACTATAAACAGAATTCCACTTTGTCAAACAAGAACAACAATTGAACAAAATATTTTCTGAAAATGAAACGGAAGCCATCTCGAAATGTTAGCGTGGACCACATTTTGTTCCAGCCTTTTCAACAAATAACTGAACACTAAAAGCATTTAAAAATACTAAAAGTGAATTGAGTCTTTAAAAGGAAGTGACACAAACTTTTATATATTATAAGATACAGTCTCATCCAATTAACACCAAAGCGCTGACACTTTCGATGAATGTGGAATTTTTTCTAAAAGTTTCGTAAATGATACAGGTTTGTAGTTTATTTCAGTGTACAGTGAAGCTTGTTAACAGACATCCTAAAAATTTTGAAGCGATTAACATAATTTTGCATTTTTGTATTTATGAACCAAAATCTATGCTTTTTTCGAACTACAGCGATAAGTAGAAAGCAACTGTCATTCGGTTACCTTTAAATAGGGTTTAATTTGTATCCAAAAAGTGCAGGAGCCCTAATTTGTTGCGTTGTAATTTACAACATTAATTACCTAATTTATTGTAGTATTAAGTGCATTTTTGCTTACCTCTGCAATAGTATACAATGTAGTAAAATTAATAACAACAGAAACAATTACGAAGGCTATTAAAATTTTTAATTTAGTGTAAAAATTCACGGAGAAAAAAAGATCCCCTTAGCTCCCATGCAAATTAAGCCCTGCCTTTAAATATATGGAAGTGTTCAGCACCCACGAAAATTTTTTTGTGAGTGCTTGATATCTGACATACTACTACATAAGAAACCAACCGTCACTCAGTAAAATTTTATTTTCGAATCATGCAAATGCAAAGCACACATCGTCATCAGTGGCCCGTGGGAAAATCTTTGGATGACATCCTTCCTGAATGTAAAGAAGCTCAACCAACACATTGTAGTTCCCGTTTTCAGTCTTTCTATTCGGGAAGGACTGCCCCTCCGGTCGGGGGAACATAGTTTTTGCCTGTTCTGCCGCCTTATTGTTACGCCCCTGATTGTCATTGTCATCGAAGTTCCTCATGCGGGCAAAGGGGGCGATTGCCCCTCAAAAACTTCAAGAAAATTCAGATTACCACCTGTTTGAAAATACTTTCTGCATTAGGAAACATCCCCCCCCCCCCAATGTTACATGCCAAAACATTTTGCCCCCCCCCTCAATGTTACATGCCCATTTACCTCAATATCATGCGCATTTGAATTCCCGCCTTAAAGTACTCATATGGGCGTCCATGCCGAAGCACCCATATAGATTTGGCCTCGATAAAGGTTTTCTTTTAAACTTAAAATATCACACAACTAATAAAAAGATCAAACATTTCAGTACTGAAATAATGCAAAAAAGTTCAGTGTGCTTTAAAAATGTTTACATTACGTACTGGCGTAATTGAATTGGGGGGGGGGCACCCACAGAATTTTTTCAGTGGGTGCTTGAGCCCCGGAGCACCCACGTAGTCGGCGCCACTGGGTATCAGTAACACTGTAGTTCTGGGAAGAAATAACTAATAATTTTTTAGATGAAATTCCAATAAATGACTGCGACTTTTATGTGGGGAAAATATTTGGACAATTTTTACTTCCTTGTACGTAGTATAAGGAAGTAATGTGATCCCGAAAAATTTTGGGGGCCAAATTTCGACAAAAAAACCGATTTTGACTACCTCTAAATTTAATTTTAAAAATTTTTTCGATGCATCTCATCGTAGGCTAGCATGCACGATCATATTAACGCGTCTGCAACTCATTTTGACCAGCGGCGAGTCTACTGTGGCCAGTTTTTCCATGCCGTCTGTACGTACGTACGTATGTATGTAACTCGCATATCTCAAAAACTATTGGTCGTAAAATGTTGAGATTTGATATTTAGGATTGTTCTATGATCTAGTTGTGCACCTCCCCTTTTGGTGGCAATCGAATGGATAGTTTATGTACAGGACCGCCCAAAAGATTCGAAATACATTACGCTCTATGGGCCGAAATTCATTAAACTCGCCTAACTCAAAAGCTATTAGGCGTAGAATGTCGAAACTTCATATTTTGGATAGTTGTAACATCTAGTAGTGCACCTCCCCTTTTGGTTCCATTCGACTGGATAGTTTATCTACAGGACTGCCCAAAACATTCGAAATACATTACGCTCAATGGGCCGAAATTCATTAAACTCGCATATCTCAAAAACTGTTAGGCGTACAATGTTGAAACTTTATATTTAGGATTGTTGTAACATCTAGTTGTGCACCTCCCCTTTCGGTTCCATTCGACTGAATAGTTTATCTACAGGACCGCCCAAAAGATTCGAAATACATTACGCTCTAAGGGCCGAAATTCATCAAAGCGTTTTTTAGAGGTATTGGGCTATTTCAAACGACTCAGAAGTGATATATGCTGTAAAGAGTTAGAAAATGAATTTCTCCATTAAAAAAAGTGTCTTTATAATTTATAGTTCTGCTACAGGAACACTCAAAATATTTCCAATACATTACGGTCAATGGCAATTTTAGGGGCATTCATCCATTTCAAGCACAATACCGTCCTACCACATAAGTTAGGTAATGGTCCGACCACGGTCACGTGCCTCCCTCAAGAACTATGCCAAAAGTCGCCAAGCTTGGCGACTTTTGGTGTACGTGTGTGCATATTTAACTCTCAAATCTCAAAAACTATTATGAAATTTCATATATAAGAATGTTGTAACATCTAGTTTTGCATCTCGATTTTTGGTTCCAATCTACCCAATTTACAGGACCACCGGAAAGAATTTCAGTACTTTAATGTCTATGGACATCTTCAATATAATACTACTGTAGATAGTCAATGTTTGGTACGTGCCCAAAATCTCGCCGTCTGTCCTCGACCTTGGCGAGTTTTGGCGAAATATCGCCAAATTTGGCGATAGTCAGTCATTGGGTCCATGCCCAAAGTATCGCCATTTGTCATCGTTCTTGGCGAGTTTTGGCGAAATATCGCCAAATTTGGCGATAATCTGTGATTGTTTGGTTCATGCTTAAAATCTCGCCAAATGTCGTCGATATTGACGAGTTTCGCCGAAATATCGCCAAATTTGGCGCTAAAAATTATTTCGTATTTTGTATAACTCTAAAACTAACCCGTAGATTTTTTAACTTTTGTATTTAGAACTATTGCAATATCTAACTGTTTTCTATATCTTTTTTGACAGCAATCGACTGAGAATTTATTTACAGGGTGAGCCAAATGACTTTGAATACATTGAGGTGTATGGATGCATTCAATTCATTGAAAGTCTGTGGTCAATGACTACTTTGGCTATCCCGAAAATCTCGCAGACTATCTCAAGTTTGTCGGATTTTGGTGAAATATCGCCAAATAAAGTGTCAGAAGGAAATCTTTCAAATTGAACTCAGCTTGGCAATATCGAACTATTTGGCTGGAAATCGCTAAACCTTACTATTATTGATATTTTATCTCTTTCAAACAAATAAATTTAGAGGAAGTGCGTCGAAAATATTTTTGATCTAATGGACGTGCAAGGAAGTCATGTGTTGGACACATCAGATTTTTTTCTTTTTCAAAATGGGGATGCGACTGTCACACACGGGGAGTAGCTTTACAATTCAGTCAGGGCCGATCCCAGAAGAAAATCTTGGGGGGGGGGTGAAGAGAAGTAAATTGCCGACTGAAAAAACAAATTTGCCGATTCAGTTTCCAAGTTGGTCACCTTCCTATATTAGACAGTTTTCCGACGAACAGAACGTACCCATAACATAGAAACAGCATAAATACCTCTGTAAGTTGTACAGAGGGAGCCGCTAACGTTCGACTTTCAGAGGATTCACATTATTTACGCATTAATTATCAGTCTGGTTTTTACGTTAATAAATTGCAGAGGGGAGTACGCAAAAGGCGGAATTTTCTACAAAAAGGCTAGATTATTATCACTTTGTCAACAAAACTCCACATTTTTGTTGGGGAGGAATGGTTACATTCCTGACTCTGTCACAAGTAATTAAATTTTCATAAAATATTCATAACTTTTAATTGAGTCATAAAATACTATCTGAAGAAAATATTTGCTGAAGAAAATATTTGCTTATCGGTTTGCTTACTGAAGAAAATATTTGCTTATCGGTATGCGACAAAACTATCAGGCCATAGTTTGGGTTGGCGAAAATGAGTTTGGGGGTACCCTGAATGGAGTCTTTACATTAACTTAAAAAAAGGAAAGGAAGCCATACAGAGAGCACTGTTTATACTTTCAACACTGTCTTATTTGCGTATATACTATTGTATACCTGCCAATTCTACTGGATTTTTCAGGAGAGTACTACATTTTGATGGTTTCTCCTGGTCTCCTGATTTTACATTAAATCTCCTGGTTTTCTAACATTTTGAAGCTTTAATAATCGATACATTTATTTCTCCACCAACTCTGAAAGATTACCGCTCTCTGGGTCTATTCCTTCAATATAGACAAATATACCATGGTATTTTGGTCCAATAATAAAGGTTTGTGCTTATATTTATAAAACATTTGTGAGCGATTCTTGAAGTTTTCAGAATTCGATGGCAAATCGTTTAACTGTAACATTTTTTGAGTTCAAAGTTCCAAAATTTTACTACTTCTTTTAGTCTTAGATTTTGTAAAATTTCGAACATCTGAGAAAAACTTGTGAATGTAAAGAAACATTGACGTTTTATTCATTTTATGTTAAAAGAATTCTATTTCTGAGCTCTTTTACAAATTCTATTTTTAATATCGCGACCATATGTGTGATTAAAATTTCAAACATAAGCTGTTATAAAAAGCTTTTCACTTTAAAAACCATAACTGTGTCGTGTTATGTCAAATTTTATTTTAAAAAAATGATACATAGAATAAATGGCGAAATTTAATGTGGGAAAAAATTTTAAAATGTTTTGTGACTTAGATAAGTAATTATGACTTTAAGATTATGATACCACATAAATATACTGGATTTTCTTAGCTAGATGTTGGCTGGAATACTATTACACGACGAACAGTTAACTGTTTGCTCCCGGCGTTGTTAACGACGCGATGGCAGAGATTCCTCCTTTCTGCGTCCATCGTTGCTTTCTGACACGAGTCTTAGAATGTTTCTGCTCTGGCCACAGCCTTGCACAAGCGCATGGCTAGGCCATGCCAGGGCATT
Source organism: Cheiracanthium punctorium (assembly GCA_038373885.1). NCBI lineage: Eukaryota > Metazoa > Arthropoda > Arachnida > Araneae > Cheiracanthiidae > Cheiracanthium > Cheiracanthium punctorium. The sequence goes on along the minus strand of JAWZYV010013735.1, from coordinate 136,445 downwards.
CAAAGACCCATGCTGGAAAGCAACGATTTATACAGGAGGGAGAATTTTCTTCCATTGTATCTTAGCAACGACGGTAGTGAACATGTTAAAGCAAACAAGAAACTAAAATATTGTTTTAACTACTGCTCTTAAAGCCTAATCTATGAGTGTTATTTTGTTAGCCCTGCATAGGTATCAACCCTACGTCCACCCATGCCGATGGATAGAATGCCCTCATAAACCTCAATAATAAATACCAATTTCGTTTTGCTTGAAGTGGATGAACGTTTCTAAAATGTACTCTAAACATTCTCTGCCCATAGGTTGCAAAGCATTGGAATTATTTTGTGTGTTCCTGTAAAAGAACTATAAATGGTACCTACATCCTTTTCAATACGGTACATGGTACGGTAATTTTCATTATCACATAAAAATTCGATCGATGGATATATGCGGCAGTTAGAGCACGGGCAGACAAACTGAAAGCATAAACATTTCAAGTTCTTTGGAAAGCGTTAAAAAATAAAGGCTTAAAAAGAATGTGAGGCTTAAAGGGGAAAAAATGGAATAAGGAAAGTAATTCTAGCTCGAAAAGTTAATTTTCCCTGTAATTTAAGAGAAAATGGAAAATAAAGCATATTGATTTCGAAGCTCCTAAGGTCGCGACTCCCCACTATTTGCTATGCCATGTCTTCCTATTTTAACGGGCCTTTGATCTATACTCTTGCATTTTATCTCTTCTAACTGACCTATTATTTTTCTAAAATCAAATTAAATTACAAAATTGGGGTTGTTTCTGTATGAATGATATGAAAGTAAATTATAATAAAAAGTAGTACAAATATAATCTAATCGGCGGTGACCTTTTTCTTGGATTTGACGGAGCTCCAACAGTTTGTATGGAAATTCTCTTTCCATTATGACAGTTATTTCGCGTTCTTCTTTTAGTCATTATCAAAGCAACTACATATCACATTTTGTGCACTGCACTTTTTGTCATTTTCTTTTGTTTACAACTACTATATGTTTCATGTTTTTGTGTACAACTGGTTTCAAACTTGACTTAAATGCACACTGAAGCAAACTTTTACTTCATTTTATTAAATGCTAGAGATTTTTTAATTTATTTATTTTTACCAAATTAATGTATTAATAATATCTTAAAAGCTAAATATTATTTTCTTCTAATCAAAGTATGTTTAGATTTCAAGTTATGCCAAGGCTCCAAGTATATGTTTGACTTTGGCTCGGTTGCTGTCTAGCTAACCGGAATAGGGGGCTACTGTTCAAAGTGAATTTCTTTGTCCCATGCATTTCAAAGAAGCAAAGAAAATACATCTATTTCCCAGAAAAGACCACGCTGGATCAGAGGGTGGTGACAGCCTCAGGCCAGTTGCGGCCTTCTTGCGATATTTTTACTTCTTACAGAATGGTATTTCTTAATTTGCTCAGGGCAATATATAAGACTGGAACATTTTCGTTGTTGTTGTTGCTAATGCCCTCTGGCAACCGCGGGGCGATGCCAGATCCCCCATATAGGCAGGCGATGGGCGGAAGGGGAGTCTTCCATTTTAATGAGCCCCAATCGGAGGAAGTCCGACTCAGCTCGGAGTCCCCTAATTTTGAACCAATTCCAGAGGAGGGACCCAACCCCCCTGAAATCGGCACTCCCAGAGGTATCGTTTAACAACTTGGAGGACATTGGAGCCACGACGGATTTTACGTGCACCAGCTCCCATTAGCGTACACGCTCCAACAGCAGTCGAGCCGAGAGGAAGTTGACCCTCCCAAGCACTGGCCAAGCTGGATGCTGCTTCCCTTGCAGTGTTCTTATTGGAACTGAGTTTAGCGCCCAGACCACTGCGAGACAGAACATTCTCGTTCTCATCCTCAGTATTTCTCCCATAGAGATGTGTACAGAAGAGTCTTAATTAGATTACTATGGACATGTAAGATAACTATTTGCATAGGGAAAAAATGCCGAGACAGGTGCTATGGGATGTATGTGGTGTCAATTGCAGAGAGCTGATTTTCCGACTCCTCCTTCTGTGTATCTGGCCACCCAGTGCCGAGCGCTCTTTATACATTCCCACTTCTTTCTTTTGACTGATGCGAATGAGAAAGGAATTTCTCACTCGGTTTGGTATGCATTGGAAGTACTAGGACGTCAAAGGGACAAAAGTTAGGAAAAGTGCCGATTAAAAACTCTTTTGAATACTAAAATGAGAAGTTTGGAATAGCAATTTTGCCGACTGCATTTTCAGTGGGGGGGTGTCTCACCCCCCCAACCCCCCCCGTGGGATGGGCCCTGAATTCAGTGAGTTTGGGAAGGATTCAAGCCCCCCCCCATTTCCTATGCCGCTGCACAAGGGGGACCATTATGCGAGCACGGCCGGACTGGACCTCTGCCTGAAGCGGCCCGGTCGATTCGACCAGACGGCCTCCAACGACAGTTGCGCATCTAGGATATCAGTTTAGCGGAGCAAGGATGCCAAAAGCAGTTAAACTTTGTTATAAGGACGGCTCTCTTATAAAGCTAAGATATTCTATACGTTCAATCTTAAAGTATCTAAAGTGCGGAAGCTCGTTAAAACGTCACTGCGCTTTAAATGATGTGTTCTTTTCATAGAAGTGGATGACGTTAAAATTGAGTTCAACTGTATGTGGCATTATTCGAGAAATTTTTTTTAATACCCAACACTTTTTGTTGAAGCTGTTTTTCGAAGTAATTTGAAGACAACTTTTCAAATATTTTGATTCAAGGATTCAGTGACATTTCTTTACTTTTAAGAAAGTTTCACTTTGATTTTTACCTTTGGAAGGTGATAAAACCAGGAAGGAGAAAAAAAATGCTAGATTTGAGTAATTTAATTTTTGCATGTGATAATTATTAAGTACTAGCGGCTACCTGCGACTTGTTCCGCGTCGGCTTTAGAATTAGGTCCCGAGAGAAACGAAGCATGTGTGAATAACACACATGTTTGTGACTAAAGAAACTGCATTTAAATATTATTTGCTTTTTACTTATTTTAAATGAAGTATAATGCATGGTAGTATACTTCATTTAAATTAAGAGAATATGCAGAGTTACTGAATTTAGATTTTTTTCAGGCATTTGGCGAATAGAGACAGTTACGACAGTATTTGCGAGCTGTTTTGTAAAAGAAATATTTATGCTACATGCATGAATTTTAACCTATGTTAATCAGGAATAGAGCAGCTTTCTATTAGCGAAAAAGTTTTAGAATCGGTTCTGTAGTTACAGAGATACCCAGAAAGCGTAATGCATTAGAATTATTTTGAGTGTTCCTGTAAAGGAACTATTTACGCTACATGCATGAATTTTAGCTTATAATACTCAAGAATAGTGTAGCTTACTATCAGTGAAAAAAGTTTTGGAATCGGTTCAGTACTTACAGAGATACACATAGAGCGTAATGTAATTCTTATGAGTATCCCTGTAAAAGAACTATTTGTGATATATGTATATCTGATATTGTGATATATCTATTTGTGATATATATATGTATTGTGTATTTGTGATATATGTATAAAAGGTAGCCTATAACACTCAGGGTCCCCCCAGTGCCTAAGAGGTTCTGCTCTCAAAACTGGAAGGCGGGAGGTGCCAGGTTCAAATTTTTCATAGAGCGCAATGCATTAGAATTTTTTTGAGTGTTTTTGTAAAAGAATTATTTATGCTATATGCTTGAAAGGTTGCCTGTGTGTTAATCCAGAGCATAAGCTATCTTCATTACAAATTTTTCCAACCATTTTTGTGTAATTCAGTCAAAAACATCCAAACACATAAACGTACGCATTTATATTTTTGGTAGGATTTGGAAATTTACGAACTTATCTGGACTTTTCTTGGTACTTACGTATTATCCCGGTGGTCATTCCCGCCAAACTGTTTTTTCGTCAAATGAGTTGCCAATCGTATTCAAAACCATTAATAATTTCATGTGCCCGGCATTTATCTCGGCAAAAAATTGCTCGTCTTGCCGGACCGCCGGGATAATGCGTAAGTACACTTTTCTTTATTTATGCTTTTTAATTTGGCGTAAAATCAACATAATTTCCATACTTATTTATGTTTTCCAAATGCATGTGATTTTGCAAATAGAATTTCTGCTTTATTTCAAAAGCACAAATCATTTTGTGCGGGCGATAAAACGGTTTTTAATTAATAGTTAGAAAAGTAATTAAAATTTCTGAGCCTCAGGTACACTTTACCGAAGTCTTGGGCCCAGTCATGCTCCAATTTTCAAAGCTCTGCTTTCTGTAGATTTGTCTGGAGAACATTCATTTCTATTATTAGAGATAGATAGATTTGGCATAAAACTGGCATAATTTCCGTATTATTTAATGTTTTTCAGATGCACGTGCTTCTTTCTTGAAGTAATAGCATTCTTAAAGTAAATAAAAAACTTTGTAAAAACACACATAAGAAGTTACAGGTAAGAAGATATGCACGTTTCGGTCAAAAATTGTTTTGACCTTCATCAGTCCAAGCCCTTCGTCGCAAGGAACACAGGGAACTTGTGTTCCTTGGTTCCCTGTGTGTTTAGGGTTCAATGTGTTCCTTGCGACGAAGGGCTTGGACTGATGAAGGTCAAAACAATTTTTGACCGAAACGTGCGTATCTTCTTACCTATAACTTCTTATGTGTGTTTTTTACAAAGTTTTTTATTTACTTTATCGTTTAACACCAGTAATTTGAGTGTTTTTTACCGTAATAGCATTCTTGTTAGCTCAAAACATGAATGAATTGATACGGACGAAACTCGCCAAACATGGCAACGTAAAAACGGTTTTTAATTAATAATTAAAGAAGTAATTAAAAATCTAAAATTCTAAGTAGCCTATAACCTTCTCCAGGGTCCCATCTATATCTAAAACCAAAATTCATCAAAATTTATTCAGCGGTTTAGGCGTGAAAGCGTCATAAACAAACAAACAAACAAACTCACTTCCGCATTTATAATATTAGTTAGGATTACATATAATAATGGTGTGTTTCTGTATATTACTTGATGAATATACAGAATTACGGTTCATGAGAATTACGGATGCTCATATGAGTTTAATTAGAATATTTTAATTTAGTGAGAATTAGAGCTGAAGCAAACCGCATGTATTCGGTACTAAGATACGGATAATCACTCAGACTCGAAGTAACGAATTGTTACTTTTCGGTTGATATCGTTACTACTCGATCGGAAGATGTTTCGGATCGAGCAGCTTCGAACTTCGAATACAGACTGCCAGGCGAGGCGAACTAGAGGGGAAACGGGTTCCAGTAATCGAGTACTAATATCTTCTGTTATTTGTTACTGGGGTTACTGGATATCGGATCGCGGTTTCAAGGGGGAAAATGACTTTCGAGTTTGCATTTCGGATCGACCAGGTTCGAACTTCGAATACAAGACTGCGGGAGGGAGAAAATGAATTTCGGTATTTGAGTAATAGTGTGTTCCTTTCCGTTACTAGATACCGGAAGTATTATGGATTCTCGCTGTTGGGAGGGAAAAATCAGTTTCGGTATTTGAGTAGTAGTATGTTCTGGTTGCAATTCGTTTGTGCCGCGCCGAATGGTATCGTTTTGATGAGGTTTGGAAGAATCCGTATGTTTCGTTACAGTTATGGAGATGGAATAGTACCTGCTGCTCTATTGATATGGGTCGTACAATGGGGGATACGATCCGGTGTATAGTATGTTATTATGCGCAGTTGAACTCTTTTTTTGCGGGGGGGGGGGAAGGGGGTGTTCTTATAATTGTAGAGGAGCAATACATATAAGAGAACCATGTTAGTAAGGGGTGCTAATTTCGGGCTTTCTAACATTTTAGTACTAAATAGTGGTGCAATCAGAATTCTTTCTTTCAGGGTGGTTCCGAAGCAGGATTGCGAACTTAACTTTTTCTTTTTTTTTTTTTTTTAGCTAGAATCGAAATGAGTAATAAATAACAAATTATTTAAATACACCTTTTAAAAAAATATTTTTATAAAGTAAACGAATTCACACATTTTTATTATTTAAAATATTATTTGGAACTAAAAAAAATATTTAGCATGGAAACCTAAACACATTTTTTAAGTAATTGTTTAAAAAATATATAAAAAATTGGGAGCGACCCGGGATTTCTATGCCCACTCCTGCGTAAGCCACTGGTATTAAAATATTTCAATAAAGTTCAGTATGTTTCTAAAATGTCGGTGTTTAGGGGGCCATCTGCCCTATTTTATGGTACATTTTATTCCATGAACTCATGGAATACGCATAATCCGGTGCAACCATTCTTTCTGTATGAAAGGAGTGATAATTTTTGTTTAAAGAATGCTCTCATATATGCACCCACAGAAGGGGCTAACCCCTTTCATCCCAAAAGTGCAGAAATAGAACTGGAAATATCTTAAAAATAGATAATTCTCACTGAATTAAACAATTTTAAATTAAAATATGGTAATTTTTAATTTACTTCGAAAAATGATCCAGCAAAAGAAGTTTTTGATATGAAATAAGAACTCACAAATAATAAAGATATTATGCTTGTAGAAACGCAAAGTAGTTGATATCATACTGAGATCCCTGCCCTGTGAATTTTATATATGTGGCCCAATCCCTGGATCTCAGTATTCGAGAACACGCAACCCAGAAAAAACACGAGTCACAAGCTTTCCTTTACACTTTTTATGATAAGAATGAACAGGTTAAACCAGCGTTCAGAATTAAAAAAAGGGGGGGTTGAGAAAAGAAAAGAATGGCATATGTCTTTGGAAGATTTCTATGTGCACTCAGTAATTCGGATAATTTAGCATTGTATAAAACTATAAATGTGTATAAAAACAATCTGTAAATCAGAGAAAATAAGCTCTAAATACAACTTTGTACAACTTCGCTAAAAAAAATTCTTTTTGGTTAGGTTTTGCTATGGGTTTATGTATGGGCGGCATATACCCATAACAACACTGTCCCGGATGTGTTGTTATGGGGCACTGTATAACACCCTATTACCGATTCTATTAGTAGTAACGAAAGTAACGAGTAACGAATACTTAGTAACGAATAGCGAACATCTAAGTAAGAAATACATACGGATACTCATTTTGTCGTTACTTTTACAGCACTAGTGAGAATATTTTAGCTAATCAAACATAATTAAATTATGTTCACATGCTTTAAATGCTCATTTTATATTTTATCAGTAGATACTTCGAAAGTTGGGCAACACAGGACTTGCCCCGCATGTAGGCTGTTGCGCCAATTTGATTAAGTTTTAACTTATTGATCTTATATACCAGTCTTCTCTATTGAGACAGTTGAAATTTAAATTTTGATTAGAAAATCATGACGGTAAAGTTAAAGTAAAACTTGAAATGAGAAAAGAAATCTTGTAATAATTTCATTTAATTGTTCACTATTTAAAGTACTTTCATACAAATTCACCATAGCTAAATTCATAATCTATCCGCTCTTATATTAAACGAGGAATGTTTGTGTGTGTGTGGGTGTGTGTGTATGTCCGAACGATCTCGAAAACTGCTCTAAGGATTCTTTTTAAATTTCGTACCTGGGGGTTTTTTGGGCCCCTGAAACGATTGAGCTAGGTCAATTGATTGAAAAATCTCTTAAAACGCTCAAAATTAAAAATTAAAATTTTTTGACGATAGCGCCATCTATTGAGCGTTTGAAAAACACACTTGATGCAATCTTCCTAAAAGGGACGCTCAAATAAGTTTGGGGCGGATTAAAAAATACACGCCATCGATATATAATAGTAAAAATTAATTTCGCAAAGAAATAAAATAAATGGAACTTGATATTCAGTACACAGACAAATAAATATTTTAGTAACTAGATATATTACACCATTCAGCTACATAAATTTGTTTAGAATTAAAAAGTTAGTTTTATTTCAAAATATCGTCCTGGCAACCAGCGAAAGAAAAAGCGAAAAGAGTCTTCCTTGCCATCCCCGCAAGCACCTTGATGTAATATACGTAAATAATTTAATTATTCTTAATTCATAGTTATTAATACAAAACTATTCGTAAATCTTATGTGAAAAATTGCCTGCATTTATTACAATTATCCTTTTGCAACTAACGTAAAGCTAAATGTATTTTCGCGTATATACTAAAACAATAAATATTTTTCATGTATTTTATTGATCCATATGATGCGAATTTCAAAAGTGCATAAAAGTTTCAGCTTAGCCGAATAATTTAAATGAAAATGACACCCTTTTCAGTCATTCACAGTAAGAAAAAAGATCCTGTGACGTAACATGAAAATTCCATTTTTTTTAAATAACCGCACTAGGTTGAATTCTATTTTAACTGCCTTATTCCGCCAAGTTGACGATAAATATTTAAATGTAGTTACCCTGACGATTTTTTTTTTTAATGGGTCAACCGTTTATAATGAAACGATGTTCGAAACTCCGATGAAAAAATGATACGATCGATTCCTAAATTGGGCTCGCAGCAGATATTCAAATTAATTTTGCAGATGATCAGCCATCAGTTTAGTTTTCATTCACTGCAGTTGATGATTTCAACTCATTTATTTTATCATCGTATGGACAACCTTTTAAAAGTTGCGGGCAGAACTTTACGATAGTGGCCTCCTGGGCCTGACTTCAGGATGTTAGCGAAATCGCGGGCCGTATAATTCGGATTTATATGGAAGTTTGAATGTTTTATATAGGTTTTATACAGGGTTTTGACTTGTTCTGAGGGCTGGTCCAAAATCCATGGCGGGCCCCATCCGGCCGCAGGCTGGGAGTTGTCCATATGTGGAAGCAGTAAATTGGGAGGCTGAAATCTGGTTACTAAGATTTTTTCTAATAAATTTTCAATTTTTATTTAGAAGTGGATTAGACTGTGTTGTTTTGTGTTGTGTACTATCATTAAACTAAAGGATAAAGCCCTTTGTGGAGACAATTACAGCGGGCGATAGAATGTCTACACTCAGAATATTTAATATTTACCCACTTAAAATCAAATAACTTCATATTCAATTTTTATTATACATCGAAATTCGAACTGTATAATCTGCAGAAACATTTCGTATTCGAAACATTTCGTTTGGTATCAACATCCTCTCCTATATCCATGCTTAATGCATAGAAAACCGTTTTATTTTTGAAAAAAAGTTAAACTGAGTAGTAATTTAGAAAAGCTATCTTAAGCGAATTGGAATCGTAATTTTCTCTCCAAAGCCTGATAACCGTGACTTCAATTTAACGTCAATGTCACTTGCAATAGATAATTCTGACACTCAAATGATTAGCTTTTTTTATTCTCTTAAATGAAATAGAGCTAAAAAAAAAAAAAAAAAAAAAACGCTTAAAAATCAGGGAACGGGTGGATTATGTGATTTTTTCTTTCTTTCTTTTTCTTTTTTTGTTACATAATTATGATAATTTTCAGGCTGATCGCACCAACGAACCGTGTGTAAATTTTAAGTTATTAGACAATACATTTTTAATCTGTTTGGATGGTAAAAGTTTTATTTTGAGTGGTTGAACTGGAATTGTGACAGAGTCAGGGATCAGCGTAACTATATAGGAGCGATGTATTTTTGATTTATTCGAGGTTAGAAGTCCATTTTCTTCAGTCCATCCGTTTGTTCTATTATTGTGAACGTTTAAGTAGTTGTTAGGGTTATTATAAAAGAATATTTTTGATCTATTCTGTTTTTGATTTCATGATTTCGAAGTGTCCTTTTGTACTAATAATTTAAATTGCGTTACACTTTTTATTTTCTTAAGGGTGAGATTATAAAATAAAATTATGTTTAAAGCATATTTATGTAAGATTATACTTTTATGGCATCTATATTTATGTATCTATAAGACTGAATTTACGTTTGTAGAATTTGTTTAGGCATGATGTATTTTCTTTGAATTAGAAAAAAATAAGTATTTTATGTTTGAATTGAAGCACTATAGAGAAATTTACAATTTCAATCGTAAAGAATTATCATCATAGATGTATTATAAAGACGTAAATGCATGAAAGTGTAGCTCAAAAACGAGCTGTGGAAACATATGATCACCGACAGCAGCACTTAGCCCAAATGTGTGAACGTGCAGTTAAAACACAAGCAGATGAAACAGATGATTAGTATTTGGAAGGAGAACGACATGGAACAGCTAGACGTCGACAAATACTTCGGGTAAACAGTGTAAGTATCTACAAAGCTGCCACAAATGTGGGTACTTATTATCATAGTTTAAAACTTTTTAACATGGATTGCATTCACCCTGGAGCTTTGCATTTTTCTGAACAGTAAAAACAAAAATTAACCGAAACCATTTTGGGGACTGTAAGATTGATGTAGGACATTCCGAATTTCCTAATGAATTGGTGTGGTTGTTTCTTCGATGTCACCCACATTTCAAAGAATTCGAAATTTGAAAGCATACTTTACAATGGCTTTGTTCACAGTATATGACGAGTAAAACTATTAACGATTTTGGTGTGTACTGCTACGTTGCGAACAGTGTATAACAGACTTGATGAATTTTTTTTATAAACTCATTCATCTGACAGTTCAACCAACTCAAATTCTTGATGCTGAATTTGAACGTCCTCAATATGGACAGATATATTTCTGAAGTAATGAAGACGCTGTTAGTGAATGCTTCGCCCAAGATCTTCGCTGATACCCTCGTTGATCTGCTACAGAAGGAAAGGAGGCACCTTACGTTAAACTACTTTTTGCTCAACTCTGATGGCACCGACCATCGAATATTTAGCATCCCTCTTCAAAACAAAGTATATACCATTGTAACATTGAATGCCGACCAAAGCTTACCTGATAATATATGGGTGATCCGACAGCGATGAAAATCTTTGGCAACCATGAAGATTATTGATACGTGCCAAGGCATTTACGTATTCATTATTTTACACTTAAGGAGCCTTTAGATTCTGAGCATGGCTCGGTAACCTGGTACTATACATAAAAGAGGAATCTTGTTTGTTTGTTTGTTCGCTATAGGCATGGGCGTAACTTGGGCTTCGAAACTGGGGGGGGGGGGGGCAAAAGTCATTTTAAATGAAAGTCCATGTATGCGTGCCCATACACACATGCATATATATATATATATATATATATATATATTTGCAGTATATATTGTGTTTTACTTATTAGTTATATATATATATATATATATATATAAACTATAAATTCGGTCTTGAGCCTCGTCAGGGGAGACCCCCCTGAACCCCCCTAATTTTTTAGTTTCATTATTGCCATATTAAAACGATATTAATTGACTATGTCTTTTTATCTCTCACCCCTTTTTCTTTTTCTTTTATGCTTCCTTTACATTTATTTCAGCGACTGGAAGTAGGAGGGTTTCCTGACCTTTCCTTGCAAATGCAAACGTGGGTTGATGATAACTGAAGTAACTTATATCATCTTTAGTATCTATCTTAACACACCAAAAATTTTGCTTTTCGTTATTTGATATTGTTGAGAGAGCTTTAGGCGAGTAGGGTTGCTGTATTTCCCCTGGTAAATCTATTGGCTAGTCATCCAGAGTGGATAAGAATCCCAGGCTGTTAGGCTTATGTTTAAAATTATTCTTTTTCCACTTTAACATTCGGTAGCCCAGTGCTCGATGCGTTTATACCTTTTTCAAGTTATTCGTGACGTATCCTTAGTTTTATGAGTCGGCTGGCCCGAGTATTTTCCATAATTTTTATTTTTAGACGCAGGTTTCCTAGGAGCAGCCACGAAAGCACCTGAGTCTTCCGTTTGTCTATCATCGTTACGCCTGGCATTTGATTCTGATTATTTCTGGCTTCGGAAGCTCATCTCTTGATTCCATAGCACATCGAAAATTGTCGAAAGTAGAAGGGAGGCTATATAACAGCATTACAGTCAGCAAGTCGTCGTCTATTTTAATATCCATTTCTGAAAGTCTGTCCACTATGTCGAAGAATTTCCTCAAATGGTCGTGAATTCCATTAGACGAGTCGAGTATCTTATATTGAATTAAAGATTTCATTAATGCAGCTTTACGAGCAGGTCCTTTAAACAGATAGATTTCTCCCATTTTTTTCCAGACATCTGATGAAGTGTCACAATTTTTTATTTGTTTGAGTTCAGATGGCGATATACATAGAATTATATCTGCTTTTGCTTTTTCGTCCATTTGGTTGGACCCACGTATCGAACTCTTCTTGCAATTTTTCGTCATTTTCCAAAACTTCAGGTTTAGGCTTTGAACCTGATGCATGAATCCAGGCATCATTCTTTATTAAAAGCCCTTTAATTTGCATTTTCCATGTTTCGTAATTATCTTCGTAATTATTTCTTTCAGCGTTTTAATTCGCCAAGTTCCAGTCGCCATTTTGAGGATGAATGATACAGCCTTCTTAAAACGAACGTTAAAAATCAGCAAATAAATAAATTAATCCACCTGGTGTCCATATGATTTTAGAAATGTTAGCAGAGTTATGGCACAAACATAGTAAACGTGGGATTTTAAGATAACATTTTATTAGAACGGAAGAAACAGGCACATCACATAACAAGGTAACATCAAAGGAAAAAAATATATATTTGTTTGTGTTTGTGGGATTACGGCGGATTAGCTAAGCGTGGGCTCTAGGCCGATGGGTGGGGTGCCCTCCGTGGGGGTCTTACTAAGGGGTCTTAACCCGTATTTACACTAAGTGAAAAAAGTATAGGAGAAGTAAAAAGAATGCGTGCGCGAGCACAGTTACAGTTAAGTAGATAAATGTTTATTCTGGGGGATACAGAATTCACGTAGCGAAAGACATTGCACAATAAAAAAATAAACGATTCAATACTCAACAATTTATTGTTACTTTTATGTCGCATTTTTTAGACACATTTTTCGGACAATTTTCAATAAAGGGGGTAAATGGCATAGTCATTAATAAATCATTAAATATTTCTTTTATAACAATGGAAAAAATACTGTACTAAAACGGATTCAATTTGAGAACAGTTATATTTAACTCTTGAAAACAAAAAGTAAATAGTGCAACAAGTATATATAATTAATAAAATAGATAAAAGGGCTTACTTTTTCCCCCCTTTTATCAAACCAACTCCACAGCAACTAATTTCACTGGGGACCGATTCAGCTTTTAGCGATAGAGTCTGTGTGTAACGTCCAAAACAAAGTTCATTGGAAGGATTGGAAATTGCAAATATATATGTTCACTACCAAAAAAAAAAAAAAAAAAAAAAGGGAAAATCTGAAACCTTTTCAGATTTTAAATACGCACCAAAGTGCTATATATTAAAAGCGTATCATAATTTTTGCATCGTCCCTATTTTCTTCCTTATTCCATAAGGTTGGTAAGTGTATCATTATTCATGAGTGAGCAGTATTTTTCTTCCTTGTTTTATAAAACCCATCTTTGGAATCGAAATTTATCTTGAAATTGCCTACTAAAACTATTTTACAATCTTCGCCAAGTATATTACTACTTCACCGTTTTAAATATTGTTTCGAATGCGCATCATAATCCATGAGTGTGCCATGTTTGTATTTCTTGGGTTGATTTCTACTTTAATGCTACTTAACTCTCGCCAAGGTGGCGATCATTAAACATATACAGCAACAATGACAATTTTTTGTATTTATCTGGCAATTGTAATTTAGAATTAAAATGGCGATTTGGAACAGCCTGTAAATACAGCATTCCGTTACATTTTTATTTATTTTGGGTTGCCAATGAATGTAGTTTTAATAATTAAGTGTCTTCCAATTCCTTAACTAGTGCGTTTATCACTAATTTGCTCACTTTAGTTTTCATGTAGTTGTTTAGGAGAGCGTTGAAACTTGTGCATAACTCCTAGAGACCCATGACTTCAAAGCTCGCCAAAGGGCGGGGAATTTTTAGGTTGGCGAAAGTAGGAGCGTTAAAATAGAATCCACTCTTTCTTGAACCATAAAGCACATCTTTGGAATCCAAATGCATCTTAAAATCTCCTACTTATACTGTTTTAAAATCTTCACCAGACATATTCGAACTATAGGCATATTCCAACTATATCTCGTAGACATTTTAAATACTGTTTGGAATGAGCATCCTAATCCATGAGTGTATCGTGTTTTCCTTCTTTGTTCCATAAAACACTTCTTCGGAATAGAAATCTATATTAAAATCGCCTACCAAAACTGTTTAACAATTTTCGCCAGGCATAGTCAAACTACACTTCACCTTTATAAATACCATTTGAAAAGTGTATCATAATCTATGATGTGTGCCGTATTTGTCTTCACTGTTCTATAAAACACTTCTTCGAAATTAAAATCTATATTTAAATCGCCTACTAAAACTATTTTACAATATTCGCCAGGCGTTTTCTAACTATACTCAAAATATATTTATAATAAATTGTCGGGTTTTGGCACCCAGTTTAGCGATCATTTATCAAAAATTGCAAACCTTGTGCGACTTTCAACATTTTATGAACGCCCCCCCCCCCACTCCACGTTATCTTGGCAAACATGTTAGAGGCAACCATATTTGAACTTGGCAAACATATTTGAAAAGTGACTCGAGTCGCTAATTGTACGAAGAAAATCGTGTCTACACAAAAAGCAAGGTTGAAATTAATAGCACTCTGGTACTAAAAAAAAAGAAACCTCCACAGCCACTGGACATTAGCAGGGCTTGACTGTCAAGAAACATTTGACGGTCAAAAACTGAAGCGGCCGACTTTGATTTTCAAAGGGTCTTTCCAATAATTTAAACAAAACTACATTTTTAATTTAAACAAAACTACTTTTTCCCCCTCAAAGCGCAACTATAAAACCCAAATGATCATTACATTGTAGTATTTTCTCCAGACTAATACTTTATTTAAAATGTACCGATTTGACACGAAAATTACGAAAACTACTTACCTGTACTCATACACAAAACAAGTTAATATTTCACTGCAAGATACAGATATTCGGCTGGTAAAATTCATTTAACTTAACCAAACTTGACACATAGACATCATTTACCTATTTAGCTTAGCTCTTTGTAATCTATTCTTTGCGGCTCATGGTATTTTCCCCCCAACCAGGTAGCGAAAGATTAACAACAGACTTGAAATATAAAACATGATGTTACATACAAAAATTTTTAAAGCTCCCTTCTCTCACAAAGTCATTACGCTTGCGGGAAAAAGTGGTCCTAGTCTATTTAAGTGAACACACATGTGACTGATTTTTGAGTTAACGGGAGATAAAAGGGCCGCGTTCGGCATTTAAATCACTCCAATTTTTCACAGAATCTTAATGGTCATTTAGTGATGACAACATGTTCTTAAGTTTTGTTTGTAGGTCCAGAAAAACGATCATTTTATGCCTTGTTAAAAAGCCGCTTTTCTTGCGGGGTTTGAAATACATTACAATGAAACTGATTGCACTGCACATTTTCTAATTTCTGTAACCTCTCTTCCCTCGGCGCTTTCTTTAATGCTAGCGACCTGTTAAATTTACAGCATTCTGAGCTCAATGTTCGTGTCTTTCCTTGACTCGGACAGAAAATTTAAAATTTTGAAGAGTCCAGTACGTTATTTTTATTTATTTATTTTTTTTTTTTGGGGGGGGGGTGGTATTGTAAATATTTTTAGAAAAGTAATGTGGAAAATGATATTTAATAATTTGAGGAGCTGGAACGAACTTTTAGCGTGATTTCATTAACCAAAAGCTCGGCATAAGCGGGGGACAGGGGCCGATACAAACAAAAATTGGGTCCGTTTTGTGGCCCTATCACAAAATTACAATCGATTTAAACGGAACCCCTTCACAAAAATACAGTCGATTAAAACTGCCCTTCATTGGCATTTTACCCTACATTTTAATGTGTTTCATCAATTAACAAAAAAAGTGACGAAATTCACAAAATTAAGCATTGAAATTCACAAAAATATGCAGTTTTTACAAAAATGGGACTCTGGAAAATATTCCTGGATCGACCCCTGATAAATTATGTAAGATTAATCAGTTCAAGACGTTTTCACGAAAAAAAAGGGGGGGGGTATATAAATTAGGTGAATGTACATATAATATGTACTAAAGAAAACTAATATTCTGAGATATTATCTTAGCTAGACTTTTAAACGAATTTTTTGAAATGCTAGAAAATAGATGTTAGCATATCGTTATAAACAACAGCTGTGAAGGTTCCCCTTGTGTGCGGAACGTTGCTTCTCCGTATTGCTCGGGTGCAACGCTGTTAGTAGGAAGGAAGTAAAAAGGTGATTTGTTGCTGTAATTTTCTAATGCATGTAAATATAAAAGGATTAAAGGTATCGAATACTGACTTAGATAGTACTGGAACTAGAGTTTAATTCTCTCACGACGAACCAACTAGAACGGCCCCCTCGCGTGGAACCATAATTTATTTTGGAGCCCCCTACCAAGTCTGGGGCACGTGCCCCTAGTTGCCCCCCCTGGCAGCAGATATAAATCATAAAATCGCAGACCGTTTTTTGTTCTCTTAAACTGCGTCGCATTTGAATTCGCAATTAGTCGTCTGTCAAGTCCAGTAAGTTGTGCACGATCATAAAAGTGCATTGTCTCTCTGCTATTGACCTTCAAACACCAAAATTAGGTTATTCACTAAAATATAAATGAGAAACTGCACCGGGAGACATTCTAAAAGGAATGCCAAAATCAGTTAGAGTTTCTTGGGATGGGGCGCGGCTCCATGCGAGGGGGCACACGACCATGGGCCCATAAGGGGGGGGCAAGGCACTGTTCAGAATCTCATGGTACAATGGCAAAAACAGAACTAAATTTGTTAAAAGTTTGAAATTTGCCCCCTCTAGAAATTTTTTTTGAAGTTGCCCCCCCTAGGAAAATTACTATAGGCGCCCATGCACACGACACTAATTATGGTTTGCCCCGGGTGACATAATCTCTAATTGCGGCATTGCCTGTGAAAATGACCTTCTTTTGCCCACTATTTACAGCAACAGGTCTTTTTTTCTAACGCTGAAAATTGATTTCAGACAAGTTTAAAATCGCTGCCCCTTGATTTTTGCGTTCCTGAGAAATTATCTAGCTTGGCTATTTGGTAGAAGCTGCCATCGTTCCTGTTCGGTTGAAAAGCTTCTGTGACTCTATTCTTTTGCAGGGGAATTTTTTTTTTCTTTTGAGAATCTGATAGTATATTTTGGTTATAAATGCATGATTTTTGTTCAAAATCATAACTTTGCCCCCTGACTTTTTAGACTAGGGGGGCAATTTTTACAACTGCAGGGGCAATTGCCCCCCCCCAGATTACGCTTATGGCTATAGGCGTCCAGACCGTTTGACAAATCTGGACCAAATTTGGCACACTGGCTAAATAGGACAAGAAAAAGCTAATGCCGTAAAAATGAAATTAATCGGATTAATAGTTTAGTTATCTTATGTTTTGCCCAGTTTTCGGCCTTTTCGTTTCTCGGATTCATCCGGTGAGTGGGAACGAGGGGAGAAAATGGGCGTGGCTTGACGTAACTAAAGGCCGCTGCAGATACCCAGAGACCGTCGCTGGCCGCTTGGCCAATTATCACTTGTAAGCAATAAATTTTTCGCACGAGAAGAAAGCAGGAGATACTCCGGACAGTAGGTAATTGGGGACCGTGGATAATATTGCGGTTTTCACACTTGTGGTTTTCACCCCATCTATTGTTCGGTAGAGGGTCGCAGCGTCCAAACCCGGTCAAATTTCCCCGTTCAAATACATTGTAGCCGCGACAGTCTCTGGGTATCTGCAAAGGCCTTAAAGCGTTACCAAGACAACTGACGGTGTTCAGTTTTTCATTCTCAAGGTCGTTCCTGGCACGCTTCAAACGGTAATCTATCCCATGGGAGGGGGGGAGGCAGGGGTGAAATAGAGACGTTGATTGACTTGGAACAGTACAGCACATGCACTCTCCTGTCAGATATAAACAAACACAAACATGTGGAATTTATTTGAAATCGCTGAATCAGGAGGTATGAGTTACGAGGAAATTTATGATAGTATTTTATACGAATTATCAATTCCTCGAGAAGATAGTTACTAAATAATTAGAGCCACATAAAATATTTATAAATAAATTAAACCCACTGCAAACATTACATGTAAAGAAACTTGAAGTTTTAATAAAATAATTATAAAAACCTGGATGTTTAATTCATCTATAATTATTTTTAAGTTTTTATCTACTGTATATATGCCCAAGGATTTATGTCCAGTGGTTCTTACTGAAATTGAAATAAAAAATAGTTTTAGGAGGTAGGTGGGTATGTTTTAGTGATAAATGCCTATTAGACTACAACAGGTAGAAGGAGAGAAGCCTAGCCACGTCCAATTCCCGGTAACCTCTGTACGCTGGTAAGTCCCCTGTTCCTTTCATTTTTTTCGTTGCAGTTAGAAGTCCCATGTCCTATTTTTAATCATTGCAGCGGGAAGATTCACATTACTTCCCTTTAAAATCTCATACCGTCGTCTGGACTCTTCGTTTTTAGTAGTTGTGTAGATATTACTGATAAATGACTGTTAGAACACAGACAGGTAGAAGAGGAGAAGCCTAGCCATGTCTAATTCCCGGAATTGGTTAATGATCTTTGTTCTGTACGCTATCAGGTGCCGTATTCATTTTTTTTTGGGGGGGGGGCAGCAGGAAGTCCCATGTCCTTTTTTATCATTGCAGGGGGAAGATTCACATTCCAGCCTAGCCACGTCCAATTTCCGATAACCTCTATACGCCACCAGTGCCGTGTTCTTTTTTTTTTGTTTGCAGTAGAAAGGCCCATGTCCTTTTTTCATCATTGCAGCCGAAGGATTTACATTCCTCGCCTTTACAATCTATATTTAAGGTCAATGAGCTTTTCTCTTCCATTGCACGGGCAATCAGTGGCGTAGCTAGGGGGGGGGGCAAGGAGGGACATCTGTCCCCGGGCGCAGCACCAAAGGGGCGCCAAATCGATGTTACGAAATTTGAGAAGAAAAGAAAAGAATTTATTCGTATTTTTATTTGTTGACAGAAAAAGAAAATAAAATAGAACAATCACAAATGAATTTTTTAATAAAGTTGTAATCAAAAATTTCACAATGACTTGTACAGCAAATGTTTGTAGCTATTTCAGAAGATTTTCTTTGGAAATCGAGTTGAGCTTCCCCATTCCTTTTTTCTTCTCTCTTGCGGGCTTCTGTGTTTTTGTGGGATTCAAAATTTCTGTCGTGTAACTGTGTTTTTTATATTTGGCCATTTTTGTCTCTGACTAAATTCCTAGGATGTTCCAGAATTCTTGTTTACAGTATTTTATCAAGGTCAAAACATTACTCAAGTTTTCCCAGTTAACTTTTAGAATGGTCTTGGAGGATTTAGTTTTGGATATTTATGGTGCTACAAATCACTTTTAGCAATGGTAAAAAAAAAAAAAGCCTATATCTGGTTCATCGGTAATAAATAATGGCATTCTCAAACCCAAAATAGCTCTCTTAAATTCAGATCAAGTTTTCCTCAGTTTTTGAGTTCAAAATGGCGCCCCTTGCATATCTTGCTTACTGTGTCGGGGCGCCCCTGTGTACGATCCGCCCGTTTGGTAATTAATAACGCAATATTTCAATACAGCTCTTATTGGTATAATAAAATGTAGTATTATTTCTAATAAGAAAAGAACGTATAAAAAATCCAGCGATCACTTTACTTGTGTAAAATAATTCTTTTTAAAATCTTGTATTTTAGATAAATTTAAACTTGATTTTAACATTCATTAATAAAAATTTATTCTTTATACAATCATTATCAAAAATCAAAGCTGGAATCATTAAAGCTGTAGCCCACAATTCAATGTTCAAATTGAACATGAGGCAAAATATTTTTCAAAATCTCGTGTATGTTTATCTAGAAAGTGGAACAAACCAGTCGTAAATTTTTTGACTCTTCACCTACCTTGTTGCCGGAAGACTACCGACCAGAGGCTTCTGTATTCGTTATGTCTACGCGTAGACCACCTACTATGTACTACCATCCGGTACTTGAGTCATAAATTAACGTTCTGGATACAGTGGCGGCTCGTCCATTTGAGCACATGAGCACGTCAACCCCAAAAGTTAAAATATATAAAATAAACACATTGACAAATTAATTTTTTTAAATATTAAGTATACTTCTAGATTTTTGTGAATTAAAAAGAGTTTTACTCTCTCCTCCCTCCCCCCCACTATTATTAAAATACGCTTATTATAGCTAACGCACTTACTACAACAAAGCCCTTAATCGATCGCTCGTGCGAACGGAAAAATTCCCTTCTGATCCGCTCTCCGAAAACAGAAGCGGAGAGAATTGAGCAAGAAGTACGGCTCTACTGATATCATTCCGTTCGCACATTTTCGGTGTACACAAGGGACTTTTTTTTTTTTTTTTCTGTTATCTCTTCCGGATTTTCCCTCGGTTTGTTACGTTCGGTTAGTTAATCCATTTTTATTTCATATTCTTATTATTTTCTTCATTTCTATCCTTTTTCACTATAATATTTTTTACAGACTAGTGTAAATAATTAAGATGGGAGCAAAAGGAGTGTTTCGGAACAAAAGCAAGGACAATTTTCAATATTATCCTTTGAAGAAAAATTGAAATAAAATGAATCAAGACAGCACCTTTGCTCTTATTTTGGTGACGAAATGTAAGACCAAAGATGACTTGTTTTCTTTCAATTGCGTGCATTGTTTTCTTTTAACTGCTTGAAACGCAAATATATTTTAATTTGTAAGGTGCGTCGTATCTGCATGTTTAATTTTCGACATTTGTTTTGTGACCCTCCATTTAAATAACCCACGAGACGCCACTGTCTGGATGCTCCCTCGTAATTCGAAGACATTTGAGGAGAACTGAATGTCCACATGAGAGTTTTTTTTTTCTCATATGCTTCTACTTGGTCTTTAAGATTGGCTTTCATTCTTTATATAGTAATACTCTGCTGTATTTATCGTTTTAAAAAGTTGCATATTTGTACTGTATAAACTGCTTTAAAGTCTGCGTTTCTGGTTCCCCTCGCCAAGAGAACCTTCCAGTTAAGGTAAGAAATATTGTACTTTTACAGTTTTTTATATTGCTGAATGCTAATTATGATTTTTACTTTCCGAACATGTACCATGTAAGGGAAGTATTGTAATCATGAAAAAATTCGACTTAGAGATTTTGGTGTTTTTACACGTTTGGGCTTCTGAATCCATTTGTGCTATTTTTACGAGATGTATGTATGTATGTGTGTGTGTGTATGTGTGTTTGTGAGTGAACACGATAGCTCCTGAAAGGAGCATTCGATTGAGCTCAAATCGGATATATATGTCATAAACCACCGTCGCAAGACCGGTATTGATTTTGGTGTGTATAGGACTTATAGTTTTTCTACAGGGCTACGACAAAGATTTCTTTTACATTATGGCCTATGGGGGGAATTTCTTGAAAGTGCGCTAGCGTTTAAACGATACATTCGATTGAGCTCAAATTGGGTATACATGTTATAAACCACCGTTGCAAGACTGGTATTGATTTTGGTGTGCATAGGACTTATAGTTTTTCTACAGGGCTACGACAAAGATTTCTTTTACATTATGGCCTATGGGGGGAATTTCTTGAAAGTGCGCTAGCGTTTAAACGATACATTCGATTGAGCTCAAATTCGGTATACATGTTATAAACCACCATCCTAAGACCGGTATTGATTTTGGTGTGTATAGGACTTATAGTTCTCCTAAAAGGCTACGACAAAACGTTCTTTTATGTTATGGCATAATGGCATATGGGGAGAAATTCTTGAAAGTGCGCAAGCGTTTAAACGGTGCATTCGATTGAGTTTCAATTTGGTATATATGTTTGAATTATTCATCGATTAAAATTTATTTAAGTGCTTGGTAATGATCTTAATCGTAAGTGTTCGGAAAGTCGAGTAGAGTCACTCCAGATTTTTTGAAATAAAAATGCGTGCTTAAAATTTTTTCGTGCTTCTTTTAATTATATGTTTACAAGTAATAATACAAGTTTTGAGCATCTTTAAAAAAAAAAAAAATTGGTTTATATCGGAAACTGAGCCGACCGGATTTTATGGTGGGTAAAGCACCGTACTACGGTTTCGGGTTCAACTCCCGGCGGTCGGGGTTTGATCCACGACTGGGCACGGTTGTCATTTGTCCGTCCCTTCATAGGGGGCAACGTTGGTCCACCTACTAAGTGCCTCCATAATAAAGTGGCCAACAATTCCGGCCCGCTGTGGCCAAAGCCTTCCAAGGCAGCGGCCGGCCATTGAAAAAAAAAAAAAAAATTGGTTTATATCAGAAACTGAGCCGACCGGATTTTATGGTGGGTAAAGCACCGTACTACGGTTTCGGGTTCAACTCCCGGCGGTCGGGGTTTGATCCACGACTGGGCACGGTTGTCATTTGTCCGTCCCTTCATAGGGGGCAACGTTGGTCCACCTACTAAGTGCCTCCATAATAAAGTGGCCAACAATTCCGGCCCGCTGTGGCCAAAGCCTTCCAAGGCAGCGGCCGGCCATTGAAAAAAAAAAAAAATTGGTTTATATCAGAAACTGAGCCGACCGGATTTTATGGTGGGTAAAGCACCGTACTACGGTTTCGGGTTCAACTCCCGGCGGTCGGGGTTTGATCCACGACTGGGCACGGTTGTCATTTGTCCGTCCCTTCATAGGGGGCAACGTTGGTCCACCTACTAAGTGCCTCCATAATAAAGTGGCCAACAATTCCGGCCCGCTGTGGCCAAAGCCTTCCAAGGCAGCGGCCGGCCATTGAAAAAAAAAAAAAAAAAAAAATCAGAAACTGGAAAATTCAAAATGTCTTATATTTCAAATGCCAGCAATTTTTTTTTTTTAAATGCCCGAAAAAAAATCATTTTGATCCGTTTGGTAATCGGGTCAGTAAAATATTCGAACTGTAGAAAATGAATGCCATCATACATACATTCATTATTAGCTGGTGTGCAATCTATCGAGCTGCAAATCGCTAGACGAGATGCATGGTAAAGCAAGTATAAATTAGTGTTGACCTGACATAAATATTAAATGCAGTTCATTCAACTGCTGAAGAAGAAAAAACATTTTTGTATCACTGACGTATGCCTACCCCCCCCCCCAATGGTGGGAACTAAAGTCCCCCCTTGAAGGTGGAGAGTTAAAAGGGAAATTTTTTTTTAAATAGAAAATTGTCAGTTAATGAATTAAAATATTTTATTCATAAAACTTGTCCCCAGATTATTCCTATCACATTTTTACCCCCCCCCCCAAAATGCCTTTAAATAAATACTTGCATTTAGTATAGTAAGTATATGAAGTGCAGTTGAACTCGATTACAAAGTAAATGAAAATACCAGATCACTATTAATAACCCTACATAACGAATTACGTTGATAATGGACTTCCAAGGGTAAATGGTATGGCGTTCTATGGACAAATGGTACAGAAGGTTTTAACGTTAAAAGAAAGTAGCTATAATCAGAAAACAAGCCAAAATGCAATCAAGAAAGGAAAGGGGGAATTGAACGTATTTTAAATAATTACATCTTTTTTTTATTTAAATTTTTTCTAATTTTCAGATATTACAGTTTTTGTGAAGCACTTTTATGGATTTGCCTCCTCCCCCCCCCTTTTTTTGGGGGGGGGGGCGCAAAATCTTCAGTTGTCCCCGGGCGCTGGTAACCCTAGCTACGCCTTTGCGGGCAATGCCGGGACACGCTGTTAGTAGTTAAATATTAAAGATAGCTAATGAACACTGTGGAGAAATTGATCCAAATATTGTGAACAGTATTCAGGAATTTAATCTTCAAGTAAAAGATCTTACAAAACTCAAAAACAGTACCAATTGCCTTCGACACTATACAAAATAATTCAGGTATCATAGCATATGAGTGCTATATAAGATAAGGGTGTGAACTTCTAAAAAATCATGATTTAAAACTTCATTATACTCAAAAGTACAGATAAAATTTGAATTGTAACTATTATACTAACTGAACTATAACTACAATAACTATTCTGCCGTGCTATACTTCCTTTTTTTTCCAGGTTTTTTCTTATTAGTGGCAAAAACGTGCCAAACTTGCATTTTCCCCCTTTCTAATGGCCGGGTCAGCAGCCTACTGGAGGCTTGACCACTATAAGGGCCATAGATGATGGTCAAGGGGATGCCTATTGGACAGGCCAATGCTGTCCCTTATGAGAAGCCTCCTAATTTAGAACCAGTTCCAGATGAGAGACCTCGGATGAGTGAAATCTGCAGCCCCAGAGGTATTGTTTTTACATGAAAGACATTGAATCCATGAACAGATTATGTGTGCGCCAACTTCCACTAGTGTACATGGACCCATAGAAGCCCTGACAAGAGAGGTTTTCACCCTCCCAAATACTGGCCAAGCCAGTGTTACTTCACTTTCCGTGTTCTTATGGGAACAGAGCTTAGTGAACAAGCCCTTGCAGGACAAAAACTTGCATGTACATTTAATTACTTTTATTTGATGAGTAAATCGGGCAAAACTTTATTGTTATTTGCAATGTCAAGTAAAATGTCATCTTAACAATTGACACCATTCATTCAATCGTTTCACTAATATGACGAATGCTACATTATGCTTCAACTAAAATTAAGGCATATAACCCCCCCCCTCTCCCCACCAAAAAAAAAAATTGAATTTAAAAGTCACCGTCTATTATTTTATTTTTCTCACTGCAATTTGGGCATGCTATATTTTTAAAAGCATTTTCTTATTATAACAATTTTAAGGCATTATTGGAATGGTCTGGTACGATTGAAGTCTTGATAAAGGTCTATAAATAGTTATGTTTGAAGTTTCAGTTCTCTTTTGAAGTGAGGTGCGGATCGTGTAGTCGACCAACGATTACCGGCACCTCACTTGAGCTTCCATTACAGTTGCTCTAATGTGTATTTTGTGTTTCTAATGTGTTCTACAAAGCTCATTGCAATTTTAATAATTATAAATATAGTTTTAATATGGAACCATTATTCAACATACAATGTAGCTAGCACATGTGTCGCAACCTTGCAGGTTGCTGTCTTATCTAGGCCATTCAGAGCACCGGCTCATGCAGCCTACATGACCACCGCCCTTCGGACTATCGCCCGACGGCTCAGTCCATCTCTGTATGCGAGTAACCACAGTATTAAAATATGAGCAGAATCACTGATTACATATTCCTTATTAGCACCAGAGTGCTATTAATTTCTCCCAGGTTTTTTTGTGTAGACACTTTTTCCTACAATTAACGCGTCGAGTCACTTTTCAAATGTCTGTTTTTTTAAATGAATTGTGTAGGGGTTTTTTATAAATATATTTCGAGTATAGCTAGAAAACACCTGGCGAATATTGTAAAATAGTTTTAGTAGGCGATTTTAAAATAGATTTTAAATCCGAAGAAGTGTTTTATAGAACAGCGAAGACAAATACGTACACTGATAGATTATGATACACTTTTCTAATGGTATTTATAAAGGTGAAGTATAGTTTGACTATACCAGGAGAAAATTGTTTAACAGTTTTGGTAGGCGATTTCAATATAGATTTCTATTCCGAAGAAGCGTTTTATGGAACACGGCAGGAAAACACACACTCATGGATTATGATGCCCATTCCAAACAGCATTTAAAATGTCTATGGGATATAGTTGGAATATGCCTGGAGAAGATTGTAAAACAGATTCAGTAGGCAATTTTTAGATAGATTTCGATTCCAAAGATGTATTTTACGGTACAAGCAAGAGTTGATTCCTATTTTAACGCCCCCGCTCTCGCCAACCTAAAAAATCGCCGCACTTTGCAGTCATAGGTATCTAGGACTTATGCACAAGTTTCAACGCTCCCAAAAGAACTAGATGAAAACTACAGTGAACAAATTAGCGATAAACGCCCCAGTTAAGGAATTTGAAGACAATTATTAAAACTACATTAATTGGCAACCAGGGCCCGATCATCACAATATTGGGCCCAGGGCAAACACAAATTTTTGGGCCTTTGCACCGGACCATAAATATTTTACGGGAAATTGCACGAAAACTGTATTATGCTAAGTTATTTTAGATACATAGAGCTACTTAAATATACTGTTTGTTTAAACACTAAATATAAATACAGTGCGCACCGGTTATAACGAACCTGGGATATAACGTACTATCGGTTATAACGTACCTAGAAGCTAGGTCCCGATTGAAGTCCTATATTTATAATGTTATTTAACTTCGCATAAAACGTACTTAACAAAAGTACATACTACGGCTATAACGTACTTTTCATACCAAAGCCAAAAATAAAATTTTGCTTTTCTTAAGAATTTTATTTCCTAGTTCTCGGAAATTTCAGTACCTTCAAAAACGCTCATTGTCAGTTTTCAGATTCTCTAGCGAGATGAATAGTGTATGAATGAAGGGAGCGATCTTATCTTTTTCGCCTGCTAGGTAGGGCTAAGAACAAGACCATGTTTTTTATTTGTCATTCATCAATGTAATGCCTCCTGAAAAGCCCTATCTGTTATGATTCTGATAATAGTGAAGAAGAAACAGAGGAGACTATACCACGCATACCCGACACATTAAATGCTGCAAAACCATTATCACGATTTTTTTAATGCCGCAGTGATGATGCTGAGACTCTACAAAGGTCTATTATGGATATCCAAAACAGTATTTTTAAAGTAGTATCTGCCCATTTAAAACAAAAGAAAATTACAGATTATTTATCTCAATAAATATTGTAAGTAATAAATAATTTTCTCTGTCTCAGTGGCGCCGACTACGTGGGTGCTCCGGGGCTGAAGCACCCACTGAAAAAATTCTGTGGGTGCTCCGCACCCACAGAAATTTTAGTGCCAAGTCATACTTAGAAGTTCGCAGAAAGGGCTAGGAAAAGACGTTTATGTGGGTGCTTCGGGCTTATAAAAAAATTACGTTGGATGCTGAGCACCAGCAATCGTCTGATAACCCCAACACAGTGATCTACACTCAAGGAGGGTTCCCCCCGCCCCAACTATGCCATTACATAATATGAATATTTGCAAAGCATACTGAACTTTTTGCATTATTTCAGCACTAAAATGCTTTATTTGCTTAATTGTGTGATATTTTAAAAGTTGAAAAGAAAATCTTTAATGAGGCCAAATACATGTGGGTGCTTCGGCATAGACGTCCATATGAGTACTTTAAGAGGTGGAGGGAGGAGGGAGGGGTTATTTCTTGCATTTGTAAGGTCATCGGCAATCGCGCTTTCAAACATTTTAGTACTGAAATAGTGAAAAAAAGGTTAGCTAATATAAAAATGTTCACTATACCGACGGCTAGAGGGAGGGACCCGAGCCCCCAGCTACTTTCCTATATGAGCACCCATGTCCTTTATAATTCAGATGCGCATGAGGAACTTCGATGAGACAATCACTGGCGTAACTATAGGGTGATAGAACGGGCAAAAGCCACGGTCCCCCGGCCGGAGGGGGAGCCTTTCCCAAATAGAAAGCTAGAAAAAGTGAACTGCAACATGTTGGTTGAGATTCTGTACAATGAGGAAGGACCCTATCCAATGAATTCATTACGGGCCCTAACGGTATAGTCACGCCACTGATGCCGACGAGTGCTTTGCAACTGCATAATTCGAAAATAAAATTTTAGTGAGGGACGGTTTTTTTTTTTATGTAGTATGTCAGATCTCAAACACCCACAGAAAAGTTTCCGTGGGTGCTAAATACTTGCATGTATTTAAAGGAAGTGCTTAATTTGCATGGGAGCTCAGCTCCACTACTTCTTTTTTCTCGGTGAAATTTTACACTAAATTTAAAATTTTAATTACCATCGTAATTGTTTCTATTGATATTAATTTTATTACATTGCAAACTAATACAGAGATAACAAAAATGCACTTAATAATACCTTAAATTAGGTAATTAATTTTGTAAATTGCAATACAAAAAATTAGGGCTCTTGCACTTTTTTGGATAGAAATTAAACCCTGTTTAAAGGCAACTGAATGACAGCTACTTTCAGCTTATCGCTGTAGTTCGAAAAAAAAAAAAAAAAAAACATGAAATTTTGGTACACAAATACAAAAAAAATTAATTATGTCAAGTTCAAATTTTTAGGATGTATGTTTTAGAAACTGCACTATACACTGAAATAAACAATAAACCTGTATCATTTATGAAACTTTTAGAAAAAATTCTTAAAAATCGAAAATTTTAAAGAACGTGTTATTCTTTATTTCGGTATGTAGTGCAGCTTATAAAGAATCATCCTAATTTTTTTCGAATCCTTGGTGCGATAGTTTACTTTAATTTGTGTACTAAGACCGTTATGCAGATTTTGTTTCTTCGGCATACACCCTTATGTGCCTCGGAACTGGAATAATTATAAAAAAATTCCAATAAGTAGTAACTTAGCACATACTCTAAAATTTTAAAAAGTGCATGGAAAAAAAAAATCCAAACAGGTAATATTTTTGCCTACTTAAAATAATAATAATTATTATAATAGTTTCTCATATGAGTACTAATTTAGAGGTGTATGGGGGGGGGTCATCTTAACTTTCAGACATTTTAGCATGAAAATAATACTTAGAAGTTCAGTAAGCTGTAAAAATGTTCGCTTGTCTGTGCCGATGACTAGGCGGGCTCAAATCTCAATCCCCCACTGCCACTTGCTTTCCTATCTGGCGCCCATGGAAATAATGTCTTTCTAAAATTCAAAGCTTTTTCACAATGTGATGTGCGACTCCCTACAGCCCCACAGGCAATGCCTTTGTCCACTGCAGCCGAAGTCCTATGTGCCCCCCCCACCTTTCTGGTCATAGAAGTACAATAGGGACGTCCCCTTGAATTCTGTGTTTCTGGTCCCGGTCAGAACAAAGTCTTTGTTCTGACCCACAGACCTCATCCCAGAATCCTCGTCCTCCATGGGAAAATGTATGAATACAATGAGACTGTGTTAGCCCAAGAGTACCGGAAAACGGAGAATTTGAGACAAAGCCGCTGGCTACAATCAGAAGAAAGTTGACGTGGGAAAGATAACACAGGAGTTAGGTGAAAGACTCATTCCCATTATGGAAATGTTTTGAGATAGTTCTATTAATATTACTGCAGGATTCCGAAGTGAGTAGGTATAATTGTTTTTATTGTAAATAGAGAACATCAAGGTCTGTCTGCTTACAAGCACCTAATATACAACACTTTGTATGTCTCTGAATGAAAAAAGATGCCCATTCATCAAAAAGTGTCGGCGCTTTGGTGTTAAATTGAATGAGACTGAGGCGAGGCTTCTAAGGTATAAAGTTTATGTCACTTTCTTCTAAAGTCTCAATTTCCTTTTCTTATTTTTGAATGATTTTAGTGCTCAGTTATTTATTGAAAAGGATATGGAACAGATTGTGGTCTACACTAACATTTCGAGATGCCTTCCGTTTCATTTTCTGCGAATATTTTGTTCAATTTTTGTTCTTGTTTGACAAAGCGTAATTAGGTACTATTTGCTTTGATCTAGACCAATGCTGTTTTTTAAAATTATACTGAAATCATGGGCGCATGAACAAACATTACTGAAATGTATGTCTCTCGTAATTTTGCAAATTTGACCACTTTGTGGTAGGGGGTAAAATATCTCTACCTCAGGAGGATGCTCAAAATCATGCCTGGAGGTTATATGCCACGATTCAAAATATTTTTTTAATAATTATTAACTCTTAAGATAAACAACTTTTTTTGTTTTGCTTTATTTTTCTGTTTGCATTTAAATAGTTACCAATCTTTTTTATGTGGTCCTACACACATTTCAACATAGAAAACGTTGCATTAATTCATTCTGCGGAAACTACCTAGTTTTATTTTAAAGGTATAATTTTTTTAATTTGTTGGGGGAAAAAAAAAGAAAAGAAAATAGACAAGGCTTAGCTGCAGCTGTGTATAGGGGTACAAAAATGTAAAAAAAAAAAAAAAAAAAAAAAAAGGAAATGAATGAGCTGAGAAACAATACTATGAATAACATTTTTTGAAAACTCTGAGGATTTCAGACAGGGATGAGATAGATTAAACAAGAATTTAAAAAAAAAAATGATCGTAAATTGTTACATTCGAAAACTGAATCACTTTTTATACAAAATTCCCATTTACATGACAAGAAATTTGACTGATAGTGATATTATTGTTGCATGTTTTTTCCCCCAATAAACGTAGTAATTCACTTTTCTTTTGCTTTGAAATTTATAATGATTAGTTAAAACCAATCAAAATTCTACCGCTAAAAAAGTGAAATAGTGTAATACACCTCTTTCAGGTATGATTTATTACAAGTGCAAAGGGGGTGTGCTCCCAGGAATCCTCGAATTTTGACAGAGAATTTGCGTAAGGCAAACAAATTTAAGGTGACTCCAGCACAAGCAGATTTTTCTAAAAGAAGGGCATTTCATCAGAAATACTTCATTACTTTAAAAAGAATCTTGATTTTAACTGGTTTGCTGTTATCGTTACTAAGACACAACGGTGGAGACTTTCATTCTATTCCCAGCATTGCTTCACCGTAGTACAGATAACCGGATGCCAAAATTCACACTACTCTCTTAAATTAAACTTTGAATGTCGTCGTCAGCGCTGGGGTAAAAAAACACGCAATTTTGGTATATAAATACAAAAAAGAAAACTAATTATCTCAAGCACTTCACAAATTTTAGGATGTATGTTCACAAGCTGTACTAAACACCGGAATAAACGAAAAATTTTGCAGAATGGCCACTCTCAGAAATATTTTGTTGTGCAGTTCCACGTTTAAGATTTTTTTCTGAAAGTTTTCGAATTTATTGCAGTGTGTAGTGCAGCTTGTAAAGAATCATCCTGGATTTTTTCGAATCCTTGGTGCAGTTAGTTTATTTTAATTTGTGTACCAAAACCGTGAGGCAGATATCGTTTCTCTTCTCAGATATTGGATATTTTATGTGGAGCTAAAATGATTATTTGTATTACCTATTTCCCCCTGGTAAAAATGTGCACGAAAAGTCAAATGATTGAGTAGTTACGAGCAAGGAAGAAAATAATAATAGGAAAAGATTGAAGAGTAGTTGGAAAAGATTCCATAAAGTTGGAAAGTGTATCGTTATTCATGAGTGTGCCGTATTTTTCTTCCTTGTTCCATAAAAACCCATCTTCGGAATCGAAATCTATCTTAAAATCACCTACTAAAACTATTTTACAATCTTAGCCAAGTACATTCCAATTATACTCCCCCTTTGAAGTAAATTGTCGCGTTTTGGCACCTATAACTTAGACATCCTTTATCAAAAATTAAAACCTTGTACGACTTTCACCATTTTATTAACCCCCCCCCCCCCATGGACTTTTAGGGCAACCACATAAATTTTGTAAAGTCGTCGCCTCTGCGTCTGTCTAATTTAAATTTTAAAAAATCAGACCTGTTTAAAACACATTTTAGAATGAAATTATGAGCCCACTTTTTTTAAATGTAATATTAAATCTTACCGCGGTACTTTTTATAACGTACTTCGGCTATAACGTACTACTTTTTTAGGTCTCGTGAGAGTACGTTATAACCGGTGTCTATTGTACATAGCAATAAATATTAAAGGATTTTTGTATACATAAATAGCATGTATTTATGAAAGGAAATGCAAAACTTGCCTAACATTATAGGGGGCTTCAAATTCTGTCACCTCTGCATATCAATATTTGTATAGACGAGTTATCATTGCCTAGCTGAAGTTAATAGGGAGTTAAAGCAACCCAGTTTCATTCACGGTAAGGTTAATGTTAAATGTCACCAGATATTACAGTGCTTGCTTGCATAAACAGAAATTTTTAAATGTACATTTGCAGGATAATGTCGAGTGATTTTTAAGTTAATTTTTTAACAAATGAAAATTTTTTATCAAACATAAATTTTTTGAAAAATACAACATTTTTGGGCCCTTGAAATTGGTGGGCCCAGGGCAAATGCCCAGGTTGCCCTGCCGATAAATGGGCCCTGTTGGCAACCCAAAATAAATAAAAATGTAACAGAATGCTTTACTTACATGTTGTTCCAAATTGCCATATTTAGGGCCGGATTCAAACGAAACAGAGTTCTATCGTTTCCCGTTGCGATCGCGGAAATTTTCGACTGATTCCTATGTTTCCTATTCAAGTGAAACCTGTCTATCGCTTTTGGATCACGTGACACTGCGATTGGTGTTTTGCTATCGCTTTTTCAAAAGCGATCGTTTTCGAGAACATGGCGGATCGATCGGCGGATGGTTGATTAGAAGATTACAACAACAACGAAGACTCGTTATTTAAAATTACGAAGCAATCCGTTGGAATTATCAGACAGGGAATTCTGCAAAAGATTTAGGCCTGCGGAAAGCTGAATTTCCTCGCAGAACAGAATATCTGTAGGGTTTATTTTCAGTCGGCCTTTGAGTTCTACTCTAGCAGGCACTACGATGCAGGCGCCATCTGTAGTCCTTTTTTTAAATCGTTTATTGCTCGATAAATGTTTGATATTTGAAACAGCGCGAAAAAATACATTAACGAATAATTTCTCGCTAAAATAAGCATCCTAGCAACCCTCCTAAACAAATACAAATATTCATATCATTATATTAAGGATGTCTTTGATTGTTAATTATATATCAGAACATGAAATATATAGTAATTCTACCCCTCCATTATAATTATAAACAGCTTCTCTGCTACAGAAAAATAAAATATAGAAGGCAAACTAGAGAACAATTATTATTCGATAATTCGACATGATAATTATGACGAACAATACTAGTATCAATAATTTTCTAAAAAAAAAATCTTCATAAATTAAAAATGCGTTTCCATGATTATAAACATACAAAATATATTAACCTAAACCAGTTAAAATTTTAAAACATTAACCTACAATACTGTTGGGGAAAAAGCTCAAACATAAATAAATAGTTAGTCGTCGCCATTAAGTTAAAAAAAATTTTCCACAGAAAGATGAGATTTTTTTATTGGTTAAGAGCGACTTTCTACGTCACCGGAAGTTGCGTTTTCACTCTGTGGCGATAAAGTTTCGATCTAGCAAACCTGTAAAATCGATCGCCTATTTTGTTTCACTTTGAATACACTTTTGCGATCGCTTGTAAAAGCGATCGAACTTCCAGAGAGAAAACGATCGTTTTGGAGACGACCGATCGCGTTTCATTTGAATCGGGCCCTAATTCTAAATTACGATTGCCACATAAATACAAAAAATAGTCATGGTAGCTCCATATGTTTAATGATCACCACTTAGCGAGAGTTGGGGCATTAAAGGAGCAGTCATACCAGAAAGAGAAACACGGCACACTTATGGATTATAATGGACATTCGAAACAATGTTTAAAACGGTGAAGTATAGTTGTAATATACTTGGCAACGATTGTAAAATAGTTTTAGTAGGCGATTTTAAGATAGATTTCGATTCCAAAGATGGGTTTTATGAAACAAGGAAGCAAAATACGGCACAGTCATGAATAATGTTACACTTTCCAACTTAATGGAATAAGGAAGAAAAATAGGGACGACGCATAAACTATGATACGCTTTTAATATATAGCAGTTTGGTGCGTATTTAAAATCTGAAAGTGTTTCAGATTTTCTTCCTTTTTTAATCTACTTTTCTCTCCTTTATATTTCAAATATTTAAGAGTGTTATACGTGCAAGGAGGTTGAAAGGAAAAGGGTTGAAGGCATAGCCCCCCTCCCTCCCCCCAAACAGGAAAAAAAAACAAAAATGATGCATTTTTGATTTATTTATTATTTAATCATCCAACTAGTCAAAGAATAAAAGTATTTAAGCTTTAGAAATTGGTAGGTACTTATAGTTTTTAACTATTTTATTTTTCTTTCAATTATGTAAAAAAGGTTTTCTTTTGCATGATAAATTCCATAGAACATTTGCATGTCTTTCCACAAAGACCTTTGCTAGTGATCATTTCTCCTTCTCCCCAAAGTGCAACTTTTCAGAATCTCCATACATTTAGTATTCAATGTTCTTTATGCTTTCTGGACAGTCAGAATTTTTACTGTACATGATTTAAAATAAAAACAACAGGTTTTTAGTACTTTTATGCATTACTTATTTATTCTATATGGAGTGTTTCGTTTCTTGTTATTTTTAAGTTTTGCCAAAATAGTCAGCTTTGCAGATAAATGAATTCATACACTTTTTTTACTTTGCATATCACCAATCTAAAATATTTTGAAACGGATTTACTTCTTCAGAAATTAGTTAACATGGTTTGAGATACTATTATACATAAAGGTATAGAAATTTAAAATACAGAAAATTTAACTTGTGTGGCAGGAAAAGAGAGCATTTCTTAACACACTATTAAAATTTTCACAATCCCCCCCCCTTCCCAGGTTATTCTGTCAAACTTGGGAAAGACAAAGTATGTAAAGAGAAAACTACAAAATGGCTGTTAACTTTTCTTTCTCTCCCTTCCCTCATTCAAGAGAAAACTTATAAAACCATCACCTACTGACACTTACAGCGCAAGGACAGTTTAGAAAGCTGTATTCAAATTAAAGAGAACATATTATGCTTTGTAATAATAAATTACAAAGAGAATATTTATTATTTATATTCTAGCAACATATGTGAGATTATAGCAGGAATCTGAAAGCATGGAAGAATCAATCATCCCAAGGGAAGACTGAATTTTTAAATCTGGAAGAGTTTGCAGCTATGCAATACTGTGGAATTTGCAAAGTATTCCCTGGTGTACAAAAAATATAGAATTATCTTTTAAAGTATAGGGTCTCTAGAATGTTTTTTTACACTTAACAAATATAGCATAGCTGCCATACTTGGAGAATGAAAATTAGGGAGATTTAAAAAATCCCCAGTTAACAATAAAAAAAAAAAAAAAACATCCATGCATAAGTTTAATATGAAGACATAAACGTGGATTAAACAGATGCTTGACACTTAAATTACAGATGAAAATGTTTTATGCAAATTAAAAAGAAATTGATTATTGTCATCTAGAACAACACAATATGCAAATCTTTTAGAATATTTAAGAGTTCTACCTTAAGCCCATTTCACACTTTCTCCTACGTTCAATCTGCTTACTAAACTAGTTTGACTTGAAAAGGGATAATCTGCAATGTAACTGCAGCCTCTACAATTCTTTGCCTGTGATTTTTCTTTGTGGGAGAAATTGAACAAGTTGAATGAAATGCCCGATTTTCTTCAAACCTGCTGGGAAAAGTTGCATATGCTGATGAACATACATATCGCATGAGGCTTTTCACCCAACCGTTGTGGAAAACAGTAGAACAAAAGTGTTGTCTGAATTGAAGATCGAGAAGGTGTGAGTTGGGCTTAATACATCGCTTATGATGCCATTGGAAATATCAGATTTTGGCCAATAGCAAAGCTTCTTCAATTACTGCATTTAGTGTTTAATGAGTTCCTGAAAATTTCATCAAAAACTGAGGATTAGTTAAATCATCGGATGATTTTTGAAAAATTTGAGATTTATAAATTTTTCAGGAGTTTGATATATTCTGTGGAGTCTACCAAAAAACTGGTGGTATGGCAGTTATGAATATAGTAATTAAAGAAAATATAGGATGGCTTTGATTCCTGCATACATTTATTTCATTTTGTATGAAACAGATTAATGTCACTAAAATATGCTTTAAACAATGGCTACCCATAGAGCATATATTGATATTCTTTATGGGTGCTCCTTTAAAAGAGCTATAAATGCTGCACGGCGATAAAATATAATAAATGGCATAGCAACTAATGAATATTTATGTCAGCTAGAGCATAACAAATGGATAAACACTTTTCAACTTGTTGAAAAATGAAAATCTGCAACATTATTTTAAGAGCTGCAATTTTTAACAGTTCTAGAAAATATATGTATTCCCTCCCCTACCCTGATTATTACTACCATTAATATTTTAATTTCTTTTTTATACACAGGCAGTAATGCTGCAAGGGATACAGCTTTTCTGGAAGTATGAATGTCCTATTATTACAGGAGGTGGGGGGGGGTTTAGTCCTCTCTATTATACTAGCACGCACATTAATAAACCTATGTATGATATTACAGTTAGACAATCCAATGTATTCTAAAAGAAACTACATTCTTTTAAAAGGAAATATGAATATTTAAAAAATAAGAGTTATAGTAATGCTAAGATTTGTACCAGCTTTTGAATTATAAAAATTTGTGCTTAATTACTCTAAACACATAAAGAATACATATAACAAAAAATAAGCAAATAAAACTTTATTAATTTCATATAAAAACCAAAAGTGAAAACCAAAACATAATGCAGATGAAACAATACATTCCCCTGAATGCATAAAGTATACAATCTTATTTACAGTTTTCCCTCAAACATAAAGAAAAAATTTATTATTTTACAGAGTAGTCAAAAAACTATAGAAATGCATATTTTTGACAGACACACACCTTTATATAGCCCAAATTAACAGATACATCAAATAAAGTGGCATGCAAATTAAATCATTAAAGTTTTAAATGTTACAAACACTGCACAAAATATCCATCTACTATTTAGGTAAAGTGTAGAAGATAACTGCAAAACCTTAAGTGATTTAAAAAGTAGGATAAGCTATCCAGTAAATTACTAAGGAATTTATTCAGCTAGCTTGCTCTGTTATTCAGGCAGTAGCCATTTGCATTATCCAAATAGCAACACCCTACTTTTGGGAACTCTCAATTAAAAAGGGCAGAGCAACAAATTTTCTAATAACTAAAATCGCACACTATTTCTTTTGAATAAGGAATTCACAGGATTTGTAGAAGCATAGTTTTAAAAAATTACAAATAACATTCAAGAGAGAGCAGCTTTTCCCTAAAGATTAAACATAATTAAATTTACCTTACGTATTGTACTTTAGCCAAAATAATATTTGGGGCAACACCAAAATTTATGAACTTGACTATTTTGTAGAATGCATCATTCATTATTTTTAGTTATCATTTATTTTTAGTCTTTCAGCACACACTAGAAAAAGTTTAAACATATACCAATATCTATTTCTCCCTCCCAAACCTTGGAAAATAGCAAAACCTTTTCAAATAGTACTAATAATCTTTTACATTTTTTTCTTTTTAAGAATTTAAATATACTGAAATGGAGACGTAAGAAAAAGTACAATAGACTGACAAAATGAAAAATACTTTTTTAGATTATTTTATTGATTTTCACACATACTTTTACAAATCCTGAGTTTTACTAATTTTTAAATGCAACAATGTGATCTGATGAACATATGTACAAGAAGTTATGATCGAAACATCTTTGTCATAAAAACCTATAAGGCTTCTGGCAATTGAAAAGTGCATAATTATAGCTGTCAACCAGAAAGGCAGAAAAGAAAAAAAGGATTTTTTCTTACCTCTCTTACAACTATAGCTAAACCATAACAGTTGGCCGCTAAAAAATAAATCTTAAATTTTAATTAGTAACTATCAATGATGAAGTAAGATCCAAAAATACTTTTCAAGAGCAAAAT
Source organism: Cheiracanthium punctorium (assembly GCA_038373885.1). Classification (NCBI taxonomy): domain Eukaryota; kingdom Metazoa; phylum Arthropoda; class Arachnida; order Araneae; family Cheiracanthiidae; genus Cheiracanthium; species Cheiracanthium punctorium. The sequence continues at coordinate 98,919 of JAWZYV010013735.1, read as the reverse complement.
TTCAGTGTTTCAGTAATTTCAAAAGTAACATTGAAGGACTTGGGGTTAAAACTTAAATTGCCATTCATTTATAAGTTTTTTTTTTTTTTTAAAGGTCTAATGAAAATCCAAATAAACTTCGTGTTTCAGAAACTCAAATTAAAGCTTCTTTCCCTTGCAACCACTTCATTCTCAAGATTTTCAGAGAAGATGCAAAAATAAAATATGTTTTGGTTTTCTTACTTTCATGAGGTATCTGGAATTCAACAATCAAAAGTCTTAACATCACAACTAATCTTTTTGATTAAATATAATAAAATCTTAATAAATATTAATAATCAATAAATATTTCATTTATACACATAATCAACAACTTTTATAAGTCATTACAATAGCAAGTTTTATTTCTAAACATTAGGCACATGAAATATTTCTACTGTTATAGTCAAGGATTTCAAAATTCACCGAGATGATAATCTCAGATGTCATAACTAAATTCATTTATTTACAGAAATCCAAGTACAAAATAAGAAAATCCACACATAAAAACAAAAGCACACTAGAAAAATACAAAAACAGAATATTTTTACATGAACAATATATACAAATTGTTTGGATTCTCTCCCCCCCCCCTTTTCACTCTTGAAACATTTTCAGATGTAACTAATAAAATATTCAGTAAAATTTATAGTAATCTCAAGAAAAATATCAATTATAGTTTATTACATGGATGCAACATGTATGACAAGATGAAATAAAGTATACTTGTATTCAATGAAGTTCTAGGTTGTAACAAACAAACAAACAAAAACAAAAAAAAAGGCAGGGGACTTGCTTAAATAATCCAGTATTTATCAATTACTATAAAATATTTACACACATTATCTAACTTTTTTTTTTTTTTTTAATAAGTGTACATATTACACATCTTTAAAAATTGTAAAACCAACTCTTGCATTAATAGAAGCTTAGAATATTAGTGTTTAAAAAAAATAAATAAATAAATAAAATAAATCAACTAACCTCATCCCTTCCTTAGGGTAACTTTAAACTGAAACTGATCTCGTTTGCATTCTCAATTTTCAAATCTAAGGTCTTTAGGTAACTTTAGCCTATGAGTCAATGTTTTCTTTTTAGTATTTTGATATTTATTAATACCGCTTAATCCTAAGTTATAAATAAAATACATTTCAAAAGAAAAGTTAATTTGGTTGTGCTTCAAATACTTATTATTTGCAAAAGGCTTCAATTAGAAAGTTCAAACGGAAGAGGCGAATTAAAATCAAGGATTAAAAAAATTACAAGTATTTATATATTTGGTGGGGGATAAGTTTTATAAGAAATAAAAAGTCTGTTTCATTTAAAGCTTTTCCAGGTATTTTAGAGGAGATAATGCAAATCAATTTCTTGATATGATAGGTAATTTTAATCTACAAAAAATAAACCCTCTAATTTCACAAAATTATCTGTTACGATCCATTGCGGAAAAATACATGATTTCTAGCACCACTAACAGTTTTTCTTTCAAATGTGAAAAAAGTATGTGTGTGTATTTATTTAAATATTCTAAAATATTCTGGATATATTTGAAATTTGTGGGATACAGATAGAATATGTGTTAAGAGCATGGAATTAATTTTGAGGTATGAGTCCCCCCCCCCCTTCTCCCTGTTCTCTCAGTACCAATAAACCCTTCTCTTCTGAAATTACAAAAATAAAGTTAATAATAAAAAAATCTTGGTTTCAGCAATTTATATGACAGACAAACAATCCAGAACACTACATATTGAAATTTTATTATTATTATTTTGTGTGTGTGTATGTGGGGGGGGGGGGTTAGAGCTCTTGAATTGCCCTATTTTAGGTATGCATTGATTGTGGTGATTAAAAAACATACTTTCAAATACATAAAACCTTGCCATTATCTTAAATAGAGAAAATACATACATAGGTCATGTTTTCTAATTTTTCAAAAAAGTTTGACATTCAAAGCCTTTTCTCAATTCTCTTTCAATATATAATCTCAAAATAATAAATAATTCATTCATAATGAGTAAAAGAATGCATTAGTACTTCCATTAATTATACATATTGAACTTCTAAAAATGACATAAGTCGAATTCTGACGACTTCAAAGGGGAGAAAATTGAATGTTGAAATTAAAACATGAAATGTTTATGTATCATAGGAAAAAAAAAAAAATATATATATGTATATATACTATATATAATGAGATGGTTTTGTATCAAAAAGAAATTTATCAGAAGTTTTCTATGTTTATAAAATCATCAGATGCATGACTTCTCCAAATGTTCTGAGATTTTACGGCACGAGTTCTGGCTGAGGCTCTATAGATCTTACAAGACCACTGTTTATTAACTCTCTGTTGATATCCACCATCTGTTATAAGTAAAGAAAGACAGAAAAATGTTAAGAGCATAATATAAAGAAATGATTGTTAATTCATAATAATGAGAAAACTTAAGGGAAAAATCTCAAAGCCTTATCAAAACATAAAATCCCACGGATTTTCAGAAGAATCTCATAATTGTTACTTAAAAATGCATGAGTTTATACTTAAGTGCATACTGTACTTTGACACTATATTTTTCCTGAACATTTGTAAGAAAAATTTTTCTTTAAACTACAAAATGTTAATGAAAATATAATTATAAAATTAGCAGTTAACTTAACAAAAATTTAGTACTTCATCATAAAGTTAAATAAAAAGCTAAGAAGTGAAAAATACTACATATTATATCTAAACAAAGTAAATATTAGATGTTGCAGGTATTGTCATTTATTTGCAGCTGCTCAGGAAAGTTATTACCCCTGCACTCAGAAACTACTACTGTAGTTACTAAAAACTGTTTTTAATTATTGAATGATAGCCATCATTTGCCTTACACTGGCAATATGATGTCACTGTTCATAAAAAATCTGATGTGGACAACACATGACTTCCTTGCAGGTCTATTAAATCAAAAATATTTTCGGACCACTTCATCTAAACTTATTTGTTTGAAAGGGATAAAATATCAGTAATAGTAAGGTTTAGCAATTTCTAGCAAAATATTTCGATATCGCCAAGCTGAGTTCAATTTGAAGGATTTTCTTCTGACACTTTATTTGGCGATATTTCACCAAAAGCCGATAAGCTTGAGATAGTTTGAGAGATTTTGGGAATAGCAAAAGTAGTCATTGACCACAGACTTTCAATGAATTGAATCGAATGCATCCATACACCTTAATGTATTTAAAGTCATTTGGCTGACCCTGTAAATAAATTACCCAGTTGATTGCAGTCAAAAAAGATATTGAAAACAGATATTACAATAATTCTAAATACAAAAGTTCATAATTCTACTGGCTAGAGATATACAAAATATGAAATAATTTTTGGCACCGAAATTTGGTGATATTTCGGCAAAACTCGCCAAGTTCGATGACAAATGGTGAGACTTTGGGCATGGACCAAAGAATGACTTGTTTGGTCCATGCCCAAATATTGAACATGCTACAGTTGTATTATAATGAAGATGTCCATAGACATTAAAGTATTGAAATTCTTTTTGGTGGTCCTGTAAATAAACTCTCCTGTAGATTGCTTCTTGAAAAATCGAGATGCACAACTAGATGTTACAACAATCTTATATATGAAATTTCAACATTCTGCGACTAATAGTTTTTGAGATTTGAGAGTTAAATACATACACACACAAGTACACCAAAAGTTGCCAAGCTTGGCGACTTTTGGCATAGTTCATGAGGGAGGCACCTGACCGTGGTCGGACCATTACCTAACTTATATGGTAGCATAATACTGTGCTTGAAATGTATGAATGATGCTAAAATTGGTATTGACCGTAATGTATTGGAAATCTTTTGAGTGTACCTGTAGCAGAACTAGAAATGATAAGACACTTCTTTTAGTGGAGAAATTCATTTTGTAATTTTTAACAGTATATATCACTTCTGAGTCGTTTGAAATAGCCCAATACCTCTAAAATACGCTTTAATGAATTTCGGCCCATAGAGCATAATGCATTTAGAATCTTTTGGGCGCCCTGTAGATAAACTATGCAGTCGAATGGAACCAAAAGGGGAGCTGCACAAGTAGATGTTACAACAATCCTAAATATAAAGTTTCAACATTCTATGACCAATAGTTTTTGAGATATGAGAGTTACATACATAAGTAGGTACAGACGGCATGGAAAAACTGGGGACTTGCTGCTGGTCAAAATGAGTTGCAAACGCGTCTATATGATTGTGCATGCTAGCTTACAATGAAATCTACCGAAAAAATTCTTAAAAGTAAATTTAGATGTAGTCAAAATTATTTTTTTTGGTCAAAATTTTACCCCCGAAATTTTTCGGGATCACATTACTTCCCTTATACTCCATACAAGGAAGCAAAAAGAGAAAATAGGATTTCATAAAATCCAGATAGAATAACATAATAAAAATCTATAATATATCAAGAATATATGAAGTTATCATGAAAGTAAATATCTTTTTAAAATAATTAGGTATCAGATAATGTTTATAGTACATACAATTATAAGACTTATCATTTACTACTATATATTTATACAAATACTATGACAAATGATGTTTCTGATTCCTAAGATGGTATGTATGATTTTATATTTTCATTATACATCGGTTTTTTCTTCTGATGTTTAAACTTCCTAGTATAATTTGCAGATTTCACTTTCGATATACATCTTTAAATTACATCGAAATATATCTTTAATTCTTTAAATTATACCCTTAATTCTTTATATACTAATAAATTAAGTACATAAAGTATTAAGGTTGTAATTCTATTACGTGAAAAATATTTTCATTAAGTATGCGTGAAAGCTGAATTGATTTGTCATTAAAAATGCTGGTTAATCTTATGTGAAATTCACCTGTGAGGAAAAAAAACACTTATGATTTTTAGATTAGAAAATGTAATTTATTTGAAAAAGTATTCTTTTTCTGCAAAAAGTACTTTTTCTTTAAAAGGAAATATAAAGTGGACCTGTTTCTATATAGTGAATTTCTTTATTTCTCCTTCAAAGCGTGTCGAATAAAATTTGTAGAAACCAGGGTTCGTGATTTTTTTGATTTTTTTTTAAAAATAAAAAATCTGATTTTCTTTTATTTAAATCAGATTTTTTTTATTTAAATCGGATTTTTTAAAAGACGTTTTAAAAATTCCTAACATGAATTTATTTTGCATATTATGAAAGTAGTATGACATTTTAAACAATCTATATAAAATATATTTTATGCTGTTTTAGCTATTTTTACAATAAATGCATAGATAAACAAATTTTAATATGAAACAAACATGATGATTCAAATCAAATTTAACATGCAAGACAACAAAAATATTAATTTGCAAATACTTTGTATTGGAAAAAAAAATTAATTTGAAATTGCAAATTCTATTTTGCAGCAGTATACCCTGGCCTTAAAGCAGAAATCATCTTTTTAAATTGGGGGTGATTAACTTGATGAAAACAGAATTGGTGGCATAAATATATCTTGCCACTTCTTCATCTAATATTTGCTTTTGAGTTTTAGTGGTCTTTATGATAATCATTCATGCTGCTCTTAAGAACACCAACATCATTTTCTATCTCACTGATTTTTTCTTTTCATAGGTTCGGCTGCCTCAGATTTTGTACAAGTTAAATTGTTCTCAATTGTTTCTTGAGGTTGATCACTATTAATATCATTTCTGTCAGAGGAGAAACATTTATCTACATGTGCTTTCATTCTGGCTACTAATCCCATCATAACTTTACCACAGTTCTTGCATTTGGCTTTAACACCTTTTCCAGAAACTGTCTGCTCGTCATTAAAGTACATCCAAATATTATCTTTCTTCCTTCCTGCCATTATCCTTTTACTTTAGCAATAGCTTTCTGAACACAGTCTGAAATAATTCTAGTGTTGCCAATTTTCCTGATCAAATTTCTTTTGTTCTCGCACTGTCATACTCAAAAGTCACTTCCCCCATCCTTACCTTGAAGGATTCCCTAAACCATTGCAGTGCCATCTAATGCTATTATAAGAAATTAATTTTATTTGAGTGTTGAAGATTTTTATTTAGAATACATTCTATCAATACAAAATACATTTTTGAAAAATGATTTTAATCACTCTTTTTTTTAAAATCCCTTGATTTAAATAGTGATTTTAATCAAGCCGATTTAAATCAACAAACCCTGGAGAAACAACAAAAAACACTTTTATACTAGTAAAATTGTATATACTTTTTAAAAATGCTATTATATGGATAAATATCTAAGAAAATAGTACAATGCAATGATAATAAGGATGTGTGTACTTGTTCAGAGTTTTATTTTAAAAACTTTAGCTGTAAAATACCCATAAAAATTTTTTAATCAAATATTATAGCATACTTTTAACTACTAGTGTATAAAATTTGGTGGAAATTGAAAATGGAGTGCTTCGAGAAATTAGCTGTTGAAATTATTTACTCTGTGAACCAAAAAATAAGAAATAAACAGATTTTACAGTTACTGTAATAAAGTTGTACAATATTGATCTTGCTTAGGTAAAAATGTTTTTTTCTGATCAAAACAACACAGATTTGAAGTTTGTAGGACAAATTTTAAGGAAGTTATGGCTATTTATGTGTGTATAACTGTATAAGTGTCATTCAAGATGGCGTCCGACAGGGCATCTCATCTGAACTTTGAAAGCTCATAACATTTGAATCCCTTAACTAATATAAAAATAATTGATATATTTGTAATCAGCATGAAAAGTTGTACATATGTACCAAATTTCATCAAAATCCATGATGGATGGTGTCATTTTTGAAAAATTTTGGTTGATTTGACATGGAATGACCCATACTGATGTGTCTAAAGAGAAAACTAAACACTAAAACTACCATAAGCGGTCAAATAACTGATTATGAACTTTTGTATAAAAAATGCGCATAAAATCTTATCGTTTTTGCACATTTGACTTCATGATTTTTTCTATTAATTAAATACAATTGATATCCTATTATTTTTTTAATTTGTATTTTGTTGTTTTTTGAGTTATATTTGTCGTATACCGTTATCTACCACAACCGGTCATTTGACCGGCTATGGTAGAAATAGGTATATATTAAATGTTGGTATGTTTAGTGTTAAAGGAGCAGATCAGACCATATAACTCTAAACTTTTCTAAAGTCTCGTGTAAATTTTGCTATAAGGGATTAACAGCTTTTGGTAACCTTAGAAAGCTAGTATAAACAAAGGAAGTTAGACACCAAAAGTCTTCAGAGTATTTTTATTGCAACTTGGAGAACTCTTATAACAAGATTATTCTTGTTATACAACAAGATTCTTATAACAAGTTATAAGAATTATGTATACACATAAAATGATACTTGTAACAAGATACGATTTGTTTCAACTGAAAATTTATTCAGTCTTCAGTCAAAGCTCTTTCTCACAACAAGCATAACCGCTTGTTTATCTTTTTCAGTTCTCACTGTTTTGTGAGATGAAGAGCTTTGACTGATGAAGACTGAATAACTTTCCAGTCGAAATGACCATATCTTGTTATAAGAATCATTTTATGTGTGTTTTTTGACAAAGTTTTTATTTATTTTAACGTTTAACACCAGTATTTTGAGTTTTTTTCTGTGTTAGACACCTTGTTATAATTGCAGGTTCATTAGCCTTCCCGCAGGTCTGTAGAAACCCCATTTAAAAAGATTAAATAACCTGGCACACACAAAACCTTAAACAGTACTTTTTTTTAAACTAAAGCTATACTTACAGTTGCTCCTGAAATCTTGTATAGCTGCACGAGAGGAATTCCATCTTCAGCATATGCAACAATGAAAGCCTGTACCACTTCAATGCAGAGTTGTTCCAAATAGGATGTTGCTTCCTGAGAAAATTCAGTTTCACCTGCAATAAGGTGGGGAGAGAATTTTAAAAACATTAAATTTGTAATGGCAAATTTTTACGTTTCAAATCTTTCAGAAAAACTCCAGATAAAACTTACCTTCACAAGGACTAACATAAGCCAAGTAGCACTCTATGGCTTGAAATGGCACATTCATAAACTGATAGCTAGAATTATTAAAAAACACAAGGTCAGGTAAATAAAGGACAAAATTATAATAAACTGTACACAGGGCCGGCCTTAAGTGGGGTTAGTGGGGCAACCGGCTCAGGCCCTGTGAGATGGCCATAGTTACAGTTTTCAGAAAAATATAAAATTGCAAATAACATTTGTCTGTTATACATTTTAATAACAACAAAGTGTCTAGTTGAATAAACTCTTCTTTAACAACTCTTTCAATAGAATATGATACTGTTGCATGCCTTAATTTTGAAATGTATAGATGAGTTTGCTGAAAAGAAATCTACAAAGTCAATTTTTTGTCAATAATAGTTTGTAGGTATTACATATCTTTCAATGTTGTGTCTTTCATTGTTTAAATATTTGGCAATATATTAAACATTACATTTTTCAAACTTAAAAATTGTGTTCTCTTAGTTCCAAATTCAAAAATTAACAAACTTCTTTTACTTGGCTCAAATCATAACAATAAATGTTTGTTTTTCTTATATATTTAAACATACTAACATTCTTCTCTTTGTTTTAACTTTGATATTCTTAAAAGTATTAATTTTTCTGTATTTGTTTGCAATTATACTGATACTTAGTGGTTAGGCATGATGACACACAGTCAACTTCTGAATGGGTGTCAGGCATATTGTGTAGAGACACTCGGGGTAAAATGGGTATAGTTACTTTTCGTTGTTTTCATTTCACAAGAGAACAATTTTCCAAAATGAAAAAATATAGTTAAAATGCTCATATCTGGCAACATTTTAGCTCGGTAAAAAAAAAAGAACTGACAACGCATTTACTAGGCTTAACAGTCATTCTGTTCTTCAGAAGACCGAACACTGTTTTCAGCACTGGCCTATACTTACTAACTGGGCTTTGGTCTTCCCAGTCTTCACTGTGGTGCCTATTTGGCCCTCACGGATGGTACAGTTCTCTTAAGTTTTGAAACAAGTTATGCAGAAAGTTGGTCAATTTCTGCAGGCAAGTACAGAGGGGTATATTATTTATTCAAATTTTATAAAATAAAATCTTTGAAGTTTATTGAGAATGCATGTCAGTTGCTCTGCTTTCAATTGTACTACTCTGTGTTCAAAAGAGAGAAAGATTGTGTTTCACAGATAATTTATTTTACATTCTTTTATTTTATGTGCTACTGCTTTGTATTGCACGTATGACCTTTAGTTTTCTGTGAAATTTTTACAATTTTCCTTTAGAATTATCTGATCAATTTTATTTATAGGTTGTATATTATTACAGTCTGGCACGAAAAATAATCGCGATTTACACATTTTATATGAGATAGAAATCTTTTGGTGGTAAAAAGATACCTCTGTAGAGGTATCATCAATCTTCACTTAAATTGGCAGCTAACTCTACAAAAACTTGAGTTTTAGCTTTAAAATTTTGGAAAATTATAAATTTAGTATACATACTTTCAATATAAAATCATTTGGTTCGATTTCTAAAAGTTTTATTTAAGCTGTGGGCATTTTGTTCCATTTTATGAGAATCACCCATATATATATATATATATATATATATATATATAGTATATTGATAGTATATTGTAAACTTTGTATATAGAAGTTTCTTGGCAAAAATTGAATAGTAATAATTACTTAATCTGTCTGAGGGCAGATCTTGGTACATCTGCATATCCACCAAAGTCCAGGAACTTGATTTGACATTCGTCTCTTTCAGGAAATACTTCATAAATTTCTGCTCTGTACCATCTATTAAGCGTGTATACAGCACAAATATAACCTGCAAAAAACAAATACAGTCTACAATGAAAAATCTTTTTCTTTTTTTAAAAAACATCTCTTATTAACTTGTTCAGGGAGAGAACCATGTGTTCAAATCGAGGCAAGAGAACCTTTGTTTTAAAAATAAAGTGAATTCAAAAGATTATATTAACCTTCATGTAATAAATATAAACATCATTTAGAAGAGATTAAGAGTAGACTTTAATCTACAAAAATACACATACATAAGCTGGCTTACACATGCTGACAATCCATCTCTTGATTATGAATGTAAACAAGACTGCAGTGTTGCCACTTCACAGTAATAGTGGTGTTGCCACTATATGAGAAATATAATGACAATCAAATAATGACAATCACCCATCGCATAGCTTTTAGTTAGTCAAATAGTCAGATAAATAGTTCGGCTTACGCCTTAGTCTTATAGGACGTGTTTTAGAATCACCACCTAAATTCGCAGCAGTCATGCAAGGGCTTTCTAAACCAGGTTCTGCACTATTAAGTATTGTTGGAATATTGTCAGAGGGGTCATTCCATGTCAAATCAACACACTGATTCACACTTGATGTCTCGGATCTTCATGATTTTTGGTATGCAGCAATACATCACAGACTTATGAAAAAATACCAAATTTCAGTTATCTAGCACAATTATTTTTGAAGTTATTAATTTTTAAAGATTTAAATTTTTATGAAAAAAATTCATATTTTGGCACCTTTAGATGCCTATAGGCTGGCAACCAGTGATGGAATAAAGCTGAGAGTGGCCTCATTCTAAAGCTGTTGAATGGGGCTTTAATATGATATGCCACAAGATAGGGGTTACAATTTTAAAAGTTGAAAATTTTAATTTTAAAATTTAAATTTCTCAAAAAGTGACAACTTTAAAATTTTCAAAAAATTATCAAAAATAGTTTGTGATGTCTAAATACACATAGCAAAATTCTATTACGGGATCTCAATGGGATCAGGAGATAACAGGGCTTCGGAAATGTACGTTTTGCGAATACGATGTAGTAAAATTGTTTTCTTTTTTAATTACTAATTTTGTTATGCAGTGTATAGGACATTATAAAATAAATAAAATGCAATGATTACCTTACAGCAAAGGTTCCCAAACTGTGTACCACGGCACCCTGGGCCACGGCTGCGAGCGTATACCAGTGCCAGTGGTGTCGTGGAAATAATCAAGCTAAGTAAGCTTGTGGAGGAATGTAATGAAAAAATTTCCTCTCAACTGGTATCCACAGAAAAGTTGCCAGGACGGTGACGAAGTGGGTGAAAAGAAAAATAATTATCAAGTTTTAGAGAGTTTTCAGTGTTCAGTCGCCTCTCCGTTACACAAGGAGTCCAGGGGGGAAGGGCAAAATTATATACTTTCCCATTTCCCCAAAGAGTACTTTCGTGATAGTTTGTCCTATAAACACAAAAGAAATAAAAAATACATCCAAACTGTTTCATTCTAGCCTTCATATTCAGACTGGCGCCGACTTGTTGAAAATATTGGGGGTGGGGGCAGGGGAGGGGGGCTCGAATGATTCGATTGGGAGGGCGTAGGGTTTAAAAAATACTTCCCAGTAGTTTCCAAGGGATTACGAATTTTGTAATTACGTTTAAAAATAAGCATTTTTCATTATAGTCCTTACATTAAAAAAATTCCTTTTTTTTTTACATTTTAGAAAATCTGTATAGACGTGCGTTCAAGTATCCTAATTTCAAATAAGTTTAAATGGAGCACATCAAAAATGTATATAATTTAATAGACATAAAAGAAGCCATGTGTTTTTCGTACTTTTTTTTTAGATTACGGACAGTCGATTACCCACTCGAGGGATTTAGTCCGAAAGGAGTGCTCTCCATGGGGTTTTTCTAAGTTGTCCTGACTTCTATGTATGCAAAGTTTCGGAGAAAGCCACGGGATACACCGAACATCTAGGTCAATAGAAGACAAAACAAACATAATTAAAGGTACTGATTTATTACACTTTAGCTTTACACATTAGATTGGATTTTCAATAACGGTAAGTGCTTATGAAACCTTTCTCCATTCAAAAAATAATGTAAAAGTAATAGCCACTGCTTGCTTCATTCAATGCACTTCCTCTTTTTTTTTTTTTTTTTACAAATGTGTATTTCTATTAGCCCTGTATCTCCTGATCTCGTTGAGATCCCATAATAGAATTTTGCTATGTGTATTTAGACAAACTATTTTTGATAATTTTTTGAAAATTTTAAAATTGTCGCATTTTGAGAAATTTAAAATTTTCAACTTTTAAAATTGTAACCCCTATCTTGTGGCATATCATTAAAGCCCCATTCAACAGCTTTAGAATGAGACCACTCTCAGCTTTATTCCATCACTGGTTGCCAGCCTATAGGCATCTAAAGGTGCCAAAATATTAATTTTTTTCATAAAAATTTAAATCTTTAAAAATTAATAACTTCAAAAATAATTATGCTACATAACTGAAATTTGGTATTTTTTCGTAAGTCTGTGATATATTGCTGCATACCAAAAATCATGAAGATCTGAGACATCAATTCTGAAAATCTCCCAAAATTGTGTTGATTTGACATGGAATGACCCTGAGGTAACATTTTTCATCATTCCAGGACTGCTTGCTGGCTGCACAGGAGGTACTTTGGTTTTAGTCAAATCATCATGACTAAAAGGGGCGAGCGCAATGAGATCATTGGAGATGCTTTTGTTTTCATTATTTGTAGGAGAATCTCCTCTGGGTGCCAAGTGTCGTACGGAAACAGTGGTTTCACGACCATCAGGTAGCCTCACATGCGCGTAATCCGGGTTTGCTTCCAGCAGTTCCACTTCTTGCACAGTAGGTACATATTTGCTATTTCTAGCAAAATTTTTCATTAGTACTGGACCAGGATGAGACAGCCATGTTGGTAAAGAACACCCATTGCATGATCTTCTTGTATGTGAAAACATTCATTCATATGGAGTGGCATTCGTTGAAGTACACAACAAAGAATGAATAGAATGCAGTGCTGTCTGCAGTACTTCTTCCCATTGCACTATTTTCATTCCCTTTGACTTTAATGCCAGTTGGATAGTTTTCCAGATAATTCCATTGTACCGTTCTACCTGGCCATTTCCTTCTGGGTTATAAGGTGTGGTTCGGCTGGTTGCAATATTGAGTGATGTTAGGAAATCTTTCAATTCACGTGACATGAATGATGTACCCCTGTCTGAGTGGACAAATGCAGGCATCCCAAATATTGAAAAAATGTTCTTCAAATTAGCAATAACTGTAGAAGCAGAAATATCGGAACAAGGAATTGCAAAAGGGAATCTAGAGTACTCATCCACAACTGTAAGGAGGAAACGGTGTCTGGAAGATGAAGGCAAAGGACCTTTGAAATCTAGATTCAATCTCTCAAAAGGAGCAGTTGCTTTGATCAGTCTTCCTACTGATTTATAAAAGCGGGGTTTTACTTCGTTACAGCAGGTGCATGACTTTAACTCTCTTGATCTCCTCCAGGGAGAAAGGTAAATTTTTAGATCTGACCCAATGATACATGCGGGTGATTCTGGGATGACACAAGGCATCGTGAAGTTGATTCAGACTTACTTCAGGGCAAGTGGCAGCAATCATCCTGGATAAAGCATCAGCTGTAGCATTTTTATTTCCAGGGAGGTAGAGAATATCATACTTAAAGCAAGCAAGTTCTAACCTCCATCGTATAATTTTGTCGTTCTTTATCTTACTATATTGTGATGTTGGTCGAACATGAAAGAAACTGATCTCTGATCGGTAAAAACTTCAAAATGCCTCCCAATCAAGTAGTGGCGCCAGTGTTTCAGTGACTCTACAGTGGCATATGCTTCTTTCTCTACAGCACAGTGTTTACGTTCAGATTCATTCAGAGTCCTAGAGAAGAAAGCTACAGGATGCTGAGCTTGACTGAGGGTGGCTCCTATAGCAAATTCAGAAGCATCTGTTTCTACTCTGAATGGAATGTTATCTTTGATGGCAGCTAAAGAAGCATTACCTATAGCCTGTTTTAGAAAATTAAATGCTTTCACAGCCTCCTCAGGGAGAGGGAAAGGACCTTTGCATAAGAGAGGGCGAATCTTTTCAGAGAAGTTGGGTATCCAATGACTGTAGTGAGCAAACATACCAAGTGCCCATTGTAAAGAAACTGTATCATTAGGTGTAGGTAACTTCATTAAAGGTGCAAGTCTGTCCGAGTCAGGTTTTATTATTTTGTTTGCTATAAAGTAGCCTAATAACTTGACAGATCTTGTAGAAAAGGTACACTTTTCTTCATTCAGAGTCAAGTTATATTTTTTTGTGGTGGCCAAAAATCTTTCCGGGATCATGTTCGGCCTGATCTTTTCCGCAGATGGTGACATCATCAATATATGGAAAAGTGCCATCCAACTGTTCATCAGAAATTATCTGGTCAATTATCCTTTGAAAACTGACTACTCCGTTTGTAACGCCAAAGGGAATGCGTAGAAATTGAAATAGTTTACCATCAGCCTCAAAAGCGGTGAAATGTTTTTCTGAATTCATTAGTGGTACTTGATAAGCACTTCTTAAGTCAATTGTGCTAAACACTTCGTACGTAGCAACTTTAGATATCAGTTCTTCAATTCTTGGAAGAGGGTAGGCATCCAGCAAAGTAAATTTGTTTATTGTTTGTGAATAGTCCACGACCATTCTGGGCTTGTGGTGTTCACCTCTCACCACAAAAGCTTGGGCATGCCAAGGGGACTTGCTTGGTTCAATTACTCCTTCTTCAAGAAGTTTTTGTATTTCAGAGGCAATGAACTGCTTATCTTCAGCAGACTGGCGTCTTGATTTTGTGATGACAGGCTTACAATCGGGTGTCAAGTTGGAGAACAGAGAGACAGGCGGGACAAGAGCAACTGCTAATGAGCATATTTCCAGAGATGGTCTGTTACCATCAAATTTAATTTGGACCCAGGAATGGTCTTTTAATATATCATGTCCAATTAAAAAATCAGCACACAGGTTTTTCATAATGAGTACCTCCACATCTGCATATGTATGCGATTGTAACTGTACAGTTACCCTACAGCAGCCTGTAATGTCCGAGCTTAGAGAGGAATTTGCCATCGTGATTTTACCAAAGAATGGTATTACTTGAATTTGGCATTTTTGTATAAGGCAGCTATTAATAAAACTGAGGGAACTGCCAGTATCAATGAGGGTACTGAGTTCAACCCCATTCACAAGAACTTTACTTATAGACTTTTGAAGGCAGTGAGAAATAGCAGATGTAGATGCCAATGTATAAGTTGATGCAGTGGACATTGTAGAACTATGTTGGGGTTTTGATTTGCACACTCTCTGATAATGGCCTTTCTTGCCACATTGGCAACACAGGGCATCTTTAGCAGGACATAGGTTTCTCAAGTGGCGATCATTTCCACAAAAAAAAGCATTTTCCGGTACGGACAGGAGTAGCAACAGCCAACGAAATATTTTCGCCGCTGTTCGTCACGTGTTCAAAAGCAGCTACAGGTGTACAGTTTGGCAGGGATGTGGATGAATATGTGGACAAATGATGCTCTGCTAATTCTAACGATCTAGCTTAGTCGTAAGCGTTTTCAAGAGAGATCATAGAATTTTCTAGTAAGTGTTCTCTAATGCGGGAGTTCTTTAATCCTCGGATGAAGGCATCTCTAATATACTCATTTTTGTTTTGTTCAGCCGTTACAGCTTTGAAATCACAGTCTTTGCTCATTTGCTTTAGTATCTGTAAATATTCGGTGACCGATTCACCCGATTGTTGACTTCTGGACGCAAGAAAATGTCTGGCAAAAATTTCATTTCTCTTCGTAATATATATAGTGTCCAAAATGACGATAGCGTCTTCAAATTTTTCACTCGCTAATATGAGAATATATAGTCGCAGATATAATTACACAGAAGTTGGAGTTTATTCTCTGCCGTCCCGTTCTACATTGTGTTAGAAAATTGAAAAATGTCTTCTTCCAGTGTTTCCACTTTGCCTCAGAACCGACACGTGTGGGATCGGCATCGAATCGGTCTGGTTTCAAAAGTTGTTCCATTTTTCAGGAAATAAGTTGCTCAATGAATTTATTTTGTAGATTAAAATGTAATAAATATAAACATCATTTAGAAGAGATTAAGAGTAGACTTTAATCTACAAAAATACACATACATAAGCTGGCTTACACATGCTAACAATCCATCTCTAGATTATGTATGTAAACAAGACTGCAGTGTTGCCACTTTACAGTAATAGTGGTGTTGCCACTATATGAGAAATATGACAATCAAATATATGACACCTCAACACCAACTTTTAAGTTTGCATATCCACCAGCAAACTCCAACTTATTCTCGTCATATTTTACAGATTGAGATCCGAATGTCTTTTTTGATCGCTAGTAACTGAAGTATTTTTTATCTGTAAACAATTACCAATGATGACCTGAAAAATATCCAGAGTAATAAATAAACTTGAATAAATAATCCATAGTAGAATGCCACTATGCTGCTTGAAAGTTGCACTTGGAGCCATAAAGATTAAAGATTCTCCCATCTTCAAAAGTATAACTTAAATATATACAACAACAACAAAAGATACTTTAATTTTTTTTTTTTTTTTAGATTAAAAGTTAGGTTCCAAGCTTTTAAAAAACAGTATGTGATTATTATCCTTATAAACCAGTGGTTCACAATATTTGTAAGACCATAGTATGAAATCCAGTATAGAAAGGAGATTTTATTAGATAATATAAAAGCTTGGCAAAATCTCATTATAAATCAATTCCAGCCCTTACCTCTTTCCATATGAGGAAGTGCAGGTGCATTCACATCATTACTATACACATTCGTCATTGAAAGACTTAGACCAACAAGAGAAAAAAATGTAGGATGAGTGGGTTGCTGCACAAAGAAATGACCAGCAGACACTACAGAAGAAACTACGACATCAACAGAGGTGCCTTCAGGAAGTCTTAGCTATAAAAAAAAATAATTACATTTCAGGTAACTCAATAAGGCATATAAATTAGTTATCATAATATCTACTACAACAGCTTCAGTAGTTATTTTAATGAATTATCAAATCAGTAATCTCCTTAAAAATTTTGGTCTGCTAGATGGCATTATGAAGCTACAATGTATAATTCTATCGAATTAAAGCATTCACAATGATATTCCAATTTTTGTGCTAGGCGGTCAGTAAAACCCGTCATGCAATTTGCCCAGCCAAAAAGGCATGGGAAGAACCGTGATTAAATATTATTACAGTATGGAACCTGTTATCCAGAATGGTTGGGACCGGCTGTATTCTGGATAACTGGTTGGGGATTAACATGATATCTACTGATTTAATTGGTAGTACAAATGTTACTCTCTATTTTTGATTAGCATTAAACATTAATTATTAATATACTAGAAAAATAATATTAAAAAACTAATATGATCAAGATAAATAACAATGATTTAGAGAGGAAGTAGTAAATATATGATAATTTCTTGTAAACTTAAACACACTAAAAAAATAAATAAAATACCTTACCAGATTGCTTACTTTTATAAATTCTAGCTGTAGTACTCAAAATAAAAAAAAACAAAAACATAAGAAATATTTTTTAAAAAAACTCATTTTTTGCTTTTCTTTCGGAAAAAATAGGAATTTAATATCAATTGAAAAATGATTCTGGATAACTAGTTTTCCGGATAAGAGGTTCCATACTGTAATGTTGAATAGAACTTCTACAATAAAATATCCATAGCAAGGATTCTCAAACTTAAAACTGTGACCCACTTCATAGCAACATATTTCATCCTTGACACATTAATTTTTTTTTCAGATGCAGTGCATTCCAGTTACATGGTACACAACAGGACTACCGTGTTTGTGGATTAAGGCCGATTGACTGCACTAGGTCCTAGGCCTATAGGGGGGAATGCCCTCCGTGGGGAACTTTCTAAGGGATCCTAGCCTGCATTTACATGAGGTTTCAGAGAAAAATGCAGAAAACTCTGAATGGCTAGGTTGACAGGTGCGACTAGGGTTTGAACCTGGCACCTCCCTACTTCCAGTTTCGAGAGCAGAATCTCTCAGCCACTGGTTGGGGCCACACTGGGACTAAAGGAGTTTGGCCCAATTAAACAGCTATCCTAACGAACAGAAGTTTAAATATAGATATTACAAGGTGATTGACACTTTAATTAAAGATGTGTTTTACAACATGAATTGATAAACTCACTATAAAGTCCAGAGGTGTCCAGAGGAAGATTTGCAATAAAAAAAAATAATAAAAAATAAAATAAAAAAAAGAGAAGAAACCAAAATTTACTTAAAAGCTTTAAAATTGTTACAATATTTATGTGTTTTAAATAACAAATTTTAGATACATTGTAGTCACATCTGGAATTACGTGAGCACATTTTATGCTTGCGGTAGTTAGCAGATTAAACACTAGAATCCCACTCTACTAGCATTTTTGTTTCTAATATTGAACAGATTTTTGAAAATAAGCTTCTGTGGTATGCATAAAAATGATTACTTATAGATGGCTGAAAGAAATATTTAAACTTTAAAGTATTATATACTTACCACTAAATTTTCAGGACATGGCATAAATGGTAAAAAGAATATTTGGGACAGTGTCACAGAGGGAAACTTTTCAATAGGAAATTTTTTCCGTATTAGTCTTAGTGCAGAATTTATTTCATCTTCAGTACCTACAAAAAGGAAGATAACAATAATTAATAAAAAAATTACTGTAGACAATTTCCTTTTTAAAAATCAATATTGAAAATGATATAGTAATAGAATCAACTCCAGTTTTAGTGAACAGAAATCATTCTTGATTTACGTATATTAGAAAAGTGGACAGCATTTTTACTTCCTTGTACATAGAATAAGGAAGTAATGTGATCCCGAAAAATTTTGGAGGTCAAATTTTGACAAAAAAACTGATTTTGACTACCTCTAAATTTACTTTTAAATAATTTTTTTGGTGCATCTCATGATAAGCTAGCATGCACGATCATATAAACATGTCCGCAACTGATTTTGACCAGCGGCGAGTGAGAGTCTATTTTGGCCAGTTTTTCCATGTCGTCTGTACATACATATGTATGTAACTCACCTATCTCAAAAACTATTGGTTGTAGAATGTTGAAATTTGATATTTAGGATTGTTCTATGATCTAGTTGTGCACCTCCCTTTTTGGTCGCAATCAAATGGATAGTTTATGTACAGGACCGCCCAAAAGTTTCGAAATACATTATGCTCTATGGGCCGAAATTCATTAAACTCTCATATCTAAAAAACTATTAGGCGTAGAATATTGGAATTTTATATTTAGGATTGTTGTAACATCTACTTGTGCAGCTCCTCTAGTTCCATTCGACTTTATAGTTTATCTACAGGGCCGCCCAAGAGATTCTGAATACATTATGCTCCATGGGCCGAAATTCATTAAAGCATATTTTAGGGGTATTAGGCTATTTCAAACGACTCAGATGTGATATATGCTGTTAAGAGTTACAAAATGAATTTCTCCATTAAAAAACGTGTCTTTATCATTTATAGTTCTGCTACAGGAACACTCAAAAGATTTCCAATACATTATGGTCAATGGCAATTTTAGGGGCATTCATCCATTTCAAGCACAATACCGTCCTACCACATAAGTTAGGTAATGGTCCGACCACGGTCACGTGCCTCCCTCAAGAACTATGCCAAAAGTCGCCAAGCTTGGCGACTTTTGGTGTACGTGTAAAAGTATTTAACTCTCAAATCTCAAAAACTATGTGATGTAAATTTCATATATAAGATTGTTGTAACATCTAGTTGTGCAACTCTATTTTTGGTTCCAATCTACTGGAGAGTTTATTTACAGTACCACCGAAAAGAATTTCAGTACTTTAATGTCTATGGATATCTTCAATATAAGGCAACTGCAGACAGCCATTGTTTGGTACATGCCCAAAATCTCGCCATCTGTTGTTGACCTTGGCGAATTTTGCTGAAATATCGCCAAATTTGGCAATAGTCTGTCATTTGGTCCATGTCCAAAGTATCGCCATTTGTCATCGTTCTTGGCGAGTTTTGACGAAATATCGCCAAATTTGGCAAAATCTGTCATTGTTTGGTCCATGCTTAAAATCTCACCATATGTCGGCGACATTGACGAGTTTCGCCGAAATATCACCAAATTTGACACCAAAAATTATTTCGTATTTTGTATAACTCTAAAACTTTAACCTGTAGAATTTTGAACTTTTGTATTTAGAACTATTGTAATATCTGTTTTCAATATCTTTTTTGACAGCAATCGACCGGGAATTTATTTACAGGGTGAGCCAAATGACTAAATACATTGAGGTGTAAGGATGCATTCAATTCATTGAAAGTCTGGTCAATGACTACTTTGGCTATCCCCAAAATCTCGCAAATTATCTCAAGCTTGTCGGCATTTGGTGAAATATCGCCAAATAAAGTGTCAGAAGGAAATCTTTCAAGCTGAACTGAGCTTGGCGATATTGAAATATTTGGCTAGAAATCGCTAAACCTTACTATTACTGATATTTTATCTCTTTCAAACAAATAAGTTTAGATGAAGTGCGTCAAAAATATTTTTGATTTAATAGATGTGCAAGGAAGTCATGTGTTCTCCACATCAGATTTTTTGGTTTTAGCAAACCATGACTTAAAGTGGATGCTAAAAACTATATAGCTATAGGTTTGATGTTATAGGTTATAGTGTATGCTGAAAACTCTTGAAATTGAAAAGAGTGATATTGTTCAATGCGTACGTCCACAAAAGGTGTTCAAGTAGATAGAAAGATTATCAAGCACCTGTTCTGAAATATAGGTTAATTGTCAAAGCTAATGTTCTATATTTACACTTACATACTTAGGCTAAGCAAAGAACTTGTTACTTTTAGGCTAAGAATTTGTTACTTTTTTTTTACCTTCCTCTCAGTATTTTTTTTAACTCCTTATGTCACTCTGAGGGCTGAGAGCTTACTGTGTGTAGAGTTTATACCTTTTGTAAAAACTGCAAAGTATTTTTTAACGTGAACAAAAACAGAAATTTTGCTCTTTACTTTAGATGATGTCGTTTCACAAGAATATTACAAATTAAAAGTGTCAGCTACCTTTCGCCATTACTGATTGAAATATACAGTACTTCTATAAATACAATTAATTATGTTTGGTTTACTTGATAAACGCTTTCTACATTAATTACATTTCATTATGTTTCCCTGTTCAACATGGGAAACTTTAGTTTTAGTGAACAAAATTTGCCAGTCCTAAGAGGTTCAGTTCACTAGAACTGCAGTTTATAGTACATCACTTAAAAAAAAAAAAAAACAGAAAGAAAGAAAGAAAGAAAAAAAGAAACTTATTTCATGGCCCTTGGCCATTGTTTAAAAATCTAAATGTCAGAGACACTGCCTGCAATTTTTTGGGATAACTCATTACCAGACCGCGGATTATATGCAATCGCATATTTGCATATGCAATTGCATATTTCGGGTGTTTTTGAGTATTTTGCATAAAATGACGCATTTTCTCTGTTGGACGCATATTTCAATCTCTTTTGCTTTGAATTTGTTACTTTTTTTTTACCTTCCTCTCAGTATTTTTTTTTAACTCCTTATGTCACACGCTTTGAAAAATTTATACAACCTCAGGTTCCCAGCAAAATAGCATATACGCTTTCAATTTTTTTCGTGTGTATTTGCAACAATTTAAATTAAGTCAGCCTATATATTAAAATTTCAGAAATGTCTAGAATGAAAGCAAGGGTGCCAACCCTGATGAAGACGTGGATTTCGGATTATGAGCAAGACATAATCCATAAGAGATTTAGTTAATTCTTTGGACAGCGTCGATTCTTCTTCTTTTTTCATTGCGGAAGAAATGCTTAGGGATATGTCCATCCGAAAAAGTCTATCGATAATCGAAACACATTTTTGCTTCTTAACATCAGGCATCACAAAATTAGAATATCAAAATCTGCTTCTGAGCGATATAATGAGTCAAGTTTTAAAACTACAGGAATGCATTGGTAAGCTTCCAGAGTCATTAGGAGAAGAAATCAGTGAGAAACTGAATTTTATTTTAAATAAAAATTCGGGATTTTTGGCAGTAAATAAAATAAATAATTTTATTAATGGTGAGGGGAGAGAATTACCGGAAAAAGTAGAACCATCCAAAGCGAAATATTATAAGTACTGTCCAGTGACATTCATTGATGTTGAAAGAGCATTTTTAGCATATAAAATGATTTTAGATGATAAAAGACAAAGCCTTACTATTGAAAATTTAGAAAAACACATAGCTGTGTATTGCAACAAAAATTACTGAAATCAGTTTTAGTTCATATTTCATATCACTAAGATTGTGAATAAAAAATTTTATCCTGTCTTTCATGATGTTTTGAAGTTTCAAAGAGAAAAAAAATGTGTCATAATTGCAAGGTAAGTGATAGAAAATAATTTTACAAGTAAATACGTTTTCATTTTCTGTTAATATGTGAATATTTTTTTCAGTTATTTGGTGCTTATTTTTTAGATTTTTAGTGCATATTTTTAGATTTTTTGTGCATATTTTTTTATGCATATTTGCATGCATATTTTGTCACTTTTTAAGTGCATATAATCCGCAGTCTACTCATTACAAAATGTATTGCTAAGTTGTGAAAAATAATAGCTAGGCCAGCTATTATTCTTTCTGAAAATTCTTAAAGAATTGTAGTATAAATTCTTTTCAAGTTTCAGAATTCACCCCCATTTTCTTTTTGAGTGTTAGGCCATTGTGAAGAGACATCTTAAATATAAATCTTCTGTAGAATCTAGACAAAACACAAATTTTGTTGAGAACATTTTTATTTTTTCTATAATTAGTACAATAAAATACCTAGCATATTTGTTTTGAACAATATTTACACTTTTATCAACTGTACTTTTCATAAAGAAATGTAATTACAATAAACAGGCTGATAAATAAATATTTACTTACCTGTCAGCAAACAGATTTTACTCTGACTGCAAGAAGGATGTCGCTTAACATAAATGTCAGCATTTGTGTTACTTTTGATCGACTTGACAGTACCGCCATTTTTGCCTATTAAACGGCCCACATAATCTTGTGAAATTTCAAATTCGTAGTTCAATACATTATTCTCCAGATGCAGTGATAAAGGCTCAAAATGAATTTCACTTCCTCCCCTGCCACTGTCATTGGAAATCTGCAAGAAAAAATTCACAAAAACTTTAGAAACAAGAAAGATAAATCATGCAAAACGCATGGATTATAAAACACTTTCCAACACAAAAATATTTTTTCGAAAAATTTGGCGATGTATTTTCCTTAAAACTGGAGATATTTTGGAGGTAAGTATTATATGCTTTGTATGGTAGTATTATATGCTTTAGATAGTATTATATGATTTAAATAGATGCCTCTCTGCCACTATCTGTATTGTATTGAAATTATTTTGAGTGCTTCTGTAGAAAAACTATTAACTATACAAAAACTACTTTCGATGGAAAGCTTCATCTTGTAATCCTTAATAACATATATCAGGTTTGTTTCATTTCAGATCGCAGAATATCCCTAAAACTTGAAGACCGTTGTGGAGGCAATGAATACTGTCGCTAAAAAAGCATTTGACGAAAATTTGTCTACATTCGAAATATTTAATTTTCATCCACCTAAAATAAATAAGTTCATATTCATTTTTTATTATATACCGAAATTAAATTCCATACTGTTCTGGAAACTCTCAGAAAATTTTCGCAATCGAAAGATTTCGTTTTGTGTACACAGCTATCCTCATGTCCATGCAAACGACTTATTTGTGTGTGTGTGTGTGGGGGGGGAAATGATAATTATCTGTGCAATCTGGAAAAGCTTTTTTAAACGAATTTGAATCCCAATTGTATGACATCATATTAACTTGAAAAGGGCAATTTTGTCACGCAAATGATTTACTTTTTTGACTCTCGGAAATAAAATGGTGCTGAAAACAGCTAAAAATCGCTTAAAAATGAGGGAACGGGTGGATTTTCAGATTTTTAAAGTAGCGCAGATTGTTTTCTATATTTTTATACATGATCGTGAAAAATTTCAAGCAAATCGTGCAAACGGTGAAGAAGTTATTAGGCTTTTTGTGTTAACTTTGTAATCTTTTTGCAGTAATGGCGGAAAAAGTTTTATCTTGAAGTCGGGGATCAGCGTAATTGTATAGTAGGATGATACGCTTGAAAGAATAACTTCCCATAGAGCGCAATGTATTGGGACTATTTTGAGTGCTCCTGTAGAAAAACTATAAATGCTACATAGACCATTTTCAATAGGGTACATGGTACAGTAGATAAGAATAACATTAAAATTTCGTAGAAATCGATGCATATTTACGCGAGTTAGAGCACGGACGGACAGACAAACCAAAATCATAAACACTTTTCAACCTTGTTGGAAAGTGTTAAACAAAATATTACAATCTGAATGTTTAAATTTTATCAAGAAATTTCTTCCCTCACTTATAGTATGTAAATTTTTAATAGAGAACTTAATTCTTTCACAAAACTCGAAAATCCCTTTCCCCCCCCCTTTCTTCAAGTCAACTGTATACAAATAATTTTTAATGGATTTATGTGCTTTTGGTTACTTCTTTTTTTTCTCTCTCTCTGGTAATACAGTCAAACCTTGTTAAGACAAATTTCAAGGGACCATCAAAATAACCATAGTTTGTACTAAAAGTATTAATGAAGAAACTGAAAAAATGGAAAGGTGGGAAACATACTAATAATGCAACAACATGGAAATCCTTTAATGACAACTTACTACAATTTTACATTTTAACCTTATTTTTTCCAGTATAGTAGTTGCCGCTTATTTTGGCCAGTGGTTTATCCAGTGAGTCGCTTACTCCGGTGAAAATTGGTATGATCAGAACAAAATGGGGTTAATTTAAGTGACCATATTTTCAAACGTAGAATTCAGGACATGTCCAAAATTCTGAAACACAATTGAGGACATTTTATAGTTAATGAAATAATTAACTATAATCCAATTAAAAAATGTAAAAATTAAAAATTTGTCCTCAAAATGTAACGAAGCAATTGAGGACAATAACGGGGAAAAAAAAAACAGAAATTGGGGATTGTCCTTGCAAAATTGAGGACGTATGGTCACCTTAGGTTAATTCTTACTTTAGGTGCTTCTTGGTGCATTTTCAAAAATTGCTAATTTGGCATGGTTTTCTGTCTTGTCACTTGGAGCTGAAACAAGGTTGCCAGAAAATAAATAAGTCACCAAGGTTACCACATTAAACCTTTTATCGCTACATTGTCAAAGGAGCACCCTAAAATAGGAATCAACCCAAAAGGGCGAAACTGCATTGTTTTTCCGGCGGTTACCTTTGTAGTGAGTGCCACTTTATCCGGTCAAGTAATCTTTAGTGATTATTTAAAATTTTGATGTAATTAGCTTGGGGAAGAGAAAGACATTAAAGATGACTCTTATATTGGTGTTGAGGTGTTAAAGTAAAATTAATTCAATCAAAACAATTGTTTATGCAGTTAACAGAATTTAAATAAAAATAATGATCGATTCGACACCCAGAACCAATGAGGCACCTGATGGGAATGACGACGGCAATGTGCACAAGGTACGTGTCACAAGAGTAGATTTGCTGAATGCTATACACACTTTACACAGATCATTTATGGAAAACTATGAAAATTATTACCTGTTTTCAACATTAAGTTAAATTCCACTTTCGCTACATGACACCATGTCCCTAAAACAGCCTTTAATTTCGGATTTCCCTCCCCCAAGAAGTTTTTTTTAGAAAATTTTAAATAAATGTGTTCATATGTTAAACTATTGACAAATACAGTTCATATATTTTGATTTAATTCACTGATTTTTTTTTCCTTAAAATCTCTTATTTTTACTTTGGTCCCACTGTTTATTAGTGATTTCAGTTATTCTAGTGAGTCTAAATCAGAAACAATGTAACCAGAATAAGCAGCGAACAATGCATTAAATACATATTGTCAGAAAAGTTCTGGGAATTGGTCAATAAAACACAAAATGTTTATTATTCATCTAAATTTATTTTATTGATTTCAAAGTAGGCCCCTTTCGAAATAATACACTTATGCCAATGAATAATCCAATCATCAAAACATTTTTTAAACGCATTTTTTGGAATTGACTTCAGTTCTCGCAGCAAATTCTCTTTTATGTCTTCTATCGACTGAAAACGGGTGCCTCAAAGTTGTTGAGAGAGAGAAAAGTCGGCTGGAGGGATATCCGGTGTATACGGTGGTTGTTCGATGATATTTGTTAAGTTTTTGGTCAGAAATTCGTTCACAATGATAGCCTTTGAGATGGTGCATTGTCATGGTGCAAAATCTAAGTTTTCTTTCCCCAAATTTTTCAACGAATTTTCTCTCTCAATTGCTGCATAACGCTCAGATAATATTCTTTATTTACCGCCTGAATGTGCAGTATTTAAAGACGATTTCGACTACGATAATCTAAGAAAATGGTCAACTTTGCCTTGACTTTTGATCGACTTTGACGAGGTTTTTTTCAGTTTCGACTCAGTTGGAAGGTGCCATTCCGAAGCTTGTTGACTGATTTACATATCAAATTCGTAAACAAATGTCTCATCACCAGTTACAAAGCATTTTATGAATACAAAAATCACAAAACACGCTTGAAATGAACTGACAAAAATCGAGCACTGTAAACAAACTAAATGACAGATAATGCTCAAACTACACGTCAGTATATAGGACAGTTGTGCCAACTTAGCAACAGAGAGAATTTTTACAACCTTTTTAGATGGGCTTCTTAAGTGACCAATTCCCGGAACTTTTTCGACAGAATGTATATACCGGGTGATTCAAAATAGATGTTAAGGAGATTATATTTTAAATCGTAAGTGATCGAAACATACTTCCAACCAGAGGCGCCGACTTTACAAAATTTCTGTGGGTGCCCTAAAAGTCCGTGGGGGGGGGGGGGTAACAAAATGTTGAAAGTCGCACAAGGTGGTTTGTAATTTTTGATAAAGGATCGCTAAGTTTGGTGCCAAAACGTGACAATTTATTTTAAAGGGGGAGTACAGTTGGAATGTACTTGGCTAAGATTGTAAAATAGTTTTAGTAGGTGATTTTAAGATAGATTTCGATTCCGAAGATGGGTTTTTATGGAACAAAGAAGAAAAATACGGCACACTCATGAATAACGATACACTTTCCAACCTTATGGAATCTTTTCCTATAACTATTTGCTTCCTTGCTCGTAACAACTCAATCATTTGACTTTTCGTGCACATTTTTACCAGTGGGAAATGGGTAATACAAATAGTCATTTTAGCTCCACATAAAATATCCAATATCTGAGGGTATAGATCGAAGAAACGATATCTGTCTCACGGTTTTGGTACACAAATTAAAATAAACTAACTGCACCAAGGATTCGAAAAAATTCAGGATAATTCTTTACAAGCTGCACTACACACTGCAATAAATGCGAAAACTTTCATGAAACTTTCAGAAAAAAATCTTAAATGTGGAACTGCACAGCAAAATATTTCTAAGAGTGGCCATTTTGCAAAAAATTTTCGTTTATTCGGGTGTCTAGTAGAGCTTGTGAACCTACATCCTAAAAATTGTGAAGTGCTTGAGATAATTAGTTTTCTTTTTTGTATTTATATACCAAAATTGCGTGTTTTTTCCCAGCGCTGAAGGTGACATTCAAAGTTTAATTTAAATGAATAGTGTGAATTTTGGTATCCGATTATCTGTACTACGGTGAAGCAACGCTGGGCATAGAATGAAAGTCTCCACCGTTTTGTGTCTTAGTAACGATAACAGCAAAGCAGTTAAAATCAAGATTCTTTTTAAAGTAATGAAGTATTTCTGATGAAATACCCTTCTTTTAGAAAAATCTGCTTGTGCTGGAGTCACCTTAAATTTGTTTGCCTTACGCAAATTCTCTGTCAAAATTCGAGAATTCCTGGGCGCACACCCCCTTTGCCCTTGTAATAAATCAGACCCGAAAGAGGTGTATTACACTATTTCACTTTTTTTTTTTTTTACTTTTAGCTATAGAATTTTGATTGGTTTTAACTAATCATTATAAATTTCAAAGCAAAAGAAAAGTGTATTGGGGGGGGGGGGAAACATGCAACAATAATATCACAATCGGTCAAATTTCTTGTCATGCAAATGGAAATTTTGTATAAAAAGTGATTCAGTTTTCGAATGTAACAATTCACGATCAATGTTATTCTTGTTTAATCTCTCTCATCCCTGTGTGAAATCCCCAGAGTTTTCAAAAAATGTTATTCATAGTATTGTTTCTCAGCTCATTCATTTCCTGTATTTTTTTATTTTCATTTTTATTTTTTTTTTTGTACCCCTGTAAACAGCTGCAGCTAAGCCTTAACTATTTTCTTTTCTTTTTTTCCCCAACAAATTAAAAAAATTACAAACATTATACCTTTAAAATTAAACTAGATAATTTCCTCAGAATGAATTAATGCAACGTTTTCTATGTTGAAATGTGTGTAGGACCACATAAAAAAGATTGGTAACTATTTAAATGCAAACAGAAAAATAAAGCAGAACAAAAAAAGTTGTTTATCTTAGAGTTAATAATTATTCAAAAAGTATTTTTAATTGTAGGCCATATAACATCCAGGCATGATTTTGAGCATCCTCCTGAAGTAGAGTTATTTTACCCTCTACCATTATGTGTTCAAATTTGCAAAATTACGAGAGACATACCTTTCAGTAATGTGTGTTCATGCGCCCATGATTTCAGTATAATATTCCAAAAGGTGTGCGGAAAAAACGCGAACGGAAAAAACGCGAACGGTAAAAACGCCCACGGAAAAAACGCCAACCGGAAAAAACGCGAACAGTAAAAACGCGAACGGAAAAAACGCCAAACGGAAAAAACGCGAACGGTAAAAACGCCAACATGATTCATTTAACATATGAACTATAGGCGTATCGTCGGTTGGGGGGGGGCACAGGGGGTCACGTGTCCCCCTGTGCCCCCCCCTCCGAACAATTTCGTCAATTTTTAAAAAATAAACATGTTTGAAATTTTAAAGAAACTTTTCTTTTCTGCTCTAAAATTTCGATATGCGACCCCCTCAAATGTTTCCTGTGCACCCCCAAAATTTCAGTAGGTCTGGAGCAGTGATGAGCCTTCCTTAGGAAGCTATTGTTAATAGGTTTTCCTAAGAGTGCAATACATATGAACCATACGCGTAGGGTCGAAGAGGGGGGCACAGGGGGGGCTTGCCCCCCGACAATATCGTCAATTTCTTAAAAAATAAACATGTTTGAAATTTTAAAGAAACTTTTCGTTTCTGCTCTAAAATTCGATATGTGACCCCCTCAAATGTTTCCTGTGCACCCCCAAAATTTCAGTAGGTCTGGAGCAGTGATGAGCCTTCCTTAGGAAGCTATTGTTAATAGGTTTTCCTAAGAGTGCAAAACATATGAACCATACGCGTAGGGTCGAAGAGGGGGGCACAGGGGGGGCTTGCCCCCCCCGAACAATATCGTCAATTTTTTAAAAAATAAACATGTTTGAAATTTTAAAGAAACTTTTCTTTTCTGCTCTAAAATTCGATATGTGACCCCCTCAAATGTTTCCTGTGCACCCCCAAAATTTCAGTAGGTCTGGAGCAGTGATGAGCCTTCCTTAGGAAGCTATTGTTAATAGGTTTTCCTAAGAGTACAATACATTCGAACCATAGGCGTAGGGTCGAAGAGGGGGGGGGCACAAGGGGGGCTGTATCCCCCTTTCCTCCCACTTCGTCTAAAAATTTTTAAACGGACGTTTGTTTTAAAATTTAAAAGAAATTTCCTTTTCTGCTCTTAAATTCGACATGTGACCCCCTCAAATCTTCATGTGACCCTCCAAATTTTCAGTTGGTCTGGGAGCGGTGATAATCCTTGTCCTAAAAAGCTATTGTTATCAAGTTTTCTAAGCATATTGTACATATGAACTATCGCGATCGGGAGAGGGGGTGAAAGGGGGGGGGTGTCCCCTCTCTCCCCAAATCTTTTTATTTTAAACATTTGTTTGAAGGGTCGTTTTAACCGTTCCACTTAAAAATGATTTTCACTGTCAGCCTAGCTTAATTTGAACAAGGTTATTTTTTAAGCGATTCGTTTAAACAATTTTTCTCATTCCCAATAGGTTGTGGTTTTAAATTCTTTCTAAATACTAGGTTTTCTTTAAAATATTTATTTATTTATTTTTATTTTTAATGCAATGCAAAGTATTTTATGCAAAAATGTTTTATTCGTTGAGCGAAAGTGAATAGTATAGTATTTTCCCTTTTCTTAATAATACTCTCACAGTTTTACATCAAGTTATATTAATTGTAATAATAGATTTATTGCATCTTTTTTTTTCTTGCTGTATTTTATTCATATATGAATAGTTCAATATTTGATAAGTTATCCTTCTAAATATTTATACTTTATCAGTCTTGCGTATTTCAGCAAGTTTTTTTTCAGTTTATCTTAAAAGTTTAATAAGCTGTAAGTTTTATAAAGAAGAGAGCTTTATAAGATATAAATTTATCTAATAAAATTTTTAAAAAAATGTAATCAAGTAGCTTTCACATTGTAGAATAAATAATTTTTACTAATTTCATCACAATTAGTAAAAGACTAATGTATAGGTATAGGGTTCTGGCTTACCGCGCGGCCACTTTCACCATCTGTAATGTGAATTCGGGTTAGGACCCCTCAAAAAGTCCTTTACCCGAGGCATGTCTAAATTAAGCAGTCAATTCTTGTGTAGAAGGGGCCGTGGTAGCCCAGTGGTTAAGGCGTTGGATTCGTAACCGGAAGGTTGTGGGTTCGATACCGGCGTACCACTAAAGACCACCGTGTACATGCGGCGTACGTGCACGTTAAACCCGTGGTTCCGAAAGTCCTCTCGGTGGTCGCTAGCAGTATCCGAGGGGTGTCAATATTCAGAAGTCCCCCACCTTTTGATGAGGTTCCAAATTCTAGCGGGAAATTACGGGAAGGACGTATATCTAGCTCTAAGCGACACATTCAGTGACGCGAGCTGACCTTTCCTGGCAAACAATCCTTGTGTAGATCTGCCACAAAACATAAATAACTTCCATGATAATTTATAGTGAAAGTAAAAAGTTTAATATATTTAATATTAAATAAAAATCATAATCACTTCCAAACACTGTTATCGAGGTTGTCCTAAAAACCCTGACCTATAGAGTTTCCTTCTTTAAATGTTGATCATAGACATATAGAATAATTTACATAGTTATTTTATGGTATCAAATAAAATTTCCTGAATATTAAATGTAAAGAAATAGAAACATGTATTTTTTATACAGCCCTCTTTCTTCTACGAAGGCTTACAGATATATTTAATCAAAGTTGGTGAGGGGGCAATAAGCTTTGCTATATCAATAATAGCAAAATATAATTATTAAAACTATTCTAACAAAACAAATTAACCATTAATTTTAATCAGTGTCATAAATAGCCAATATTTTATATTTTAAGAAATAAGTTTTAAATTATTTTTAAAAAGTTTCCTGTAAAAAGGGGTGTTTAGCATTTAGAAATGAAAATTTGTTTGAAAAGTTACAATTACACAAACATTTAATTTGAAGAGTTTATTTTAAGTTGTTTTTATTAGTTGTTGACTTATTAATACCATGACTTAATTAAAAAAAGCATTTTTAAAATAAGAGTATTCATGCTTAAAATGAATATTTTAAAAAACAAAAATATGTATACATAAATATATACTGATAAATCATTTATTATTGTAATAATTTAAAACCGAAAAGCTAACAAGATGAATCAGAATGAATTATGATGAATCAAAATAAAATCTTGCACTTATAAAAAGAAAGCCAGTAAATATAAGCCATGGTTGGTAAGGAATAAACTGAAGGTCAGAATTTATTACAGAGAACGTGCATGTTAAAACGGTGTGATAGGATATTCTTTTTTAGGGTGGTCTTGGTAGGTGAGAGATGGCACTTAAAATTTTCGCAACTGCTACAATTTGTTGCGGAATGACTAGTTCTGGTCCTTGTCCTAAGAATACAAACAAATTGAACATTCAGTTTGTTAAATTAGTAATTAATTAATTAAACTTGGTAAATTAATAATTCATTAATTAAACTATTTCTCTATTTTATTATGTTCAGGAGAATTTTTAAATCTCATGCATTTTTAAAGTCTCCCCTTTTAAAGGTGAGAAGGTGTAAAGGCAAACCCCCCCCCCCATTCTTTAAAAAAAATTGTGATCAATTTCAGTTAATTAAAGGCACATGGCTCTAATCTACTAAATATTTTGATTTTAATTTGTATATGTTTTAATGTCATTTATATAATTTATTACTGTTTAGATCACATAAAACTAGGAAATAAAAATGATTTAAATACTCTAGCGGAGAAAAATCAAATGATTACGAGTTTAAATTTCATTCAAATTTTAATAAATCGTTTGAAATCAATTGAGTTTCTATTTAACGCTAAAAATACCCTTTTAAATAATTTTGAATATTTTGTTTTAAAAAAAATCTCAATACAATGATTGTATCTTTCTCAACAGAATAATTGATATAAAAATTAATTTTTTAAACTGTGGTAAAA
The DNA here is from genome assembly GCA_038373885.1 of Cheiracanthium punctorium. Classification (NCBI taxonomy): domain Eukaryota; kingdom Metazoa; phylum Arthropoda; class Arachnida; order Araneae; family Cheiracanthiidae; genus Cheiracanthium; species Cheiracanthium punctorium. Next base: position 66,364 of record JAWZYV010013735.1, on the reverse strand, counting down.
TATATTTATTACCGCACACAGTGGCGCACTCAGGATTTTGGTTTAGGGGGGGGGGGGTTACAAATACTGCCAAACTAGGTTATAAGTGACCTCGATTATAGCTATAACTCCATTATAACTTCAAAATATTCGTTACCACTTGCCCATAGAACACAAGCCCAATCTTTTCATAGTCTTTTTTTCAACCAATATCTAATCTTTCCAGTTCTAACTTTAAAAGTTGGTAATTTATGCACTAACTGTAAGTATTTATTTAAAAACCAGCATTCCCCCACTTTTAATTAATCCCCCCCCACACAAAAAATTAGAAATAATTTGAAGACAATTTTTTAAGGTAAAATATTATAATTCGTTAGTGACAATTTTTAAAGTTTTTCACATCTAACACTCCAGGTTTAAGGGGGGGGGGGCTTTAGTCCCCATAGCCCCCTCCGCGGGTGCGCCCATGACCGCACAGCTTTTAAATGTTTTTCTGGATATAATATTCTTGAATGTAAAATCTGTGCAGTACGAACCTCAACCTAAAAAAAAACCTGTTTGTTCATCTTGCCTTAGGCGTTTTCCGGTACGCTATCTCCCATAGTCCCCAGTCCCCATTGTCCGGGGAATCTCCCCTATTTCTTTCTTGGAAGGGACACGGCTTTCATGACCTTGACAAGTAGCTTGACTAGCTAAAAGCAATTACTTCCTTTTTATTTAATGTTGCAAATTTCCCTGATTAATATGAAGATATATGCTCTCAAAATATAAAAAGTGGCTCCTTTACTTCAAAAACAAAAGAATTTTGAGGCAGTCCAATATTTGATTAAATACCATTATCGTATTTACTACAAAACAAAATAAGTTCATGTCAATATTTAAATAAAAATTATTATTCTGAGGGGGGGGATATTCTTTTTTTTCCGGTTCGCGTTTTTTCCGTTCGCGTTTTTTCCTACATTCTTTACAAAAACAGCATTGGGCTAGATCAAAGCAAATTGTACCTAATTCCGCTTTGTTAAACAAGAACAAAAATTGAACAAAATATTCGCAGAAAATGAAACGGAAGGCATCTCGAAATGTTAGTGTGGACGACAGTCTGTTCCATCCTTTTCAATAAATAACTGAGCACTAAAATCATTCAAAAATAAGAAAAGGAAATTGAGACTTTAGAAGAAAGTGACAAACCTTTATACCTTAGAAGCCTCGCCTCAGTCTCATTCAATTAACACCAAAGCGCCGACACTTTTTGATGAATGGGCATCTTTTTTTGTTCCAGAGACATACAAAGTGTTGTATATTAGGTGCTTGTAAACAGACAGATCTTGATGTTCTCTATTTACAATAAAAACAATTAAACCTACTCACTTCGGAATCCTGAAGTAATATTATTCATAAGCGTAAAGTTTTCAAAATTATTGGGGGGGCCGGGCCCCACAACCACATATATTCACGTCAGTGGCGTATATACATATATGTGAGTTGCAAAAGTCGTAACCCCCTCCCCCCCCCCCTCCATGAAAAATTTCTGGCTACGCCACTGATTCACGTACATATAACTTACTCATAGTTGTGAACTACTACGGAATATAATTAACCACTTTTTCTACATGATTTTTCGGCTTAAAATATAGCAAAATTTTTGTGATGCGCGCGCGAGCTGGTTACTATTTTGAAAAAAATAATTAAAAAATATACTGTTTACAAAAAGTTGTTAGTTATATTCCGTAGTAGTTGGCAGCTATGACTTATTATATATAAATGTAAATTATTGGAGGCGTTCGATCTCTATGGGTCCATAGAATTCTACACCAATGTAAGGTAAGTATCCATGTTAGTATCTTCCTACCATCTTATAAGTTAAAAATAGAAGCAAAGTAAAAAATCCAAAGGAGGAAAAAAAACAAAAACATTTTCGATGAGATAGTGCATTTTAGACACATCTGAACTTTTGTACATTTCATACTTTACATTGCATAATCTGATTTTAATTAACCAGAGCCTGGCGAGGGCAGCTTATAGTAACATTTTGTGTTACAAGGCGTCACAATGAATACTAAATCATGATTGAAATCAAAAGAAGAAAAATTTTAAAAGTACAAGTAAAGGTTTTTTTTAAACATTTGTAAATGGAGTGAATACTTTTTTTATATTAGTATAAATTAGTTTTCTGTATTTAGTGATAAATTATTGGGTGGGCTCAGCCCCTATTCACAATTTATTGGGGGGGCTCCAGCCCCACGGGCCCATATAACTCTACGCCTATGATATTATTAGAACTATCTCAAAACATTTCCATAATGGGAATGTCTTTCACCTAACTCCTGTGTTATCTTTCCCGCGTGAACTTCTGATTGTAGCCAGCGGCTTTGTCTCAAATTCCCCGTTTTCCGGTACTCTTGGGCTAACATAGTAACATAGTATCATTGTATTCATGCATTTTCCCATGGAAAATGAGGATTCTGGGATGAGGTCTGTTTGTGTGGGTCAGAAAGGGGGGGGGGCAGGCACAGTGGGCAAAGGCATTGCCTGTGGGGCTGTAGGGAGTCGCATTGTGAAAAAGCTTTGAATTTTAGAAAGACATTGTTTCCGTGGGCGCCAGATAGGAAGGCAAGTGGCAGTGGGGGATTGAGATTTGAGCCCGCCTAGTATAGTAAACATTTTTACAGCATACTGAACTTCTAAGTATTATTTTCGTGCTAAAATGTCTGAAAGTTAAGATGACCCCCCATACACCTCTAAATTAGTACTCTTATGAGAAACTATTATAATAATTATTATTATTTTAAGTAGACAAAAATATTACCTGTTTGGATTCCTTTTTTTTTTCATGCACTTTTTAAAATTTTAGAGTATGTGCTAAGTTACTACTTATTGAAATTTTATTATAATTACTCCAGTTCCGAGGCACATAAGGGTGTATGCAGAAGAAACAAAATCTGCATAACGGTCTTAATACACAAATTAAAGTAGACTATCGCACCAAGGATTCTAAAAATTTAGGATGATTCTTTATAAGCTGCACTACATACCGAAATAAAGAATAACACTTCTTTAAAATTTTCGATTTTTAAGAATTTTTTCTAAAAGTTTCGTAAATGATACAGGTTTATTGTTTATTTCAGTGTATAGTGCAGTTTCTAAAACGTACATCCTAAAAATTTGAAATATTTGACATAATTAATTTTTTGAATCTATGTACCAAAATTTCATGTTTTTTTTTTTTTTTTCCCGAACTACAGCGATAAGCTGAAAGTAGCTGTCATTCAGTTGCCTTTAAACAGGGTTTAATTTCTATCCAAAAAAGGGCAAGAGCCCTGATTTTTTGTATTGCAATTTACAAAATTAATTACCTAATTTAAGGTATTATTAAGTTAATTTTTGTTACCTCTGTATTAGTTTGCGATGTAATAAAATTAATATATACAGAAACAATTACGATGGTAATTAAAAATTTAAATTTAGTGTAAAATTTCCCCGAGAAAAAAGAAGTAGTGGAGCTGTGCTCCCTCCCATGCAAATTAAGCACTTCCTTTAAATACATGCAAGTATTTAACAAACACGAAAACTTTTCTGTGGGTGGTTAAGATCTGACATACTACATAAAAAAAACAACTGTCCCTCACTAAAATTTTATTTTCGAATTATGCAGTAGCAAAGCACTCGTCGTCATCAGTGGCGTGACTATACCGTTAGGGCCCGTAATGAATTCATTGGATAGGGTCCTTCCTCATTGTACAGAATCTCAACCAACATGTTGCAGTTCACTTTTTCTAGCTTTCTATTTGGGAAAGGCTCCCCCTCCGTCCGGGGGACCGTGGCTTTTGCCCGTTCTACCGCCCTATAGTTACGCCAGTGATTGTCTCATCGAAGTTTCTCATGCACATCTAAATTATAAAGGACATGGGTGCTCATATAGGGAAGTAGGTGGGGGCTCGGGTCCCTCCCTCTAGCCGTCGGTATAGTGAACATTTTTATATTAGCTAACCTTTTTTTCACTATTTCAGTACTAAAATGTTTGAAAGCGCGATTGCCGATGACCTTACAAATGCCAGAAATAACCCCTCACCCCCTCGTCTTAAAGTACTCATATGGACGTCCATGCCGAAGCACCCACATACATTTGGCCTCATTAAAGATTTTCTTTTAAACTTTTAAAATATCACACAACTAATAAGCAAATAAAGCATTTTAGTACTGAAATAATGCAAAAAGTTGCGTATGCTTTACAAATATTCATATTACGTAATGGCATAATTGGGGCGGGGGAGGTGAAACCCTCCTTGAGTGTACATCACTGTGTTGGGGTTATCAGACGATTGCTGGTGCTCAGCATCCAGCGTAATTTTTTTTACAAGCCCGAAGCACCCACATAAACGTCTTTTCCTAGCCCTTTCTGGGAACTTCAAATTATGACTTGGCACTAAAATTTCTGTGGGTGCTCCGCACCCACAGAATTTTTTCAGTGGGTGCTTGAGCCCCGGAGCACCCACGTAGTCGGCGCCACTGCTTCCAACCAGGGGCGTAGCCAGAAATTTTTCATGGGGGGGGGGGGGGGTTACGACTACTGCAACTCCCATATATGCATACTGTGTGTGATAAGGGAGTGAAGAATATACTTTTTGTATGGCAAAAAATTCCTCATGGCAGGGTTATGACCCCCCTAACCCCCCCCCCCTTGGCTACGCCCATGTCACTAAAATATGCTTTAAACAATGGCTACCCATAGAGCATAATATATTGATATTCTTTATGGGTGCTCCTTTAAAAGAGCTATAAATGCTGCACGGCGATAAAATATAATAAATGGCATAGCAACTAATGAATATTTATGTCAGCTAGAGCATAACAGAAACGGATAAACACTTTTCAACTTGTTGAAAAATGAAAATCTGCAACATTATTTTAAGAGCTGCAATTTTTAAGTTCTAGAAAATCTATTTATTCCCTCCCCTACCCTGATTATTACTACCATTAATATTTTAATTTCTTTTTTATACACAGGCAGTAATGCTGCAAGCGATACAGCTTTTCTGGAAGTACAAATGTCCTATTATTACAGGAGAGGGGGGGGGGGTTAGTCCTCTCTCTATTATACTAGCACACACATTAATAAACCTATGTATGATGTTAGAGTTAGACAATGCAATGTATTCTAAAAGAAACTACATTCTTTTAAAAGGAAATATGAATATTTAAAAAATAAGAGTTATAGTAATGCTAAGATTTGTACCAGCTTCTGAATTATAAAAATTTGTGCTTAATTACTCTAAACACATAAAGAATACATATAACAAAAAATAAGCGAATAAAACTTTATTAATTTCATATAACAACCAAAAGTGAAATGATGTGCTAAAAAGTAACGGATTCTCGTGGAGCTATGTTACCCGCAGCTAATTTTATAGAAATCAAATCTATTCTTCGTGACTGGCAACAGTCAAAATTTAAGATATTTGGGGTTCCCAGAGCGGTAACACTGCGCGTTAAAGTTTAAATGGCTCCGCTGAAACGCAGGGATCGCGCAAGTGCAACGCTGAGCGTTCGAAGAACCATTCTGGAAGTATTGGTCATGGGTGAATACTCTCTGTTGCATCTTTTTAAATGATGAGAGTGAACAGGTTAACCATGGGTTTAACATTTAAAAAAAAAGAAGAAAAAAAGGAAGTGACCCATCTTTGCTAATACTTACTGGAACGCCCTTAAAACGTTTATGGATCCGACACTCTTTAATAATCACAAAGGCAGGCATTTAAAAGAAAAAGAGGTAACCTGATATAAACTCATGCTGGTTAAAAAATAAGAACTAACTTTTAAACAGACTGCGTGTAATTCGAGATTTGGGCACTGTAGGGAAAACTGTACATGCGCAGAAAAAAAAAAAAAAAGCCCGTTTTTCCGAAATGTTGAAAAAGCATTCTAATCATAGCAACCAAAACACGATTTTGATAAATCTAAAATATGTCTAGTCAATACCCAGAATTTTTTGAAATTTATTATCGATTATTCTTAAATAACAGATCATTCAAATTATTTCGCATACAAGATAAAAGCACTCAGAGCAAAAGAAACGCTTTATCAATCCAAACAATTTTCCCATGTTTATAGCCTACAATGAATGTTAAAGTAACTGAAACTAGCAACCAAAATAACATTAAATTAGTTCTTTATTTACAACACGAGTTCTCCTCTTAATGCTCACTTCCGGAAGTTTAAATGCGGATTTCCGGTGTTGCCGGCTAAATCCACAGCCATTACTTCAGTTCTGAGGATTGTAATGACATTGGAAATGAAATGGTGAGTTGAGGTGGAGAGGGGCGGGCCAAGGCCGTACCCGGGGGTGGGGGATAGAGATGAGTTCGGGCTTATTTTTTGAAGCCCGAGCCCGAAGACTTTTAATCCGAGCCCGAGCAATATTATTAAAGTTTGAGCCCGAGCCCGAAATTTCAGCTAAAGACAAATAAAATTAACTACTTCATTAATAGGATACAATAAATTTTGGAGCTTCACACACCTTCTAGTCCCCCGTGCCGCTATTTTTTGAAATAAGTACGTCTATTTATCCCATGAATCACTTTTTAAAATCTGTTTCAAGGAGTATGTTCAACAAAGGAGAAATTTTTCACGAGCCCGAGCCCGCCCGAGCCCGAACGCAATCGTGAATTACAGAGCCCGAGCCCGAGTCGGGCTGAGCCCGTCTCATCTCTAGTGGGGGACCAGGGGGTCCGGTCAATGACAATTAACAAATTTTAAATTTTGTTTGTTAAAAAAATAATAATGATGAAGCCTTTTTCACCCTTCATGTCCCCCTCCAAAATGTTTTTCTGGGTACGGTCCTGGAAGGGGGGGGGGGGAGGTTAAACAAAACGATGATAAGATTCTATGATATAAATAACAAAGTTTTACAAAAGTGCCTTTCAAGTCTTCAACCGATATTTTATTGTTTAAATTTTAAACCGTCAAAAAAATAAAAATAAATAAATAAATAACTGAACGAACAGGACATTTCAGATTAATATATTTGTTAATCTGCGTAAAATGCAATATTTTCGGGCAAACTAAGAAATGTTACAGTAATTCATAACAAAATGACCCTTCAGCCTCCAAATACCTAATTCTGCACAAACGAGAACTAGTATAAGGTCAACCACTAGAATACATTTTTGGAAAAAAAAAAAAAAAAACCGCAAAGCGACGTAATAACAGCGACGACCTCTCTACCTGGGTTCCCCACCCCCTCCCCTCTCTCTCTATCTTTCACTTTTTTGTTTTTGTATCAGTCTGCAGTGGGTACAGCAACACATTTCCAGACTATCATTTCAAATATATTTTAAGCCACTGCAGACAGATAAAAATCTAATCAGAAAAGCGACAAAAATGTCACCATTAGTATAATTACGACAGCTAATAACGCATAATTAAAATGCGTGCAATCAGATATTTCATTACAAATAGCAGGACCAGAATAATCTGGGGCTGTTCAAGTTTTGCTCAAAGAATGCTTATTTGCTTCCCCTTTTTTTAAAGGTCGAAATGATGAGGTCAGACGTAATAATCAACTACTGCGACCTCACATACATGCAGACACACATTCAAAAAGCAACAAAAATAGAACGTGCACCTTTAAAAGCCCGTCACGTATTCCAAATTAAAGAAGAAAAGTACACTGATCATAGACATCACCGTTTATTGATTATGGTGGGGTGGGGGTGAATAAAGTGTTTAATTTCCCCTATTTCTTCTATTTTAACAGTTTGACAACAAAACACACTTGAAAAGAAACTGGTTATTGAAAGATGAGATAAGCAGAACTTTTCATAACAACATACAAAAAGGCACTTAGGTGATAAGTACCTCGTCTATGTGCGTTATTGTACTAAGTTTCATTTATCTTGATCTCAAAAAGCAGTTTGCTCTCAGACTTTTGCGCTTATTCAATTAAACTTAAATGATTTCACGAAAAGATCAATTTGTTAAAAAAATATTTAACATTCAAATTAATTCTTAAACACACAATAGTTCGTAAAATCATCTAAGAAAGTGTAGGCGGGACCATGCGCTAATTCGTGAAATTGCAAGTGTTCGTAAAAAAGCGGTACGTAAAAACAAGCATCGACTGTAAGTGTAAACAGAAAAAAAATACACAAACCACTTTCTTTCTCAGGTAAACAGTGCTTTAAGCTTTAACAATTATTATACAACAGCTTTAAAGGATCAATAAATAATCCCTCTATTCTAAAAAAAAAAAAGTAACGGCCGCTGTCGCAGCCGTCAATAGCTTGTTCTACCTCCGCCGAAACCGTGGGGATTTGAGTTTCGACGAAGGTGTCTACGGATTCGGAAAATTCTGGGGAACCTGCTAAGCTGACTTAAATTTCGAAATTCGAAATATTTTAGAAGATATTAATAAAAAACTGAAAAAATAAGCATAATGGTTGCCAGATTTGGCAATTTTCGCCAGCACAAATTAATTCATGCTTTTGCAACAAGGCAATTCTAAGTATGTAGAATGGCGTGAAAATGACTATGAGAAGTAGCATTACACCCATTTTTATGCCAAATTAAAAAGTATGTGAAAAAGTAGTGAAAGTGTGTTACACAAAGTTGACGATTTTCAAATAAGTTCTCTTAGATAACAGGAGTTTAGAATTAAAGATTATTCGTTTTTCCAAAACAGAATAACTAATTGTAACATTTAAAAAGCGCCATTTTGGGATCAGGTACGATCTGGAAAAAGGCCGTCTCTCCTCCGAGAAGGTGAATCTAAACCGCGTATTCCAAATTTTAGCACCCAGTAACTTGAAAATGAAAAATTATTAATGCAGATTACAGTAAAGCCGGTTAGGTTTAGCTTGGGTATTTGCTACCAGTAGAAATATTTGGCGGCGTTAACTATGCCATTATAGCAGTTATAGCTATAACGACATAGCCAGCGAGGCGAGATGACATATTTCGTGGTGCTAAATAAGCCAATCTGCAAAGGATTATGTATATGAATATATGGATAACGGTTTTTCCGGTAACCTTACATGAGCAGTAATCCTACTAAAATTATAAATGTCAATGTTTGTATGTATGTTTATTACTCTTTCATGCTGACGGATTTGGATGAAATTTAGAATACAGTTAAAGTCCTGGATTAACATATAGGCTACTTTTTATCGCACACACAAACACAAAAAATATCATTGTTCCCATAATATACAAAAAAAACTATATTTTATTTAAAAAAAATATTTTATTAAAAAAAAATACAATTGAGTTTTTATTTTACAGGGCAGTCGACAGATTGCGCAAATTTAAAGAATACACAGTTTTAAATAAATTAATTCATTATACCATCTGCTATGCCTAGATAAAGAATACACCTGAATAAGTTTTCCTCTGACGCGGATTTATAAGCGGCCTTCGGGCCAAGATTACAAATTCGAAATACATGTTACACAAACAAAAAAATTAAAAATAAGTTTTTGAAACTTTCATTCAATTCGAATTGAGCATCTTTCCGCGCTGAACTGACCGAGGTCGGACCATCACACTCTTTATACTCCGTACAAGGAAGTAAAAATAGAGTGAAGTTTAAATTTTTATATGTGCCAAGGAACATGCAAGAACCAAGCAACGTGTAGCTCGGTAACAATTCTATCTGATCTAATCTTAGGGTTTTGTCTGTTGAAATTATGCCTTTTTTACGAATAAGCCTCATTGGGGGCCGGACGCCTCATACGAAAAGCAAGCGTGGCGAGTCTAGGGGCCTTGGCCCTGGTAAAAAATCCATTGTTTAAAGTTTAAAATTAATAAAAAATTAACATACAACTAGTATTACATGCAACATTCAACATTACAAGTAATAATAATACAAGAAATATTGTACTACCTTAAAAAAAAAAAGAAGTGCGAATATTTCAGGTGGTAAAAGGATCCATGCTTCTTCAGCTACAGAAAGTCCCTACTTCCACACAGATAGAAAGTGAAAGAATGTTTTGGGGTGGAAGTAGGACATTTTTTGTAGCTGAAGATCAAAAACGTTTGCAGTGAATTATTTTTTGTGTGTGTGTGTGTGTGTTGTTTACCAGATTCTTTATTAATTTTAAGCTTTCAAGGTTGATTCATAGTTTTGGAGTCTTTCCTGTCAGCAGCGAGCAGTATCTAAACTTATTTTGTTTGACAGAGATAAAATACTACAGTAATAGTAAGGTTTAGCGATTTCTAGCCAAACATTTCCGATATCGCCAGGCTGGGCTCAATTTGAAAGATTTTCTTCAGACACTTAATTTGGCGATATTTCACCAAAAGCCGACATACTTCAGATAGTTTCGAGATTTTGGGGATAGCTAAAATAGTCATTGACCACAGACTTTCATTGAATTGAATGTATCCATAAACCTTAATATATTTTAAGACACTTGGCTGACCTTGTAAATAAATTACCCAGTCGATTGCAATTTAAAAAAAAAAAAAAAAAAAGAGAGAGAGAGAGAGAGATCCATAGTTAGATATTACAATAGTGCTAAATACAAAATTTCAAAATTATACTTGCAAAATACAAAAAATTTTTGGAGCCAAATTTGTCGATATTTCAGCAAAACTCGCCAAGGTCGACGATAAATGGCGAGATTTTGGGAATGGACAAAACAATGACTGACTATCGCCAAATTTGATGATATTTCGCCAAACTCGCCATGGTAGATGACAAATGGCGAGATTTTGGTCATGAACCAAATAATGACTCACTGCAGATGTAATATATTAATGATGTCCATACACATAAATGTATTGAAATTCTTTTGGGTGATCCTGTAAATAAAATCTCCAGTAGATTGGAACCACAAATCGAGATGCACAACTAGATGTTACAACAATCTTATATACGAAATTTCAACATTCTACGACTAATAGTTTTTGAGATTAGAGAGTTAAATACATACACACGTACACCTAAAGTCGACAAGCTTTGCGACTTTTGGCGTGATTCTTGAGGGAGGCTTGTGACCGTGATCGGACCATTACCTAACTATATGGCAGGACGGTATTGTGCTTGAAATGGATGAATGTATACCTAAAATTGCAATTGACTGTAATGTATTGTAAATCTTTTGAGTGTTCCTGAAGCAGAAGTATAAATGATAAAGACACTTTTTTCGATGGAGAAATTCATTTTGTAACCCTTGACAGCATATATCACTTCTGAGTCGTTTGAAGTAGCCTAATACTTCTAAAATACGGTTTAATGAATTTCTGCCCATAGAGCGTAATCTATTTAAAATCTTTTGGGCGGCCCTGTAGATAAACTATCCAGTCGAATGGAACCGGAAGGGGAGGTGCACAACCAGATGTTACAACAAACCTAAATATAAAATTTCAACATTATACGACCAATAGTTTGAGATATGCGAGTGCATGCATACATACATACGTACGTACAGACGGCATGGGAAAAACTGGTCAAAATAGACTCGTCATTGGTCAAAATGCGTTGCAGACGCATTTATATGATGGTGCATGCTAGCGTACGAAAAAAATTCTTAAAATTAAATTTACAGGTAATCAAAATATTTTTTCGTTGAAATTTGGCCCTCGAAATTTTTCGGGATCACTTTATTAATTTCCTTATACTCCGCAAGAGCGGATTAAAGGGAAGGGGGGCGGAGGAGGCTACCGCCCCCCCCCCCCCGAGACAAAAGAAATTAATGTAAAAGATCCTATTTCACTTCCATAAAACGGACGCATATATCAATCTTCTAACTAACCGCCCCCCCCCCCACCGAGAAACTTGCATTAATCCGCAACTGATACTCCCTACAAAGAAGTAAAAATGGCCATTTTCCATAAATGCGTCTTGGAATGGGTTCGACCGACAAAGCTGCAAAATACTTCATGTACAAAATTAAATTAATTTGTTTTTTTTGAATAAGTGTGCTTTTATTAATATACATCTTTGGAAGGTGCGGATTAATATTTTTATGCATTTTTAAAAGTTGGGATTAGTCTTATAAAAATGACTTACATGCTTTCAATCTATTCGTAATGTGGATCCTCATGATAAATAAGATTTTATTCTTGACTTGCACTATTTTCGTACTGCCTGAATTCGGCTGCATGTAAAACATAACTGACAAATTATAAGGAGCTTAAAAGAAAAAGGTATTTCTGAGCGAAAATGAGCAATGACACCCTTGAAGATACACTTTCTAATGGAAACCTTAAAAAAGCACATCAAGGTTTTTCCACCTGTACGCTCACAACCTTGCGGAAAAGCCAACGTGAAGGCACAGCCCTTCGCCAAGTGTTATTGACCCTTATCAGTCTGCCAAAATCTAGCAGCGCGATTTACTCTTCATGTTTTTATATGTGTGTGTTATCCATGGTGTTATCTGCCTCTGGAGCAGGTTGCACAATCCAAGAGAACAAAGAAATCTGGCAGCTGAGGCAGCTTCATCGGAGAAGATTTGGGTAAAGGGGGGGGGGGGTGTTAACGTGCAACAGTTGGTCACGTTTTCAAGATTTCCCCGCCACCTCCACACACATAGATATACATGTATATATAAGCGCATATTTAACTAAAATCAATTCGTGAATTTACTGTAAGAAGATTAAGAAAGCAAGTGCTATATTTATATTTACTTCTTTGTACGAAGTAAAATGAAGTATAATGATGGCGAAAGTTTTAGATGAAAAAAATCTATTTTGACTATCTCTAAATTTACTTTTAAGAGTTTTTTAAACTCTTTCCGGAACACCCCTTCCTAAATTTCGATTATTAACAAAATAATAATGAATACTTCGGTGAAATATTCTGCCTTTTCCCACACAGTTTGGAGCCCTCCAAAACTTTTCCTTCTTTTTCCCCTGGATACTTCCCTGATGCAGCCGTACAAATATTTCACCACTGTCCGATACCAAGAAGAAAAGCTAATAACTTGTTACCGAGTCATCAAGATAAGCAGTATAAGTAACAGGTAAGTTAAAAACCCGCTTTCTCGGGGGGGGAAGTTAAAGAAAAAAATTAAAAGTTTTATAAAAGAGGAACGAACTCCTCTGGCACGGAAACAAAGTCTAATGTAAAAAGAAAAAAAATTCCACCGAGCATCTAGATCTGGGTTAAATAGGCTGTCACAGACCCATTTGAATAATAATGATAAAAAGAAAATTCCCCCAGACCGGTTGAGTTGTATTTTGAAGAGTACTCCACCCTGCCTTTGAGTGTTTCGACACGCAGGCCACTGGCCTTTGTACAGGGCAAGGCAACCACGAACTTATACATATATGACTTCTAGAATTATATCATGCGTCCACACAATAAGATAGGGCGATGTCTTTTTCGATGAAGAGCGGATCGTTTTATGCTGTCGGGTTTTAGATTCCACACTGTTACTTATTGGTCGAAACAACGTTATAAATTTGCACACACACACAAAATAAAAAAGGAGGAGTTTAACTATTATCGTGCACTATAAACAATTTTACATTAATTTAAACAAGGACCGTCATTTTAAATAAAGGCGCAATTTTCACAAAAGCAATATTAAAAATACTTTTGTTTGCATTTTATTATTTTAGTGAAAAATCAAATCTATACATATAATAAAAGAGAGTGTCCATCTGACTGTATGTGTGTTTGTCTGTCGTTCGCGTAACGGACTAACTATCCGACCGAATTGTACCAAACTCTGTAGGGGGTTCCCAAGCATCCCGGAGTTTGCACCTCGGGTGTAGTTTTTTAATTTTTGAATTAGTTTGTGAATTATTTTATATTTTACGTTATTTTCGACCGTTTTCTGCCTTTGCTCTCCGAAAAAGAAGGCTTCCGATCGTCCGAAAGAAAAAATAATTACACGATCGGAAAGAGGAGTTTTCTTTCTAAAAAGACCTCCATTTTTGAATTACCGTATTTTCCGGTAATAACGCCGCGGCGTTAAACTATATTTTTCTTTTTCGGAAGCAAAAATGCGGCCAATAACTGGGTGCGGCTTGTAAGTAGTTCCAAAGTTACAGCTGATCATTTAACCCCCCCTCCAAAAAAAAACCAACCTTAAATCTGGTTAAGGAACAAAATAATCCATGATCTTTTTCCGTTCCTATAAAAGTCTCGCATGGCGAAAACCCATCACGGTGTTTACGTATAGTAATATTTTTCAGAATAAAAAAACAGTACTTTGATCGGGCATCGCATCCAATCGCATCAAGTAACTCTGTATGCCATATCAGGAATAACCCCTCCCATTTTCTCCCTCCAATATTCGCCAGCGCTAAACCTTACCTATAGGCGTCTAATTATACTCTATGTTCCCAATCTTTTTCAGCATTACAAAATATGCATATTCGCGTCTGGCAACAACTCAAATTAATTTTACTTCACGTTCTTCGTTCGATTCATTTTATTAGTGTTCTTGCTCCGATACTGATTATTTTCCGTTGTGTTTTCGAACAATTCTAAGCGGCGAAGTTATACAGCCAGAGCCGGCCCAAGGGGGGTGCGAATGTAGGCGATCGCCTAAGGCCCCACGCTCATAGAGGCCCCGCTCCTGGGCTATTTTATTGCTATCTCATAAGACATGATAGAGAAGAGGCCCCGCTCTTGCGCTTCGCCTGGGGCCCCGCACGCCCCTCGGGCCGTCTCTGATACAGCAAAGTTTAAATTAAACGCTATCTCATTAGCAAAAGTGAACGGCAATAGACAAGTAGCACGAGAGCTAAATGAGGATGAAAAATGTGGCGAAAGCAGGAAGAAATACTGTTGAAAATGCCGAGAGAGAAACGAGCTCAACGTCGCAGACCGAAAGCACAGTGGCCAGATTTGGAAAAAGAGCTTTGTGACTGGATTGAGAATCAAAGGGAAAATGGTCGATCTTTATCAACTGTTTTAATAAGAATAAAAGCGAAGCAGATGGCGGCAGAGAATGGTCTGGTCGATTTCAGAGGTGGACCATCATGGTGCAACCGATTTTTTAAAAGAAATAATCTGACCATGAGAGCCCGGACAAGTGTTGGCCCGAAATTGCCCAAAGACTGGGAAGAGAAGAAAACTTCGTTTTTAAAGTTTGTGAAAGAAGAGATTAAAAACTATGCACTGAAGCCATCGGAGATAGGGTATATGGATGAGGTCCCCATATCGTTCGACATGCCTGCATCTCGCTCAGCAGATTTTGTTGGTGTGAAGTCTGTCCCTATCGTTACAACAGGGAATGAGAAAAACAGTTTTACCGTGGTGCTTTCATGTTTATCCTCAGGTCATAAATTGCCTCCGATTGTTATTTTTAAGAGGAAAACAATTCCTAAAGAAAATTTCCCTTAGGGAATAGTAGTGCTCGCAAATCAAAAAGGCTGGATGAACCAGGACGTTATGCAGGAATGGGCAGAAAAATGTTGGAGAAAAAGACCGAATTTCATTTTTCAAAAAAATTGTCTACTGATCATGGACTCTATGAAAACGCACCTTTCAAACGAAACGAAAAAATTTCTAGGATCAGAGAAAACAAGACTGGCAATAGTACCTGGTGGGTTGACTAAAATATTGTAACCTCTGGATTTGTGTATAAATCGGGCATTTAAAGCTCGCATGCGTCATCACTGGGAATCGTGGATGTCGGCAGAAAATCATACGTTTACAAAAGGAGGCCGGATCCGTAAAGCAACTTATACCGAAGTATGCGAGTGGATCTTGGACTCCTGGAATAAAATCCCGAATGGTATGGTAGAGAGAGCCTTTCAAAAAGCCGAAATTATAGATTTTTCACAAAATAGCACTAATGGGATTCCTGCAATTTCTAGTGTGTCTTCCGATGATGAAAATGGTTCAGATGTTGATGAACGTTTGCCATCTGAATACTTAAAAATGTTGACAGACTGACACTGAGGACGAGGATTTTGACAGATTTTCTGAAGTAGAAAACAGTCTGTAGTATATATATATATGCATATGTATATTCTAAAAATAGATAAATAAATTGTACTAATAATGACGTATTGACAAACATCGTAAATTTATATATTACATGGTAAGTTATTTTAATTATAATTGTTTAATTTTATGTGTACTACTTTATAGTATTACCTAAAATAACACATCTAAACTTGATAAGCTTGATTCTATAATACTTTTTAAAAAGTGCGGCGTTATTCTCGGTGCGGCGTTAAACTAGTTCTATAAATAGAAATAATTATCTATTTGCGGCGTTATACACGGTGCGGCGTTATTACCGGAAAATACGGTAGCTGCATTTCCAGACTTTAATAAAAATCGACAACCCTTTTCTCCGGCAAATTCGGGTGAATTTCAGAACGAGGAGCCTATCTCCATCTAAAAAGCTATGGAATGTTTAGACTGAAAAAAAAAAATCTGTTACGGACGAACTGCTCAGCTTTCGTTTAAAAAAAAAAAATCAAGCGTCTAGCATAATTTTTTGATCAGCTAAAAAAATAATTAGTAAAACCCGTACGAAAATAATTTGTGACTTCGGAAGACAGAAGGGATTTTTCGACTAGCATCACGTGACACCAAAATGAACCAGAGAGGGAATAATTCTATTCTCTGGAGAGTGTGTGGGTGGAGGTCCGAATTTGAATTTGGTGATGGTGGAGTTGAGACCTACTTTGATTGAAATTTTACTGAAAAAGTTTCAATAATAATCATCACGTGGTATTCCGAGGAAGATTCTCAACCATTTAATGCCTGCACATACCGAGCTGGACTTAGTCTTGTGTTCATTTCTTTTTCGCTTTACTGTAACCCGCAAAAAAAAAGTGTTTAGTTACTGGCTTCTGTAGGTAATAAATTGTGGAATCGAGGGGCTATCATTTACTTTGAAAGACCTTGGGGTGGGAAAGTTTTCAATGTAGTAGTTAATATACTACTAATATCTTTGCGTAATACAGTGGTGGAAATTGATTTATGAAATGACAGTATTTTTTGAAAAAATATTGAACTGTACATTCAAATTTGTTAAAATTTTATAAGCTGCATATTTTCTTATTAGCAAAATATTTCTGCACAGAAATTATTACATATATTCATAAACAAGAAAAAAAGAAAAGTTTGTTTTTCTATCTGAATAATCCATTTGGGAGACAATTCCCAACATTGTTGAATTGTTACAATTTTATTTGTGAGGTATAACAGAAATGGCGACTCACAATGTTACTTAATCCTGAGATAATTTTATTTTTTAACTAGCTGCGTGCCCGTTCTTCGCACGGTAGGAAACGAAAATTTTCCTTACATGTGTAATCCGAATTTATTCGGGATGTGGAATCTTTTTAAAAAAAAAAAAAAAAAAAAGATTATTTGACTCTTGACGTTAAGTTTGCGTCATGAGTACTAACCTGGCATCATTGAAGTATAACGACTCAAAAAACTACGTCAGTGTTATTCACTATCAAAAAAGTGAAAAGCTTAACGGTTTGCAGAGAACTCCTGGCTTTCAAAATGTCTTATACATACATCATACTGTTTTTTAGGTTCAAGATGTAGCATTAAATACCTAAGACACTACATGAAATGGACAACCGTTTATTTCTTTCCAAACATGTACCATGTACGGAAAGTATTGTAATCATGAAAAAATTCGACTTCGAGATTTTGGTGTATTTACACGTTTTGAGGTCTTCTGAATTCGTTTATGCTATTTTCAAGAGATGTTTTTAAAATAGTTGCGCACCCGCTCTTTATACGGAAAGAAACAAATATTTTACTAAAATCATATCTGCATGTGACAAAACAGAATTTCGTTTTGAAAAAGTTCAAGTCATCTCCTCTGTTGAAATTACTGCGGGATATATCAGCGCAAATTAGAATTACTTTTCGTTTAGTTGGTTGTAAGGCAACCGTTGGAAAGGGATAAACACTTTTAATTTCATGAAATATTTATTAACGTGGTATATTGTGATTTATTCATATTATCCTTACAAATTAATAATACTACCTATTACGTACATTAATACCGTCTATCTTCGCTTCTCCCTCTTCAAGGCTCCCTTAAAAGAAACAAATTAGATTATTTGGCACCGATGGGATCTTTTGATTCTATGGCGATTCTTTGCAATTTACGCATTAGCATAAATAATAATCATTTCACATAATGGTTGCCATTAAGGAAACTCTCCATATATATTTAATTTATGCATTGTTTTATAAGATTGGCGTATTTAGCACCGCAAACCATTTTATCTCAAGTGGAGAGAAAATATCCAAGGGGTGCCATTTTAAATATCCATGTATCCAATATAGCGATATCTTGTATATCCTCCATGTTCCTGTCAGGTGCTGATCCAGAAATTACTCAAGGAGGGGGCGATTTTGTACCTGAAACAGGGGGGGGGGGAGGGTAGAAGGCGTAAAATCATTTTATAATTAATATAATTAATTATACCAATTAATGTAATTAATTATATTATTGATAAAATCTATATATGAGCTATGATTAAAAAGGACAGGGAGTAGTACCCGCCATACACCCCTTGGAAAAGGCTACTTAATTTTCATTATACTTTCATAATATATTTTAACAGATAACAGAGTTTTGGGCTTCACCCAGGGGGGGGGGGGCACCGCCCTCCCCTTGGATCCTGTCTCCTGAAAAACAAACTGTGTAATCTCGAGGAGCTATTTATTCCCGCCAGGGCGTTAGAGTTGGTGAGTTTAATTGCACGCACTTTTTTAATTTATGGTGTCACTCTTTAACTGCCGTAAAGGATACCTCGGTTGGTTGAGGGAGTTAATTTCGATATTTGCACAATAGTTTTTCAAACGGCATCATATTAAAACTGCTTTATATGGGACCGCTATAGAGGAACGTAATCCAACGCTCCTCTATAGCGGTGCATATATTAGGAAGCATATGTCTGCGCAGTAATTAAATGCCAAAAATAAAAAAGTAAATAGAAAAATTCTAATATATCGCGCTTTAAAACGAACTTTGTGACTTTTAAAATGAACATTTTCAGCTGCGTTAAGACATTTCAAGTTTTAAATAAGCAACGGATTAAAATACCACTTCTAATAATAATAGTGTATTTCTACAGTAAATTTTAATCAAAATATCGTCTCCCTGTGTTGAAAAAAGAGCTAGAATAAATGAATTAAAATTGTGGTGTAATTTTTACGTATCTTAAAGCAACTGACGTCATCAATCCTCACTTGAGAATTGAAAATACGGACGGTGCCCCATTAAAAATTTCTATGGATAGATTGAAAAACCTTTTTTCTAATCCTTTCTGTGGCAACAACCCAACATAAATTCCCGTGCCACGATTGCAATGCAATGACGAAAGCTGTCCGCGTTGATGCTATTAAATTCTAAACAAGGTTACATTAAAATTCGTAAAAAATCATCTAATTTACATAATTTTTTTTTCGTTTTTATTTTAAAAAGAGGGAGAAAAGAATGTTTCACGATTTCTCAAAATATCAAAAAGTTATGGCGGATAGAATTCAAGATACGGTAGTTATAAAATTATTTTACGAAAAAATTCGCCAAAACAGATGCTTAGAAAAATTCCTAAAAATCGGTAAATCATGTTACGTATTCAGAACAACTGTTTTTAAAGGAAAATTTTCTCCTGTCCGATGATACAAATGCCGTTTTGCTGCGAGCGTAATTTCCGCCGTTATTACGAATTAGGTGAGAAAAATGCCAAAAATCGCGTTAAAAAAAATAAAAAAAAATCGAGGACGAATTTTGAAAAAAATCGCAATTTTTTTTTTTTCCCAAAAATAAAATAAGTTACATTGTGCACCTTCATTTCTGTTTTACCTCACAAATACTAACGGTCCAACAGTGTTTGAAATTTATCAACACTTAAACAAGGTTCAAACAATTATACTTCGGAGTTAGAATAGTTGCCACACCCTTCAGATTTCAAAGAAAAACCATCAGGCACTCTTTTAAACAAGTCATCCTGTATTAATAGTTCGTGAACAAAATTTGAATGGGGGCGGGCTTTAGACTGGCTACCTCAATACATTAACATAAAGAAACACCTTCACATAATTCAAGTTTCTGTAATTGCAATGGGTGAATTTATCACACAAAAACAAAACTTATGTATTTTTAACAGATTTTTCGACCATTAGCAATGAGACAGGAAACAGTTTGAACTTGAATTTGTTTTAAATGTTCATCTCTTTTCCAGAAAAGCGCTTGTAGAGTGGCTTCTTGTATAATTTGAGTAATGGCAAAATTTAAATTGATTGTTTGAGGATTATATCTCTACAGAGAAAAGAAAGCCGAGATGCCTCAGATCTGAGAGACAAGGCAATATATATATATATTTTTTTAAGTCAAATTAATTTTATTTTTAGAGAACAATTTATTAAATGAAAAATTAAAAAGCTTGGGATTTGAAAAAAAAAATTAAATGTGCACATTTTCACAAACACTAGCAAACATTCTTTATAAATCAAAAAACATTTTGCCATGAATTTTTTAAAAATTAATCTGCTTTTCAAAATTAGGTTGTGAAGTCGCACACTATTCCACAGAAAGAAAAAAATATTTCACTTATAGTATTCACAATTATTAATATTTTGTACTGATTTTTTCTACACTATCCAGCTAAACTATCATCATGCATAATTTGCCTTTTTCACATTTTGACATTTTTAACAATATTTTTAACTATTCAATTAAACCAGTTTTGCAAATTTCAACAGAAAATTTGAAGTATTAGCTAAAAAAAATATCAAAATTTCAGAAAGGCAAAGTATGCATTGTGTCAATAGCCAATTGATGGGAAAACACAGACAAAATATCAATAACTAAATGCTATGAATGGAAGTTTTTCCCCATAGGATAAAATGAAACATTGCACTTTTATCATCCATATGAGGACATCACCTTGATTGCATTATTAAAAACATTTATTTTTGAAAGTGGTACCAAGTTTGGCCCTTACAAATTTCTTCTGGTGACAAATTGTACAGCAATAGAATTGATGTGCCAATTTCACCTTTTTAAAAAGACTCGGGAACAAAATTAGTAAAGTTAAAGATTTCTGAAGATGAATTCATCGGTGAAAATAAATCTTTAAGCATGTTCTTAGTTTCACACTAATTAACATAGGGAGGAGGCTTTTGAAAGCAATGAAAAATCTGAATCTAAAAAAAAAAAAAAAAAAAAAAAAAAAAAAAAAATCCACCAACTCCCAGACAAAAAGAATTCCTTCCACGGTGTGTTCGCAATTTTTGGAAATGAGATTGTTCTTCATTTTGACCCAATATCAACAACTTTCTGCAAATTCCTGGATTCCAATTTGCTGGGAATATCACCCCATGGCATGATACAGCTCGTAGCATGCTATCTGAATTAACTGTATCACTCTGTGCTTTTGAAACTTTTTTTTTTTAATATTAGTGGTGGATAATCATATGCTTGATTTCAATAAGACAAACATGCCATATATGTAGGAAACTGAAAAGTATAAACCTGATTCAAAAATGTTTTTGACAATTGATTCATCTAAAAAATCTTTAGCTAATACTTCTTTAGCTCATATTCCACATGTGAAGCATACCCGATTTTATTTTCTGAAGAGATATTTAAAGCAAAGTTTAAGAAGATAATCATGGAGCAATAAATGATCTCAAAATTGCAAATACTTAAAAGAATATAAGAAATCGGATATTGAAAGAGCCTAGTATTCACTGTTCACATGTTGAAATTATATTTTTCTCATTGAGTTTTGAGTATTAATGCAATTTCTCAGAAATGGTCCGTTTTGGATAATGTATTGCAATACGGGTAAATTTTTGAAAGGTATCGTTTAAAAAGAACAAATGGTAGATTTATTAAAACTGCTTTTGTTATTTTCGTTAAAATGTATTTAAATAAAATAAACTGGGATCTTCGGTGAAAACTTCTCGTTTCAAATCCTTAAAAAAAAAAAAAAAAATAATTCAGGAAGTATTTTGTATTTTATTATGTTTGAATCAATGTATTTTGTATTGAAAATACATTTTTGAAGTATTTTGCCCAACTCTGCGCCTATGTAAGCTTTGGCATTTAGCACATGTGCTATGCCTCATATGGAATACTGTAGCACATACGCCTCATATAGAGCGCAGGTTGTTTAATATAGATCATTTATAGGGGCAGGATATGTTATTAAAAAGACTGAAGAACTTCTGTCATTTTACATTAATCAATTTTATACATAATTGTAAGGGGGGCGAGGGGCAGGGACCGACTTGCAGAGATGGGGCCCAGGACAAAAGCTTCATTAAGGGTCCCCTTCTTGCGAAAACTTTTATACCCTACAACGCAACTTTCATATAGCGCCATATATATAAAAAAGGATGTTAAACAGCATCAAAATGATTATTTAATAAAGGTTCAAAGTGAAATGAAATAGTTCGATGATAATAACATTATATAGATAATCATAGTTCAATTATATTATTTAATTTTCAATCGTTCATTTCATTCAATATTTTTCAAGTAACTTGTTCTACACACTTTTTGTATGTATTTTCCTGATGTTTAAGTCAGGGAATTTATAGTGGGATAGATCTTCACTTCACTCCACTTAGAAAGCTATTTCCTTTCATCTGTTCCAATTGAAAATCAGCTTCCTCGAGAGCAGCATACATCACTCCATAGGGAATGCCTGCCTAAATGATATTTTTCCCTGAATAAAACTGCCTGAGACTATATCATTTAGATATAAAAAGGTGTGGATATAATGCTATTGCTATGAAATAGTAACAGAGTAATTATTATTACGATTATTTTTTACAAAATTAGTTTCCCTGTTTCTTTATTTTAAATGAAAATCAAAATTATCGAATTTTTAAACTTAAAGGATAATTTGGGGGCTAAGAAGATTGGGACTATTAAAATTAAGATAGTAATAAATAGTAGGTAATTAAAAAATCAATTTTTAAAACTTTCCACCTATGCATCCAGAATAAAATATTATGATACATTTTACAAGAACATGATCTTTAATATTTTATAAATTGTTGCTATACATAAAAATGTCAGAACAAAAAATTATTAATAGCACAATAATTGTAATTTTACAAAATCCAATTTTATTTAAGTAAAAGAAATTAAGAAAACATTAAAAGGTTAAAAGGTACAAAATATAAAACATACATTTCATTGAATGGATTTTTACAGGGCAACTGGCTTCAGTGGCGTATGCAGACTTCCTTGAAGGGGGGGGGGGTGGCACAGTTATACACACAACTTTGCTAAAATGTGTAATATTTAAGCTAAAAATTCAAAACTTATGGACATTTTGTTTAAAAAAATTTGACATGGGGGTTGAGTTTAACCCCCTCACTTGTATACTCCACTAGACTGGCTTATACAGATACTGCATGAAACAAAAAATTTATGGTAGTAAATAAAAAAATAATATACATAAAATAAGGGCGTCTTATACGCCCAAACGCAACATCTTTCTAATTGCTAGTTATTAATTAGTGGAGTTTTTAGTTAGAAATTATAGCATGAGATACAGAGTTAAACACAAAGCAATTAAATAAGTAATATAATACGTTAAAAATACATTACAGTGTTAATGGGATGGCTGAAACTGAATTTTACTAATTTGGATAAGCCAGGCTTAATACTGATTGTAGAAATTCTTCAGGTTGATTCTAAATGTTTATCTATTAACTTACTTCTGAATTTTCATTTATTAATATTCATGACAGAAAATGTATGTTCACAAATATGTGTGCTTCCAAACACAGTAGCATAAAACTTATTCTTTTAAAATTTGAATTTTTCAGAAAGCTAGTCCTGATTGCTCTGTCCTACCGAAACGGCTTGTCCAAGTGGCAGAATTTTGTCATGCTTACTGCGCTACAGAAATACAAAACTTTCTGCAGCACGATATATCTATTGCATGCATGTGCACACAAAGATGTAGGAACATTGCAACATTGATAATAGAAAATTACAATTTAGTTTATGTTGTTGATAACTAGTTCATGAAAATTGGTTATTCAAAAAACCTGAAGTTTTGCATTTCAGAATAAATACATAATGTTGTCAGGATTTATAGATCTTAGCAAGAAATGTGAACTCGCCCACTTAATCCCTTAGTTTTCAAGTAAGACAATAACTTAAAAATGATCTTTCTGGTGTCAACATTGACTGCTTTAATATACATATGCATCCTGCATGGCTACGGTAGATAAACTTTTGCAGTATAGGTGTATCAGTTTCAAAATTTTACCCGATCAGCCACCACTGTAAACAGGTAGTACATGTTAAAATTGTGGAAATATGTATTTGTATTCTCAGTGGACTGAACTGAAGTTGGGAGAGGGTCTCTATAAGATGAGGGTCTAGAGGCGAGGGAAGTTTTTTATGTCATCAATAAGGATTATTATTTTACATAACTTATTGTATTAAAAATTATTTTTATTTAAATTACTAAAACATATTTTAATACCAACAGAGTTTTATCTTAAATTTTTATATTCAAATAAAAAGTTTTTATATTTTCAAATAACAAATTCAAGTTAAGTGTATTTTTTTATTTTTTATTTACATGATCTCATAAAGGTATTTTATTTAAAAAGATAAATTTCACTAAGTTTAAACCATTAAATAATATTTTTATTCACATAATATTTTTACTTTAATTAAGGTAATTTAGGACTAAAAGTCCGAAATTTATAATTTCCCAAAATCTTACCTTTTTGCTAATCCCCCCCCATACACACAAATAAATAAACCTTTCGTTTTTTCATGAAACTACAATAAATCCATGTATTGTTTTCATTCACGAATAATAGCTGCACTCAGCCAGTCGTTATTGCGGCGCTGCTACGCGCCGAGGCAAATAAAATCCAAGATGGCGTCCGGGCCGTAAACCTTACTCTCCCACGGTAAATAATTACATTTAATTAACGAATGCTAACTAATCCAATTACTTTTTACACAGCTTTAATAAAAAGGATCTCGGGCTTTCATCAATATTGATATTGTTGCAGAACACTCAGCTTTTTTCCTGGGTTCGTCGTTCTAAAGTCCAGTTGGTGTAGAAGGTTCTAGAAAAGAGTCCACTTGTCAGGATGGAACACAACTTTATTGCTTCTAGAACTTCATCGAACAATCAGTAGTACAAAATCCACAGGCACTAACGGCCAGTAGCTCGTTTATAACAGTCCACTCAGTACTGAAGCTTTCACAAATGTTGCAATTCTCACACAAAATAAAACACTTCCACAGTCGAAAATTCAGAGGAAATATACGAGGGATATCACTAACAGTCCCTCGAGACTCAGCAATGAAGAATTTACACACAGAACTTAAAAACAAAGCTTCAAAAGCAAGCGAAAACACCGCTTCTATAGCGTCAATAAAAAAGCCTGAAGCTTTCACGGACATCTGCTCTTGGCGTAAGCAGAAGACAAGACTGATTTAGACTGAAAATTCAGTGTTATCCCTCGTATATATCCACTAACAGTCCCTCAAGACTCAAAGAGTTTACACACAGAATTTAAAAATCAGCTTCGAAAAGCAAGCGAAAATACCGCTTCTATAGCACAATACAATTCACCGAACAAAGTAGCGTACTCAAGCTCGATCCACACTGGGTTGTCTGTCATACCTGTATTTATAGGTGCCGCAGAAGCTAGAAGGCGCTTCTAGAAGAATGTATCTCTCGACGATTCTACACAAAGTGGGAATTTTGATTACATCATAGATGAGAAATATTAGGCTATTATGCATGTTTATGCAGAAAAACTAACTTTACAAGCCCCAAACGGAAATTCGGGCCAAATGACCAAAATGTCGCCACACTTGACTCTTGGCGAAATATCACCAAATTTGGTGCCAAAAATAAGTCTCCAAAAGTGAAGTTACCGAAGGCCTCCGACATATTTCTCGAGATTTCTAGAACCGCTATAGAAAATCAATGGGGAAACCCAAACCTCCGTATCTTCGGTTCTAGTTGACCGATTTTGATGCAACAAGAAGCAAGATTTAACTATCTGAAGCGTAGAATGTGAATTTTTAACTATTTTAAACCCCAGGTTAGCAGGTTGCCCCGAATATTTGTAACAATATCAAGTATTAACATCGCATCTTCCCACACCGCCACGCCATATGAGCCGAGCTACTGCTAAAAGACACATTTGCCGAAAGAAGAATCCAATACGGAGACAGCGAGTTCATAGTTTCCAACTTCATTGATATGAATGTAGCTAAAAAATTGTCGCTAAATTTCTTTACGTTTCTCTTTGTTTACATTAACAAAAGTGCGATTAACCGATTACACATCCGCAGAACACTTGAAAGTGGTCTTCAGAGCGTTTTTCAACAGGTGAAGATAATCTGTTTGCAGAAAATCGTTCTGTTTCTAGGACAATGTCGCTGTGTTTCTGCCACCGTGCGGTTTGTATGCAAAAAGCTTACAATAGCAAAAGTTTTTTCAGGAACACTCAATTTACAATTATATTTTTTCAGCACATTTTTAAAAATAGCCGTCTAGACAATAAAAAAGGCCCCAGAATTCGCATAGTCGTTTTTCGCGGTATTTTTGTTTAAAAAGGCGCCGTAGTCGCCCAAAACCAAAAATAGTCTAAATAGTCGACTGTGGCAGCCCTGTATCGTGGCGAAATGTTAGGCGTCAAGTGACGACTGGTTCTAAAATTTCGGTTGTCAAAACAAAAATTGCAGTTGAAAAATACGACTAACGACCGCCAATTTCGAGTCCTGATGGGGAGTGGGTATGAAGGGAGTTAAAAAAAAAAAAAAAATCAGGAAATTTTCACCGAAAACAAACAGAACAATTGTCAGTTTTATACTTCTGAAAATAAGAACAGAGTTTACAGAGAGAGTTCATCGAGAAGTGTGGCTCTTTTTGAAAGCCTTTATCTCAGTTGTTCCTAAATTACAAGTAATTTAATTCAAAGTACATACATATTTTAAGAGGACAATAATGGGACAATCACAAACACATGCCCTTGCCCAGATTCGAAAATAGACCAAAAGAATGGTAACAGAGCTTGCCAGCCACTGCACCACCTGGACGGCTGAAAACAGGAAACATTCCAAAACATAATGCCAGGCGCGTAGCCAAGAAAATTTTTCGGGGGGGGGGGATATGAACTTATATGTGTATAAATAAACTGAATTTCATCACTAATCCAAAAATTTCGGGGGGGGGATATATCCCGATATCCCCCCCCCTGGCTACGCCCCTGCATAATGCCACACAAAAATTTTGAACAGATTAGAAACAATTATCCATGCCGTACCCCATTCAGTTTTCCTTCTTCCTTTTCAAAACATTCCCTGCCCACACCAAGTTGCCAATGATCAATTATTTCATTGCCGTTACTATAACGCTGGTCTGTTCCTTTAATTTTCTTTTTTCTCTTTTTTTGCATTTTAGAGCGTGAAAGCCGACAAAAGACAACATGATGCATGCAGCCACATTTAAATTGCTGCATGGTTGACATCATATTAAATAATTAGTGCGCGAGTGAGTGTAATGACAACGCGTAATCGTTAAGAAATTACGAAATATTAAACTATTACACATGTCATTACTCATTTAATAGATTGACTTACTCGGACGAGAAAGAAGTTAAGGAACAGAAACCAAGCGTTCGTTTTAACATCAAAACTGCGACGCTAAACTTCCTCCGTAAACAAACAAAGACGTAATATCAAAAAAAGGAAGAAAATCAGAAACACTTTCAGATTTAAATAGCACTAAAATGCTATACATTAAAAGCGCATCATAATGTATGCGTCGTCCCCATTTTTCTTCCCTGTTCTATTAAGTTGGAAAGTGTATCATTCATGAGTGTGCCGTATTTTTCTTCCTTGTTTCATAAAACACATCTTTGGAATCGAAATCTATCTTAAAATCGCCTACTAAAACTACTTTACAATCTACGCCAAGTATATTCCAACTGTACTTCACCGTTTTAAATATTGTTTCGAATGTGCATCATAATCCATGAGTGTGCCGTGTTAGTCTTTCTTGGACTGATTCCTACTTTAAAGCCCCGATCTAGATCAGGTGGCGATAATTAAAAATATGCAGTTACCATGACGATTTTTTGTATTTATGTCGCACACGTAATTTAGAATTAAAATGGCGATTTGAAACAACCTGTAAGTACAGCATTCGTTAGATTTTTATTAATTTTGCGTTGCCAATTAATGCAGTTTTAATAAATAAGTGTCTTCAAATTCCTTAACTGGTGCATTTATCACTAATGTGCTTACTTTCGTTTTCATCTAGTTCTTTTGGGAGAGTTGAAACTTGTGCATAACTCCTAGAGACCCATGACTGCAAAGCTCGCCAAAGTGCGGCGATTTTTTAGGTTGGCGAAAGTGGGGACGTTAAAATAGGAATCAACTCTTTCTTTTTACCATAAAACACATCTTAGGAATCGAAATCTATTTTAAAATCGCCAACTGAAACTGTTTTGCAATCTTCGTCATTCATATTCCAACTATACTTCACGATTTTAAATACTGTTTGGAGTGGGCATCATAAGCCACGAGTGTGCCGTGTTTTCCTTCCTTGTTCCATAGAACACTTCTTCGGAATAGAAATCTATATTAAAATCGCCTACCAAAACTTAAACAATTTTCACCTGGCATAGTCAAACTATACTTCACCTTTATAAATACCATTTGGAAAGTGTATCATAATCTATGAGTGTACCGTATTTGTCTTCTCTGTTCTAATAAAACACTTCTTCGGAATTAAAATCGCCAACTAAAACTATTTCACAATATTCGCCAGGCGTTTTCCAACTATACTCGAAATACATTTATAATAAATTGGCGCGTTTTGGCACCAAATTTAGCAATTAATTATAAAAAATTGCAAACCTTGTGAGACTCAACATTTTATTAACGTCTATCCCCCTCCCCTACATTGTCTGGCAAACCCATTTGAAAAAGATCTTCACCATGACAATTCATATCTACAAAACTTGTCGACAAGATCGCGTAGACAAAATTCTAGTATTAGCGAAATAGCACCCTTGTGCTAATAATGCTAGTCCAGCAGGCTTAGATAATAAATAAAATGAAGTCGATAACAAACATGGGTCCAAATTATCTTTCACCATCCGCGGTTCAAATATAAACATGAAGTTTTCCGGATAGGAAGCAATCAGGGTGTGACAGACAATAGCTGAGGGGATGTTTTCACTTATATCCTTTACATCTTCTGTAAACAATTGCTGGAAAAGACAAAACGGGAAAACAATATTTGTACTTGGGAAGTTGGGCAGATGACGTAGGAAATTCGACCAAAATAATAATTGGTCACTTGACACATGTCTCTCCACAAAAATCACAGGCTGGCGGTTCCATGAAGCACTTCTGCGCAAATCCACGGCTGTTTTTAAACAAATTAGGGCGCACATTCAATACACATCCTACCTTAATTTTTGGTGTCAAAAATGCAGTTTTTTGCCGGGGCAAAGGAAACAAAGTAGCTGTGAAATCGCGTTTCCAAACGCGTTTTCCAACCGGAGACACTAATAAAATTTGAATATTTGTTAAAATAATTTAAGGTTAAGAATCTAAACAACATTTTAATATCAAGAAAATTAATTAAGAATTGATGGCCGCGAATTCGCGTTTTCTAACTGGATACACAAATAAAATTTGAATGTTTGTTACACGAACTTAGGGTTAAGAATCTAAACATCCTAAATTTCAAAAATATTAACTAACATTTGATTTTTATGTAAGGGGGGGGGAGGAAGGGGTTCTGCAACGATCAAATCCCTCATTTCATTTTAACGATAAAAATAGTCGAAAAACTAAAACAAAACAAAAAAATTAAAAAATCAAAAAATTTTAAGATTGTGCGAAAGATTAAAAGCAGAATGTAGCACAGAATTCATTCGCATTTCCAGAAAAAGGTCAAATACTACATTTATCGCCAATTTTGGAGCAAAATAAATAAATGTAGGATGTATACTGAAGTTTATCCCCAAATGAATTAAATACTACTCGTATTTTGGTGAAGACATTTTAATTTTCGGGAGTACCTGTCCTTTTGGGCACAAAGGGGCCAAATTACTGAAGTATTTTGTGTTACGGCAAGCCTACAAGAGAGTCATCTGCCTACCGGGAGGGGGGTGCCTTGGGAGAAAGACTTTTTGTGGGGGCAAACTACTGAATTTGCTCCTTCCGACCATAAGCTAGTATTTCCACGTCTACAGGTTTCCTTTTACCTCCCCACCCCCCTTTCCTTTTTCGACGCGACTCGAAATAACCCAGCTGTTGTGAGTAACCACTGTTTTGCCAGCTGTCAGCTGCTCTGACCCCGTCCTCTTTAGTTGCACATATTCAATTGCTTGGTTTACAAAGGACTGAATCTAAAAAGGTCCAGGAAACCAAGAATATTTCGGTACCAGGTTAAGTTTCCTTATAAATACAGTAATATACTTCGACCACGGCCAACCAGATTTCCTCTTTAAAATATATAAAAACTTTGCATAAAATGATACTTATAAACAAGATAGGATCGTTTCGACTGAAAATTCGTTCAGTCTTCCTCAATCAAAGCCCGTCTCAAAACTTTCTTGAATTTAAAACACAAAATACTAATAAACATACTTCGTGACACTACTAAAACAATCGTAAAAGTATTTAATAACAGTCTATAAAAATGTGAAGAGGCCAAAACATAATTAAAGTTTTTAAAAAAAAGTAAGAAAATCTGAAGCACTTTCAGATTTATAATACGCACTAAAGTACTATATATTAAAAGCGTAGCATAATCCATGCGTCGTCCCCATTTTTCTTCCTTATTCCATTAGGTTAGAAAGTAAGAGTGTGCCGTATTTTTCTACCTTGTTCGATAAAACCCGTTTTTGGAATCGAAATCTATCTTAAAATCGCCTATTAAAACTATTTTACAATCTTCGCCAAGTATATTACAAGTATACTTCACCATTTTAAATATTGTTTCGAATGTGCATCATAATCCATAAGTGTGCCGTGTTTCTCTTCCTTGGATTGATTCCTACTTTAACGCCCCGACTCTCGCCAAGGTGGCAATAACTAAACATATGCAGTTACCATGACGATTTTTTGTATTTATGAGGCAATCGTAATTTAGAATTAAAATGGTGATTTGAACAACAGCATTCGGTTGCAAGTACATTTTTGCAAGTACAGCATTCGGTTACATTTTTACTTATTTTCGGTTGCCAATTAATGTAGTTTTAATAATTAAATGTCTTCAAATTCCTTAACTGGTGCGTTTTTAGCTAATTTGTTCACTTTCGTTTTCATCTAGTTCTTTTGGGAGCGTTGAAACTTGTGCATAACTCCTAGAGACCCTTGACTGCAAAGCTCGCCAAAGTGCGGTGATTTTTTCGGTTGGCGAGAGTGGGGGCGATAAAATAGGAATCAACTCTTTCTTGTTCCATAAAACGCATCTTTGGAATCGGAATCTATATTAAAATCGCCAACTAAAACTATTTTACATTCTTCGCCAGGCATTTTCTAACTACTCCCCTCTCTATTATAAATTGTCGCATTTATAATAGAGAGGTTGGCCAACCCCTAAGGTTGGCACCAAACTTAGCAATTCATTATCAAAAACTGCAAACCTTGTGCGACTTTCATCATTTGTTCTTTGACAAATGAACAAATGTGCGACTTGCATGTTCTTTGGAACTTAAAAATTTAAACTTCGTACTATTTTTAATTATGTGAAACCCATGGAACACCTAGCGTATTAGCCAATTATGGCGTGTTTTCATAATTTGGCGACTTGCGTATTGGCGACTTGTTTTCTTTGATAAAAACTACCGAACAGCTAGGATAGCTTGCCACCAATGGCGACTTTACGTTATTTGGCGATTTACACATGCTCACAACCTATAATTACTGCTTATGTAAGGCTCCCGGAAAACCGTTATCCATATTTTCATATACATAATCCTTTGCAGATTGGCGTATTTAGCACCACGAATTATATCATCTCGCCGCGCTGGGAAATATCCAAGTGCACTATAACTGCTATAATGGCATAGTTAACGCCACCAAATATTTCTACTGGTAGCAAATACTTCAGCTGGACCGAACCGGCTTTAATCCGCATTTTAATTATTTTTCATTTTCAAGATATTGGGTTCTAACATTTTTGAGTTCGCGGTTTAGATTCACCCTGCTTGCAAATATACCATTTTGCTAGATCGTATTTAATGCCAAGATGGCACTTTTAAAATCAGTTAGAATTAGTTATTCTGTTTTGGAAAAACGAATAATCGCTAATTCTAAACTCCTGTTGTCTAAGCGAACTTACTATTTGAAAATTGTCAACTTTGTGTAACACACTTTGAGTTATTTATTTCATATAATTTTTAATTTGGCGTAAAATGGGCGTAATTCTACTTCATGTTTGTCAATTTCACGCCATTCTACGTACTTGGAATTGCTTTGTTGCAAAGGAATGAATGATTTTGTGCCAAATCTGGCAACCATTTTTTTTATTTTTTCAGTTTTTTTATTAATATCTTCTAAAATAATTCGATTTTCGAAATTTAAGTCAGCTTATGAGGTTCCTCGGAATTTTCCGAATCCGTGGATATGTTTCTCGAAATTCAAATCCCGCCGGTTTAGGAGAAGATAGCCCCAGGGCCGGATCTAGGGGTGGGCAAGCTTGGATCCCTGCCCCGGGCGCTACTAGCAGAGGGTTCTCCAAATCGTATCTGAAACAAAGAAAACTTAACAAAATAAAAGGATGCTGGGGCGCCAAAAAGGTATCTTGCCCCGGGCGCCAGTTCTCCACGGTCCGCCACTGGATAGCCCAACAAGCTCTTGACAGCGGCCGTTACTTTTTTTAGAATAGAGAGATATTATTTATAGAAATAAACTATCCGGTAGAACAGAACTAAAAAGGGAGGTGCACAACTAGGTGTTACAAGGTTCAAATATAAAATTTCTGAATTCTACGACCGAAAGTTTTCGAGATATGCTAGTTACGTATGTACAGACGCCAGGAGAATACTAGTCAAAATGGACTCGCGGTAGGTCTAAATGAATTGCCCATGCATTTATACGAATACATAATGCGCACGTTGAGACGTCTCGCAAAAACTCTTAAGAGCAAATAGAGAGATAATCAAATTCGATTTTTTCATCAAAATCTGCAAATTAAAATTTTTCGCAATCATTTTACTTCGTTCAAGGAAGTAATAAGAGGGTACTTTCTGGAAATAATTGACAAATACGTATATTGTAGCGCTATCCTTGATGGCATCATTATTTAAATTCGCTCACCCAGAAACTTTTTCTTTCTTTTTTTATGGGGGATGATATCCGTCCCTTTCAACAAAGAGGGGACAAATTCCTGAAGTGTTATAACTTTGTCTTAATAGGTTCCTCAGTGGTTTGCTTAAAATAAGAGATGCTGGAGAGAAAAAATACTTGCGTTATTTTTTCATTTACAAGTCTAAAGAAAAAGGATATCCGAAGTTAATGGATGTTCTAAGGAACATAATACATTATTATTCGGTGGTAAAAATCAGGAAGCCACATCACCATAAAAAAATTCCTATATTTCTTTCAAAATAAGAATAGGACTAAATACACACAGTTCATGAAGGCACCAGCAACCAAAATTCCATTTACTGAAAGCATCGGTGAATCAGGTAACAGCTCATAAACTGACACCGGAGAAAAAGAAAAAATCTGGTTTAAAACTTTCTTCGGCGGGACAAGTCAAGCACAACGACGGTATCGTGCGCAGATAGATGGTGCAACGATATGTGAGGATTAGGATCTCGCAAACGGGATTACAGCCATTAGCGTCCATGTATTTGAAATTGATGCAGAGTTGACGCCAATCTCTGAAGCAGGCAGCTCTAATCTTAAGAATTTAAAAGCACATTTCAGGGAAATTGCCTCGTTTTTGGAGGGGATGAATTCGCAGTAGATACCGTGTTTAACAATGAATAATTCAACAGCGGCATTATTCAAGTTTACATGCAAATTTCTCTGTTTCGAACCGAAATAGAATACTTTTTTCTTTTAAAATAATACTCGAATAAAGTGGAGCTAAATCCAAGTCTAGGTCACTAATTGTATATCGTAAGCCTAAAGCACATTGATGACATGAGAAAAAATGTCAGTACACAGTATTTATTGACTCATTGATCACATGACAAACAAGCCGCCCAGGTGGTGTAGTGGCTCAAGAACCATTCTTCTGGGTTCGATTCCCGGATTGTGTTTGTATGTTAACCCTTTAACGCGCAGTGTTCCCGCTCTGGGAACACCAAACTCTGACGTTTTGACTGTTGCCAGTCACGAAGAATAGATTTGATTTCTATAAAAATAGTTGCGGGTGACATAGCTCCACGAGAATCCTTTACTTTTTAGCACGTCATTTCCCGTAAAAAAATTTGTCACGATTATTTTTAACAGCACTGACATCTGCTGAAAAATGGAAGAATGCGAGAACAGCTGGATAGATTGATTGCCCAATGCTGAAATAAAGGGCAGCCTTTACCATCGCTCGACTTAACTACCAGCAAGATGGCGGAAGATCGAAACGTTCATCGCGTGCCACAGATCTAGAGACCCTTTTCTGGCGACAGCTGGCTGTGCACGCACAGCCAGCTGTCGGCACCAGGTGTGCTCTCATAGGTGTGCTCTCATAATACCACCAGGTGTGCTCTCATAATAGAACGACCAATACTTCGGGTCCAAGTAGTAGCGAATGCCTAATCCGAAAGTGTCCAACCATCATTAAAATCGTCAAAAAACACATTTCCACTTTTTTTTTTAAACTACTAGGGGCCAAGGCCCCCAGTAAGGCTTCGTAAAAAAGACATAATTTCAACACACAAAACCCGAAGATTGGATCAGATAGAATGTTACTGAGCTACACATTGCTTGGTTCTTGCATGTTCATTGGTACATAAAAATTTAAACTTCACACTTCAGTAGATCCCCTCCCCTCATAACACGGAAGGTATGTTGTTATGGGAATCCGTGTTGTACGGGTCCTGAGCTATACTCCACCTGAAGTGCGGACTCCGCTTATAATCGCTGGAAAAATTATTTGCACTCCTCAGGAACACAATGATATTTAATGTTGCCATTCAAAAGTTATATTAATTAGGATCTAAAGCATAATAAAATCAGAACATCTGTTTCAACTGTATTTTTAATAATGTAAAACCTATTGGACACCTTGCGAATTTGCCACCCATGGCGATTTTTCATTATTTGGCGACTTGCGTACATGTAAAGTTAATAAAAGCTACGGAACAGATAGGATAGATTGCCACCAATGGCGACTTTTCATTATTTGGCGATTTACACATGCTCACAACCTATATTTACTGTTCATTTAAGGTTACCGGAAAACCGTTATCCATATTTTCATTTACATAATCGTTTGCAGATTGGCGTACTAAACACCACGAATTATACCATCTCGTCGCGCTAGCAAATATCCAAAGTGTACTATAACTGCTATAATGGCATAGTTAACGCCGCCAAATATTTCTACTGGTAGCAAATAATCCAGCTGGACGAGAACCGGCTTTAAAATAATCTGCATTTTAATTATTTTTCATTTTCAAGATATTAGTTATTCTGTTTTGGAAAAACGAATAATCGCTAATTCTAAACTCCTGTTGTCTAAGCGAACTTACTATTTGAAAATTGTCAACTTTGTGTAACACATTTTGAGTTACTTATTTCATGTACTTTTTATTTTGGCGTAAAATGGGTGTATTTCTACTTCGTGTTTGACAATTTCACGCGATACTACATACTTGGAAACGCTTTGTTGCAAAGGAATGAATGATTTTATGCCAAAGCTGGAAACCATTCTGTTTATTTTTTCAGTTTATTAATATCTTCTTAAATAATTCGATTTTCGAAATTTAAGTCAGCTCATCAGGTTCCTCGGAATTTTTCGAATCTGTGGGCACCTTAGTCGAAACTTAAATCCCCACGGTTTAGGAGGAGATAGGCCAACAAGCTTTGACAGCGCCAGCGGCCTTTACTATTTTTTAGATTAGAGAAAAGAGAGATACCCAAATTAAATTTCATGCTGTTCTGGAAACTCGCGGAATCTTTTCGGAATCGAATGATTTCGTTTTGTGTACACAGCTATTCTCATGTCCATGCAAACGATTTATTTGTGAAAAAAAAAAAAATAAAAAATAAAAAAAATAAAATAAACTGTGTAATCTGGAAAATCTTTTTTAAACGAATTTGAATCCCAATTGTATGACGTCATATTCACTTGAAAAGGGTAATTTTGTCACGCAAATGATTTACTTTTTGGCTCTCGGAAATAAAATGGTGCTGAAAATAGCGAAAAATCGCTTAAAAAGGAGGGAACGGGTGGATTTTCAGATTTTTAAAGCGCAGATTGTTTTCTATATTTTTATGCATGATCATGAAAATTTTCAAGCGGATCGTGCAAACGGTGAAGAAGTTATTAGGCTTTTTGTGTTAACTTTGTAAATTTCACGCGATTCTAGATACTTGGAAACGCTTTGTTGCAAAGGAATGAATGATTTTATGCCAAATCTGGCAACCATTCTGTTTATTTTTTCAGTTCTTTATTAATATCTTCTAAAATAATTCGATTTTCGAAATTTAAGTCAGCTTAGCAGGTTCCTCAGAATTTTTCGAATCTGTGGGCACCTTAGTCGAAACTCAAATCCCCACGGTTTAGGAGGAGATAGGTACATAAGCTTTGACAGCGCCAGCGGCCTTTACTTTTTTTTAGAATAGAGAGATTCTTTTACAAAAAAAAAACATCTTAAAAGTTTAATGGCGGATTGTGCGCACATTTGAAGGATTAAAAACACTTAATTTTAAGTTCATTTAAAATCTACATGCTGTCAGTGGCGGCTCGTCATTTACGGAAAGAGGGGCCTGACCCCATCATTAGATATTTCAAAAGCTTTTTCGATTGTAATACAGGATTTAACACTTTGATGATTTTTTTTTAATCTACTTATTTTGTTAAAAAAGGTATGTATATATTTTATTCGATTTAGATATCTATTATGTAAAGAGAATTTAGAACGAGCGATCATTCAAAATGTACGGCTCACTCCCAAGGATCGCGCTGAAGTCTGATAAAAGTGGGTCATAAAGGCCCATTATCTTGAGAAATATGGGTTTTTGCAAATGCAAAACCATTATGTGCATATTTTTTGCATCACAGTCAACAAAATTTAGGGAAATGACTGAGAAATCTGAGTAAGCGCAAACCCTGCACTCCAACTTCAATATATTTTCAATGAAAGTATCCTTACGACTGGATAAATGCTTGCCAAGAAGTACGCGCCACGTACATTAAGGTAATGTTTACACACGGGTTTCCAACTTACAGATGTCCGAGGGCCGCAATCGAATACACTAGTATGCACCATGGACATATCCAGAAAAAAATGTTGGAGGCAGGGACGTACCCAGAAAAAAATTTCGGGGAGGGTCCAAAAATTTTGGAGGGTGTCCAAACGGTGAAAAAGGGAGAATTTTCCACAAAAAGACTTCATCATTATTATTTTGTTAACAAAAATTGAAATTTCTGGTGGGGTCTGGACCCCCTGGACCACCCCCCTGGGTACGTCCTTGGTTGGAGGGGGTCCAAGCAGTAGAAAAGTCAGAATTTTTCACAAAAAACTTAATCATTGTCATTTTGTTAAAGAAATTCGAAATTTTGAAGGGGATCCGCATCCTTGGACCCTCCCCTTGAATACGTCCTTGGCCGCAAAGAAATCTGGTTCTTACGATACGAGTATTTTCGAGGCGCGGGAGATTTAAAACATTGACCAGAATAGGCTAACTTCCATCAAGTTACAAAAAACAAAAATAAGTATTAAATTACGATTTAAAGAAAAGTGGATAATTTTAAACATTACCATCTATGAAGGGACGTACCGATTTACAACCCAAGCCCACAAACACTGAGAATGGTGTGCTAACCATCATACAATATGAAACTGCAAAGTGACTAAAATTTAGATATCGTTAGATAGATATGATTGTTAAAACCTTCATATATACCACTCTACGCATACTGAATAGTGACTATGCAACATGTCTAAAAATTCCCAAAAAAGGAAAATAATAGTATTGTTACCAAAATAACGACCGAAAAAAAGGTTTCTTATATTTTCATTTTTTCACACAGTGTTATTTTGAAATTATGTTAATTGTAAAAAGATAATGCAGTGTACATAAAAACAATGCTTTTGAACAAAAACGCAAATAACTCATCCTTCAAATTTCTCGGGGGGAAAAAAAAATAGACTAAGCTTTTACGGTGAATAAAATGTGCTGACCTGACAGTGAATGACCTTCACACTACCCCCAACATTCCAGTTCTAAACGATTCCTCAAAAGGTATTCAAAATGCAAGAAATTAACCAGCAGCAATATTCAGCTCTAAATATTTCATGCTCCGACTTGGACGTGTTTAAATAATTTTAAAAAGAAACTTATTTCACCTTAACTCAATGAGAGCAGGGCATTAAAAAGGAAAAGAAAGAAAATCTGAAACATTCTCATATTTTAAATATGCACTAAAGAGTTATATATTAAAAGTGTATCATAATCCAAGCGTCGACCCTATTTGTCTTCCTTCTTCCATTAAGTTGGAAAGAGTGTGCCGTATTTGTCTTCCTCCATAAAACGCTTCAGATTTGAAATCCATATTAAAATCGCCTACTCAAACTGTTTCGCAATCTTCGTCTGGCATACTCCAACTATTTCTTACCTTATATATACTAATATAGACGCTAATTAATATTCCCATAAAAATAAATAGTAAAGTTTTGCAATTTCTCGCCAAATACATGAGATATCGCCAGGCTGGGTTCAGTTTTGATGACATTTTTTGACGCAAAACTGGTGATAAATCGCCGAATATGCCTTTGCAATTTATTGATATTTGTTGTGAGCACTTGCTTTACAAATCACAAAACTGGAAAACTTTGTGACCTTTTAATTTCCGTCAAATTGGTAAATCCAAAAACTTCTTTTTATAAATTTCAGTTAATGTTAATATAAATTAGGAATGGAGACGAGACAGATGTTCATCATTACTGCATAGGGACGACACAGGCCAAGCCAGTTTTTAGTCTGGCAGCCATTCATAGTGTAAATAATCTAAGACTAACAATATTCTTAAAAATACGAATACAATTACTGAAATCTTTAAACAAATTTATAGATGAAAGAAAAAAAAGTTTGGGAGATTTTTCGGCTAAAAAAGGGAGAATTTAATCAGCCCGATTGACAAGTTTTAAAAAAATTCATTTTTTTATTTTTTTGCATCTTTAGTCTGCCGCGTGACCATTGTCGGTTGCGAAATTTACCCTATACCTAAAACACTTGAGGAAACAAATCGAAATTTTCAAACATTAAAAATTTCCCTGTACTTCAGAGACACGACACCAAGCATGAAAGGAAGGATATAAAAAACTCAGCTTAGTCAGATAAGTAAAAATCAGGCTACACCGTTTTGGTAATGTTTTCGAGCAATTTCATCCAAATTGTGTAGTCAGCATTCCCCCCCCCCCCCCGATAACACTGAAATTAATCCCTTATAAAGGTTAAGTGATTTTTGAAAATACCAGATGGTATTTAAGAAGCTTAGATGGCAAGGTCAAATTAAAATAAAATAAAATAACCGCGTGACATACAAAATTACAGCAACTTATCTGAAATTGTATTCCTGTTGAACTTTGAAGAGGAAGAATTCTGCAGCCTTGACAAATTCAAGAAATAATTTGATAAATTAGACTAAAGTAAATACAGTGTCGTATCAAGGCTCACTTGAATATAGAAATATAAATACTGGAATAGAGAACTATTCAAGCCGTGTTTAACCGTCACCTCCGATATAGAAGGCCTGCACACCGATTCAAAATGGCAGACTCCGTAGTTCAGTGCTCTGCATTCATTTGAATGAGTTTTGACCGAAACAGTGGCCAAACTTTTCTTTTTGAACAGTAAATAAAATATCCATTCACATGAAACTGCCTTTATCAGAATGGAAAATTTCTTCATAAGAACTTACCACTTTAATTTGAAAAAAATATCCATTTCATAAATTTATTACATCAAATTCAACGTCTTTTCTTGGGGATTTATTTAATAGTATTCTTGTGTAGCAGTGAAGTCACATTTAGATTAAATTGAATTATTATATATTGGAAAAGTCCTCTAAAGCATATTAAGTTTGTGGTTTAAACTATTAAAAGTATTACTTTTTTATAGAATATACTTAATCCATAAAAATCAATGCTTGATTAACAAAATTTCAGATTTTTTGCAAGAGCGAAAGATGTTTTCATATTAAACACTTTTTTTAATTGAGTAGCAGTTTAAGTAGTCAAAATTCAAATTTCTACTGTATTTGGGTAGAAAAAATACTCTTTTCAGCATAAATACAACACTCATTTCAAGATTTTTACCAATCTAATAAAAATGTATTTAAAATTAGGTATTTACGTATAATCCCGGCGGCGGTCCGCCAAGACAAAGGACTTTTCGCCAAGATAAATACCGGACACATGAAATTATAGATAGGTTGCTATTCTTATGAGCCTAGAAATCATTAGAACAACGGAAGTGCTAGAGATTTATTGGCATTTGGCGACAAAATTCCTTATATCTAAGTGCTCTATACCTCTTGAACCATGTAATATAATCGAATAAATTTATATACACCATAAATAGCTCTTTTTAGTGCATTGTGAGTAACATTTAAAAATATTTTTATATGTTGTTAGCCTCTTCCATTTTAGATATGAAAGAAATCCCCATTGGAAATACCACGTAAAAAATTTACATTTGGCTCATTATTATAAATAACTCAATAACACATGAGAAATATTAAAAGCAAGATTACATATTATTTAAGTACAGACATTATTCATGCATCATGGCAAGCAATCATGTCAAGTTTTAACACATAATTCTATTAAATAATTTAATTATGCCATTGAAATTCGCGTAACTTGCCGACTATTGTCTTAATACAATGAGCAATAATGGAAATAACGATTTAAAAAAATTTTGCGTATTTGAACGTAATTTTGAACATTCATAACTTAGTTATTTTTTATGATTTTACAATAAATTTGGTATCAAATTGTTGGTAATGGAAAGATCTTTAAAATGATATACGAGTCATCACTCCCACTTACCTTCTCCTGTAGAAATTAGCTTCTGAACGAAGAACTTATAACTGACAAGACAATTCTAGAGACAGAGAGTATATTTACGAGCACGTCAAAACTAGATGTAAACATGTGAATAAAGCAACGGAGCTTGGACTACGGAATGCGCCATCGTGCCAATTTCTGTATTTGGTGCGTAGGCCTTCGTTTAACTCGCTCGTTCTCGTCGTTGAAAAGACGACCTTTCTCTCCGCCAGAGACAGGTAGAGCATATAAAATCCCAAGCTAGAAAGTAAGAGAAGTCGTAGAACGGGAATCTTCTCCGCTGCGTTTTTTCACAGATAAGAGTGAACAGATACAGTTGTTGAAAGTTAAAAATTAATAGCGCGGTAATAATTCGCAACTTATGATGATGCTTCTCTGCAACTCAAAATTTAGGATACCTTTTTTGAACAAGTTATGCCAAACATACTACAAAAAGCCGGCATTAAAAGTAATAATAAATTCGGGGAAAAGTGTTTATTTGGGGGAAAAAAATTGTTGATAATTCTGTATTATTTCATAAAAAGATAGTGCCATAATCACGAATTATGCTAAGCAACATTGTCTGCAATGATCTACCCCAAAAAAATTTCACGGTTCCATATTTGTGAAAATTCTTTATTTCAGTGAATTTCAACTTTGAAGTGAATTTCATTACACAAAGCCCAACACTTTCTTGAAAGCTTCACTTTCACAAAAAGTGAATTTCAACTTTCAAGTGCGAAATTCACTTTTTGTTAAAATAATTTACAAAACAAATTTAAATACATAGTAAAATGCCAATGAAGGGGCAGTTTTGATCTACTGACGTGAGCTTAATTCAACTGACCCAGAACAGAACCCAATGGCGATTTTTAGATGCACCTATTAGTATGTGAAAAAGCTACTCCGTAACTATGATAAAACTTTTTGGTTCAAAAACAATGATGTGTAGAAGTACAATCAGTAATAACCAATATCTCATTCAAGAAAGTGTTCGATAAGAAAGAACAATAAAATAAAAGAGCGTGTAAAAAATAACCCCCCCCATTCATTGCACCCCCACTTGCAACATACAAATAAATGTACGTTGCACACTTATGCGTTATCTACATTTCTCAAGGATCTAAAATACAGGTGGAAGTATAACGCCACTATATAAATACCCAAACACCACATTTCATACAGAAAGCAGATAAAACAATAGCAGCAACGTCTCAATAACCAGCGTGATCAGGTTACGCCATTTCATATCTCGCGAAAACAGCAGCAGGTTTGGCAATAGATAAGAAGGTTCTTGTTATTATTGCTTCTCCTAAGATAGAGT
The DNA here is from genome assembly GCA_038373885.1 of Cheiracanthium punctorium. Classification (NCBI taxonomy): domain Eukaryota; kingdom Metazoa; phylum Arthropoda; class Arachnida; order Araneae; family Cheiracanthiidae; genus Cheiracanthium; species Cheiracanthium punctorium. The sequence goes on along the minus strand of JAWZYV010013735.1, from coordinate 23,909 downwards.
ACATCATTCTTATTGCTTGTATGCAAGCACGCAGGTGCGTTAAGTTTAAAAATCTGATGTGGACAACACATTACTTCCTTGTACAACTATTAAATCAAAAATATATTCGGCCCACTTCATCTAAATTTATTTTGTTTGAAAGAGATAAAATTCTGTAGTAATAGTAAGATTTAGCGAATTCTAGCCAAACATTTCCGATATCGCCAGGCTGGACTCAGTTTGGAAGATTTTCTTCCGACACTTAATTTGGCAATATTTCACCAAAAGCCGAGAAACTTGAGATAGTTTGCGAGATTTTGGGGATAACCAAAGTAGTCATTGACCACAGATTCCAATGAATTGAATGTATCAATACACCTTAATGTATTTTAAGGCATTTGGCTGACCTCGTAAATAAATTACCCAGTCGATTGCAATTTTAAAAAAATGCTTAGTTAGATGTTACAATAATTCTAAATAACAAATTTCAAAATTCTACGTGTAAAAGTTTTAGAATTATGCAAAATAAGAAGTAAGTTTTGGCGCCAAATTTGGCGATATTTCTGCAAAACTCGCCAAGCTCGACGACAAATGGCGAGATTTTGGAGCATGAACCAAACATATGACATGACTATCGCCAAATTTGGCAATACTTCGCCAAAACTCGCCAAGGACGATGACAAATTGCGATATTTTGGGCATGAACCAAATGACTGCCGAAATATCGCCAAATTTGGCGATAGTCAAACTCGCCAAAGTCGACGACAAATGGCGAGATTTTGGTCATGGACCAAACAATGACTCACTGCAGATGTAATATATTAATGATGTCCATACACATAAATGTATTGAAATTCTTTTGGGTGGTCCTGTAAATAAAATCTCCAGTAGATTGGAACCACAAATCGAGATGCACAATTAGATGTTACAAAAATCTTTTATATGAAATTTCAACATTCTACGACTAATAATTTGCGATTTGAGACGAGTTAAATACGTACATGCGACACCAAAAGTCGCCAAGGTTGGCGACTTCTGGCGTAATTCTTGAAGGAGGCACGTGATTGTGCTCGGAGCATTACCTAACTATATGGCAGGACGGTAATGTGCTTGAAATAGATGAATGTTCCTAAAATTGCCATTGACCGTAATGTATTGGAAATCTTGAATGTTCGTGTAGCAGAACTATAAATGATAGACACTTTTTGATGGAGAAATTCATTTTGTAACCCATAACAGCATATATCCCTCCTGAGTTGTGACCGTGGTCGAACCAACTATATGGTAGGACGGTATTGTGCATGAAATGGATGAATGCCTCTAAAACTGCCATTGAACGTAATGTGTTGAAATTCTTTTGAGTGTGCCTGTAGCAAACTATAAAGGGTACAGATGCAGACACTATTTTCGATTGAGAGATCCTTTTTGTAACCCTTAACATATCACTTCCGAGTCTTTTGAAATAGCCTAATACCTCTAAAATACGATTCATTGAATTTCTGCTGATAGCGCGTAATGTATTTAAAATCTTTTGGACGGCCCTGTACATAAACTAACTAGTCGATTTGGACCAAAAGAGGGCACAACTAGATGTTACAATAATCCTTTATATAAAATTTCAACATTCTACGTCGAATAGTTTTTGAGATATGCGAGTTTAATGAATTTCGGCCCATAGAGCGTAATGTATTTAGAATCTTCGTTCCTGTAGATAAACTATCCAGTCGGATAAGACCGAAAGGGGAGGTGCACAGCTAGATGTTACAACAATCCTAAATATAAAGTTTCAACATTCTACGTCCAACAGTTTGAGATATGCGATGCATCTCATCGTACGGTAGTATGCCCGTTCATATAGACTCGCGGTCGGTCAATATGGGTTATACACGCATTTATATATATGTATTTTGACCGACCGCGAGTCTATTTTGACCAGTTTTTCCATGCCGTGTGTACGTACGTATGTATGTAACTCGCATATCTCAAAAAACTATTGGTCGTAGAATTTTGAAAGTTTATATTTTAGGATTATTGTAACATCTGTGTTGCACCTCGCTTTTCGGTCCCATTCGACTGGATAGTTTATCTACAGGGCCGCCCAAAAGATTTTAAATAGATTACGCTCTATGGGCAGAAATTCATTAAAGCGTATCTTAGAGGTTAGGCCATTTCGAACGACTCAGAAGTGATATATGCTGTTAACGGTTACAAAGTGAATTTCGCCATCGAAAAAAGTGTCTTTATAGTTCTGCTACACGAACACTCAATAGATTTCCAACACATTACGGTCAGTGGCAATTTTAGAGACATTCATCCATTTCAAGCACAATACCGTCCTAGTATATAGCTAGGTGATAGTCCGACCACGGTCACGTGCCTTCCTCAAGAATTACTCCAAAAGTCGCCAAGCTTGGCCACTTTTGGCGTACGTGTGGATGTATTTAACTCTCAAATCTCAAACTATTAGTCGTAGAATGTTGAAATTTTATATATAAGATTGTTGTAACATGTTGTGTATCTCGATTTTTGGTTCCCATCTACTGGAGAGTATTTACAGGACCACCCAAAAGAATTTGAATACATTAATGTCTATATGGACATCTTCAATATATTACATTTCTAGTCAGTCATTGTTTGGTGCCCAAAAATCTCGACATTTGTCATCGACCTTGGCGAGTTTTGCCTAAATATCGCCAATTTTGGCGACAGTCATTTGGTCCATGTCCAAAATATCACCATTTGCAATCCTCCTTGGTGAGTTTTGGCAAAATATCACTAAATTTGGCAACAGTCTTTGTTTGGCCATGCCCAAAATTTCGCTATTTATCGTTGACCTTGGCGAGTTTTGCCGAAATATCGCCAAATTTGGAGCCAGAAATAATTTCGCATAACAAACTTTTAACCGCAGAATGTTGAAATTTCGTATTTATAACTATTGTAACACCTAACTGTGCATCTCTTTTTTTATTGCATTCGACTGGGTAATTTATTTACTGGGTCACCCAAATGACTTTAATGCATTAATGCATATGGATAAGTTTAAGAGGCATTGCAGGGGCAAATCGGGCAGGGCGTTCCCATCACCATCTCAGAATATTATGATTTTCCTTTATTATGTTGCCTAACAAAAGGAAAGAACAAATCTGAAATATTTTTGATTTACCTCTTTTAGTTTTGGAGTTATGGAGGGTCAAAGTACCCCAGAGGAGCAACGTCGAATTAATTTAGGGCCATTTTTGCCACTTTATTGTCTCGAGTGACTGGCTCAGAGGTGCTTCAGAGAATTTTTTCATTTTATCCTATAATATACCTTGTATATTAATATCTCAAATTGAAAATTCATTCGAAAAGTGTCAGAGTCCCAAATTAGGGCTCCCCAAAATACCCCCAAATTTCATAAAAAATACAGTTTAAGGAATGCTTGAGAGCAATACACATTTAAGTGTGTAAACTGATAAACGTGCAGGCAGAAACACGCGTACATACAGTAACTTAGAACTAGTGACCGGAAGAAGGTTGCAAGTTTAATTCTCCATCAACGACTGTATAAACGCCTGTATGTATATACGCGCACGCTCCGATCCGTTGTCCATACTAGTTTCTATCTAATGAGTGCGAATATTCATCCCCGTCCCCCCTCCATTGAAAAAGGAACACTTGCATAAATCAAGTTTAGATATTTTATCCCAGAATCGAGAGTAGGCATGGCTAATTAAAATTCGAACTAGAAATTGCTCATGAATACTATCTTAGAAATGATTGTGGAGGAATTTATTCTGCGTTTTCTTGTTTTGTTAATAAGGTAACTGAATTTAACCTTCATTTCGACCCTGTTCATTTTCAAATCACGTGATCGTGTTTTTGTTTTGCAAATCTGATTTACTTCTTTTTCGCACCTGACCCCTGCTTGGTTTTCTTTTTAAATCCTTGAAAGTTGTTAGACTGGTCAAACCTTATAGACTGCCGTACGAGTTCCGCAAATAAGTTACTGACGATCGTGAAATAGAGTACATGTGGATGTTTACAATTTTCATTTCCTTGTCGCTTAATTTTTAGGAGAAATGAAAATAAGGGCCCCTAAAAATTGTAATTGTATTGCTCTATTGCTATAAGACATTAGGTTATATGAATGAATATTCATTTTATATTTTATGTGTATGTATCATGCTGTCTGTGCAAGTAGCTTCAGTGGTAGACACTCGGGTGCCAGTGGCGACTCATCATTAGGGGCCAGAAGGGCGTGGTACAACCTTGTAATTTAAAAACTTTTTTCTATTATTTACATTTATTTTAATCATATGGTATTATTTAAAAAATAAACGACTTCACACACGTAGTACTCGAGGAAAAAAAATCTGATGTGGGCAACGCATGACTTCCACGCACGTCTATTAAATTTTTTTTTTTAATCTGATGTGGACAACACATTACTTCCTCGCACGTCTATAAAATCGAAAATATTTTCAGCACACTTCATCTAAACTTATAGACATAAAATACTGCAGTAATACTAAGGTTTCGCGATTTCTAGCCAAATGTTTCCGATATCGCCAGGCTGAGTTCAGTTTGAAAGATGTTACAATTGTTCTAAATACAAAATTTCAACATTCTACAGTTAAAAGTTTTAGAGTTATGCGAAATTATTTGGCGCCAAATTTGGCGATATTTCGGCAAACTCGCCAAGGCTGATGGCAAATGGCGAGATTTTGGGCATGAACCAAACAATGGCTGATTATCGCCAAACTTGGCGATAATTCCCCAAAACTTGCCAAGGACAATGACAAATGGCGATATTTTGGGCATGGACCAAACTGACTGACTACTGATGTAATATATTGAAGATGTCCTCAGACATGAATGTATTGAAATTCTTTTGGGTGGTCCTGTAAATAAACTCTCCAGAAGATTGAAACCAAAAATAGAGATGCACAACTAGATGTTACAAAAATCTTATATATGAAACTTCAACATTCTACGACTAATAGTTTGAGATTTGAGAGTTAAATACATACACCACGCCAAGTTTGGAGACTTTTGGCGTAAATTTTGAGGGAGGCACGTGACCGTGGTCGGACCATTACCTGCCTAAATGCTAGGACGGTATTCTGCTTTAAATGGATGAATATCCGTAAAATTGCTATGGACCTTAATGTGTTGGAAATCTTGTGTGTATTCCTGTAGCAGAACTATAAATGATAAAGACACTCTTTTCGATTCAGCGGGTCTCAACCTTTTAACGTCACCCCCCCCCAACAAAAGCTAACTTACGGTGGCGCCCCCCCCCCTCACATTTTTTCAGCATAGATCCAGTTTTTTAATCTTTAACAATGAACATTTAGTCGAATTTTCTACAAAATAACGTTATCAGTAAAGTTTGAATGAATTTAAGCGAAAATGGATCTACTTTTGAGTAAAAATGAGAATAAATAAGATGATTCTTTAAAAAGATGCATCACTACTTGCTCTTCAATTTTTCTCGCGCCCCCCTGTAAACGCTCTGAGCCCCCCTTGGGGGGCTTGCCCTGCAGGTTGAGAAACGCTGAATTAACACATTTATTTCGTAACCCTTAACAGCATATATCACTTCTGAGTGAAATAGCCTAATACCTCTAAAATACGCTTTAATGAATTTCTGCCCATAGAGCGTAATGTATTTAAAATCTTTTGGGCGGTCCTGTAGATAAATTATCCAGTCGATTGGGACGAAAAGAAGAATTGCAGAACTTCTTGTTACAACAATCCTAAATATAAAGTTTAAGACCAATAGTTTTTGAGATATGCGAGAGGGGCGTTGGTTACGTACATACGTAAGTACAGACGGCATGGAAAAATGGTCAAAATAGACTCGCGGTCGGTCAAAATGGGTTGCAGACGCATTTATATGAACGTGCATGCTAGCGTACGATAAGATGCATCGAAAAAAAAAATCCAAAAAGTAAATTTAGAACTAGTCAAAATTCTGTTTTTTTCGTCGAAATGTGGCCAACGAAATTTTTTGAGATCGCATAACTTCCTCATACTCCGTACAAGCAAGGAAGTAATATTTTCGGCGCACTTCATGTAAACTTATTTTATTTGAAAGAGATAAAATACTGCAATAATATTTAAGGCTTAGCGATTTCTAACCAAATATTTCGATGTCGCCAAGCTGCGTTCAATTTGAAAGATTTGCTTCTGACACTTAATTTAGCGATATTTCACCAAAAGCCGACAAGCTTGAGATGGTTAGCGAAATTTTGGGGATAGGTAAAGTAGTACAGTAGCCCCTCGTTATATCGCGCATAAGGATATATCGCGCTTTTTCTATGTCTCCCCCCCCCTTTTTTTTTGTGTGTGTGTGTGTACTGTTTTGCTTTGTTACTTTACTTGAGAAGTATACAGTATATTTGTAAAATACATCTATCACATGAGTGAGGTACAACTAATTAATTTTCGCTCCTTGATCTTTGTTGAAAAGCAAGATATGAGAGAAATCACATGATTTTGGATATTTTTTTCAGTAGGAAATGAAATGTGTATTGTTGCATAAATTAAAAAATAAATAAACTTCTATTTGTATAGTTTAAGAGAATATCTTTTATAGTACAAATACTCTTAATTATGTTATATTTTAAGAGCATATGTTCATAAAAGTAAGATTTTATCATACCGTCCCCCCTCATCTCCGCCTGTTAAATCGCGCCCCCGGATATATCGCGCATTTTTCTTGTCTTCCAACAAGCGCGACTACTGTAATTGATAGGCTGCTCAATTACCACTTTGGCTAAATATCGTTAAACTAAGTTTAGGAAGGAAATCTTTCAAATTCAACGCAGTTTGGCGATATCTGAAACATTTGGCTGAAAATCGCTAAACCTTGCTATTACTGATATTTTATCTCTTTCAAACAAAATAAGTTTAGACGAAGTGTGCTGAAAATATTTTCGATTTAATAGACGTACAAGGAAGTCGTGTGTTGCCCACATCAGATTTTTTTCCCTCGAGTACTACGTGTGTGCAGTCGTTCATTTTTAAAATACCATATGATTAAAATAAATGTAAATAGAAAAAGGTTTTTAAATTACAAGGTTGAGCCACGCCCTTCTGGCCCCTAATGAAGAGCCGCCACTGGCACCGAAGTGTCTACTACTAAAAGCTATTTGTACAGCATGATACATACACATAAAGTATAAAATGAATATTCATTTATAAAACCTAATGTCTTATAGCAATAGAGCAATTCAATTACAATTTTTAATGGGCCTTTTCCTTCTATTAATAGGCACAATGCGACACAGCGTGGCCATTTACGCTTTGCGCTTGGATCGAGCAACAAGTTTATCTCGCAGACAAAAGCTACCGATGAAACTATGCTCAACTGCATATTACGATCCATTAGATGCATTTATTTCCATTCTGGGCATTCCGGAACGGGGACACATCTGCTCAGTGGAGCTTAAAATATGCCGTGGAAGAAGGGAGAATCAAAAGAGCTTAATAAAAGTCCCTTCTTTGTCCAAGTCAGTGTAATTGTGGTACGGCATGGATGTGAAGAAATCACGCGCGCTAAGACTTTCCCTAAAAGAAAAATAATTGTTTTAAAATCTTTAATAGTGCAACGTCAATGCACTTCTTTGTGTTTTGAGACAAATCCACACAAGGTGTATTTTCTTGGGGAGGGGGGGGGCACTTAAGTGATTCTAACGCATACTGACGCGATAACTTGAGAAAACCGCCCAAAACTCCAAACCATCAGATCGACAGCCGAGCGGTAGGCCAGAACTCTGAGCCTAAAACTTCAACCATCTACCAAATGTTCTGCGTTACCCACTCGGACACGGTGGCGCCCTTCTTTATTTCAAGATTAGTTTTATAATGGCATATTATAGATCAGGTGAAGCAATTAAGAAAAATGCAGAATCGAGGATAAAATATGCAACTTTGAATCCAACAAAAAGAGAGACACCTAAATTTGGAACATTTGGGTCTTTTACAAGACTGGCGCGAAAGACATTCCTTTCGAAAAGGGGCTCAAATGGTGGAAGACAGAATTTTTCATGAAGACTTCATAATTTTGTTAATAAAAATGAAAATTTCTGGAGAGAGGGGGGGGGGAAGCTCCAGGACCTTTAACACGTATTCACATTATATCTGAAGAAAACCGTCCAAAGCTGCATACCGTTAGATCAACAGCTGCGCGGACTATGGACTTTTACACTTCAGCCATGCTCAATGTCTTATCCACTTGGACATGGGGCCGATGCACTTTTTATTCAAAGCAGTTCATTCAAATTTATTAACCTTGTACAGACCGAATTGAGATCGAATTGAATTGTATGTATATATATAACATTACAAATCAAAAGCCTGCTAAAATCTCACATTTCTAAACTACTCAGTTTTAATTCGGAATTCGGTTTCAAAAAATGCAATTACTAGACGGTCCCTTGCAATTCCTTTGTAATTTTGTAGACGGTCCCGCGTTCAGTCACTCTGGCGTCTTAAAAGCCATAATAAACCTTGAAAAACTGCTGCCCAGATTTTGGGTTTGACCAATAATTGCAACGTGCATGGATCATGTGACACCTCAAAAGTTAATAAAAGGAGCTGATGCAGCCCAGCAGCGCCTTTTCCACGTGTCCATAATTTTGTTAATAAAAATGAAAATTTCTGGAGAGAGGGGGGGGGGAAGCTCCAGGACCTTTAACACGTATTCACATTATATCTGAAGAAAACCGTCCAAAGCTGCATACCGTTAGATCAACAGCTGCGCGGACTATGGACTTTTACACTTCAGCCATGCTCAATGTCTTATCCACTTGGACATGGGGCCGATGCACTTTTTATTCAAAGCAGTTCATTCAATTTTATTAACCTTGTACAGACCGAATTGAGATCGAATTGACCGAATTGTATTGTATGTATATATATAACATTACAAATCAAAAGCCTGCTAAAATCTCACATTTCTAAACTACTCAGTTTTAATTCGGAATTCGGTTTCAAAAAATGCAATTACTAGACGGTCCCTTGCAATTCCTTTGTAATTTTGTAGACGGTCCCGCGTTCAGTCACTCTGGCGTCTTAAAAGCCATAATAAACCTTGAAAAACTGCTGCCCAGATTTTGGGTTTGACCAATAATTGCAACGTGCATGGATCATGTGACACCTCAAAAGTTAATAAAAGGAGCTGATGCAGCCCAGCAGCGCCTTTTCCACGTGATCGCAACTGCTATGGAAAGATTTATCGAATCACCCAATAAAATAATGTAATCGCAGTTGGACTCATTTCTTCCACCGACGGCCATAACGGCCCAAGGATTTTCACCGCTGGCCGGCAAACGCTGGAGCGAGCGAAGACTGGCCAGGTGGTCTCAAAGAGCCTCGCCTCCTACTCATGTTCCTCTTTTGCTTATTCTTCCCCGATCTCCACTTTATTTTCCCTTTTCACTCTGGTTTTCTAAGGGTTTTTTTTCCCCTTCTGAATGAGAACTTACTTTTTTCTGTGTGTCCTTTTGTTTACATTTCTCACTTTCTTACCTTCCTGCCTTGTGTCGGATGGTGTTTTTGAAGTCGAAGATGGGCCTATCTCTTGTACAACCCGAAACGTACATCTTGCACTATTTTTTATAGTATATGTGTGTTTTAGCAAAGTTTTTATTTTCATTTTATTTTGATATTAACACAAGCTTTTTTGCACGTTTTCTTAAGAACTAAAAGGATACCCAGACCTGTAAATTGAGTCTTCCTACACTATTACCTTAGAGACAGTAGATGTCCCCTTTTGAGGAAGAAAATAAATACACTATTGCCAAAAAAGTAGTAGATGTCCCATTTTGAAGGGGGAAATCTGATGTGGACAACACAGGACTTCCTTGCTCGTCTATTAAATCAAAAATATTTTCGGCGCACTTCATCTAATTTTGTTTGAAAGAGATAAAATATGAGTAATAGTAAGGTTTAGCGATTTCTAGCCAAACCTTACTATCACTGTTATTTCGACTGTTATTACTATTACTTGTTATTTCGATATCGCCAAGCTGAGTTCAGTTTGAAAGATTTCCTTCTGACACTTCATTTGCGCTTTTCACCAAAAGCCGACAAGCTTAAGATAGTTTGCGAGATTTTGGGGATAGCCAAAGTAGTCATTGACCACAGACTTTCAATGAATTGAATGCATCCATACATCTTAATATATTTAAAGTCATTTGGCTGACCCTGTAAATAAATTCCCAGTCGATTGGAGTCAAAAAAGATATTGAAAACAGTTAGATATTACAATAGTTCTAAATACAAAAGTTTAAAATTTTACGGGTTCGTTTTAGAGTTGTACAAAATACGAAAAATTTTTGGCGCCAAATTTGGCGATATTTCGGTGAAGCTCGCCAAGTTTGGTGACATTTCGTCAAAACTCGCCAAGGACGATGACAAATGGCGATATTTTGGGCATGGACCAATGACTGACTATTGCCAAATTTGGCGGCATTTCGGCAAAACTCGCGAAGGTCGACGACAGCGCGAGATTTTGGGCATGGACCAAACAATGACTGTCTACAGTTGTATTGTACTGAAGATGTCCATAGACATTAGATGTTACAGAAATCCTAAATTTAAAGTTTCGACATTCTACGCCTAATAGTTTTTGAGATATGCGAGTTTAATGAATTTCGGCACATATAGTGTAATGTATTTCGAATCTTTTGGACGGTTCTGTACATAAACTATCCATTCGATTGAGACCGAAAGGAGAGGTGCACAACTAGATGTTAGAACAATCCTAAATATAAAGTTTCAACACTTTCAATACTCTACGACCAATAGTTTGAGATTTGTGAGTTACATACATACGTACGTACGTACGTACAGACGGCATGGAAAAACTGGCCAAAATAGACTCTCCGCTGGTCAAAACGAGTTGCAGACGCGTTTATATGATCGTGCATGCTAGCTTACGATGAAGTGCATCGAAAAAATTCTTAAAAGTAAATTTAGAGGTAGTCAAAATCGGTTTTTTCGTCGAAATTTGGCCCCCAAAATTTTTCGGGATCACATTACTTCCTTATACTACGTCCAAGAAAGTAATAAATAGTCACGTTAATCATAAGTGAAGTAACCCTTCTCTCCTCAAATATTTGCTTTTAAGTCCCTGCACACCCCCTACCCTTTATTCTCGGAATGTCATGGAGTATAAAAGTAGTAATAGTGTCCAAATTAAACATCCAATTAAAAAAAGAAAATTGCCGATGTGGTCAATTAAGAAATGTCACACTCGTTTACAAAAATGCAGGAAAAAAAAAACAGCGAAATGAGGAAATTTGAAGTTTTTCCACTCCAAAAAAAGTCGTAAGAAAAGCGAGTGAAGTCATGGAGCAGTAACTGGAGCTCTGAGGATTAGCACTTAACTTAAGGCATCAGTAGTTTCAATTCGACCCGATTGCTGAAATACGATCGATAGAATACCCCTGTCCAAACAATGAAACAGACATAAGATATGATCGTTTCAAAGTACCACAAATTTCTACACTGTAGAAATTATTTGAAAATCTTGGCCCTAAAAACTAGCTTTTAAACAAACTTTGGGTTTTCTTGAATAGATTAAGATGTACAATTATACTGCAAAATTCAAATTGCCAATTTTCGTCCTTTTTTCGCATATTTGTCATTTAAAATGTACGTAAAATCGGTAAAGCGGGAATCATTTAAGAATGTTATTAACATCTAATCATGCAAGACACACGAAAAAGTTTTCATTTTTTCAAACTGGTAAAACATTCTTGTCCAAGTGACCAGAAAACATTAGTGTACCTAATATTTGGTCAAAATGCTGCGTAAATAAAACACTAAGGAAGCAATTAGAACTTAAAACACCAATCATTCAAGAGAATGAGCAAAATAATGCTAATTACTGAATACTGATAGAATTGGTATGGGCTCCGGTTTACTGTAAAATACTTAAACAACACTGCCCTTCTCGGCGACAGTGCGCCTCGAAGTTTACATCACCCAAACTTTCACTAGTTACTAAATACTAGTGAGATAATCGTCCGCAGTACTTTCCAGACCTTTTTCCAGCAAAAAATCCAAGTCAAAGGTAATCAAATTTCCGCGCCCACAAATTTCTCATTCTTCATAATACAGAGGCTTAAATCTAGTCAAAGCAAAAAAAAAAAAAAAAAAAAAAAACTTACGTCTTCTTGCCATTTCCAATAGATTTTCGGACATCTCCTCAAATATACCATTTGCGAACTCTTAGGTAGTACTAAAAAAAAGGGATCAACACGCTAGAACTAAACATAAGAAGTCACTCGGCAACACGCACAGAAATCCAGTGGAGATGCTCCGTTACCGATAGCACATACAGACAGACGAGTTGTTTGTTCATACTGGACCACCACTTCCAACGTGGAACAACACAGCGCCATGTTTTTTTTATTAGCATAGGTACTTTTTGATTATTATTTCTTTTGGCGCAGAATTCTTTTATGGCAACACACACGCTTCTGAATAATAGCAAACACCTGGTGCATTGACGACTGCGTGGCAATTTTTGTTGACATGCTCTCAAAACTATAAAAAAAAAAAAAAATTAGAATAACACACCTGACGCGTCAAATTGCTCTTTTTTTTCGGTCACATTGTGAATGTTTCCAAAATGGCGAACACTCGAGATTAAGCATGTGGATGCGATATGTATTCACAACAAGAACTTGCAATATGCTAACTTAATTTCATACAAGAGCTTCTGCAATTATCATTATTTAATAAGCGGACTCTAATCCTGTAATTAGAGTATCATGCACGATTTTCCAGATTTGCGAAGCTATGCACACAAGCGAAAAGTGCTTTAACAGCCGAAGGCAATAATTTTAAGCACTGGGAAAAATTTGGTGATTGAAATAAGCAATTTTTTTTAATCTCCCCTCCCCCCCCCCCCGACTTTTGATCGGGCCTACCAAAAAGAAAAAAATAATAATTTTATTTGAGGTAGCAACATTTCGTTAACGTTGATTTTTTTAAACTTTTATCAGTTTAAATTATCGAGGCACACCCATGCACGTTTTTACTGCTGATGACAAAAATTTTACACCTCTTGAAAAATTTTGAACATTATTATACAATATGAAATTTAAAACGTGAAATTTTTGTATAACATAAACTTGAGTTATATGCTTCGAGCGAAGAAAAAAAAAATCTATTTTCATGAAATCAAGGTTAGAACGATAACTAATGCTGCAGTGCCTGATTAATGATTACTAGACTCGTCTTTAAAATAAATCTAATGGGTGAACTTTCTGCACAGCCAGTAAAAGAAAAAATATGAAACAATTTATTTCATATTTTTAATAACCCCTAAATGTGCGGCGTTTTACAGTGAAACGAATTCTGGCACGTCTATTATGGGTCGAAAGAACATATAAACATTAGTCAAATTTCCTACGTCTGTATCACAAATAAAAGCCATTGTTATCATAAAATTCTTACAGATAACAAAAGCGGATGTGCATGTGCATGGCGTAACTCCTTTGTCGTAAGTCAAATTTCCTATGTCTGTTCCATACTTAAAATATTGTTCGCCGTAAAAATTAACCATGTCATGCATAATAATTTCTCACATTTCTAATAATGTGCTTTTTTCAAAAACTAAAATAGGAAAATTATCTATTACTAGAATACGTTTTTTAGTAGGCAGAGTGTAAGTGTATTTACATAGATCCAGAATCTCTGTATTGAGCATAAAGGGAGAAAACTTATGGCCTCCAAACAGTAGCCATACTAGGGACATGCACATGCACAGAATAGCTGTAACTTATAACGGTGCTTTTAATTATTTTAGAACAATCTGTATAAAGCTTTTTCACCTACATCATTATAACCACGTCACACCTTAGCAAAACTTAACTAACATTCTTTGCCTCCAAGGCACTGGCCGCATTCGTAAACGCCAAACTAGTTTTTATCTAAGATTTTCGTAAAGGAAACCGAGTGCATTCAGTTTAAAAACTTGAACGTTCGTATACAAAACTGATTGTAATTAGTTTCAAACGAAGTAAACCGAGAGCGGTTTAGGTTGATTGAGTTTGCTGAGAAAATTACTTGATGCACGTTGTTGTTGTTTACAAATGGCGTCTGTTGTTATGGAAAAGTAAGTTGTTATGAAAAGTATTTTACGTTTGCTGAAGCTGCGAATATTACTTTTTCGTGGAGGAAATTCATGCATGCGCTAGAAACCGCCATAATTTTTCAAAGATAAATATTTACTTATATTTTTAATTTTAGTAAATTCAAAAATGCATGGTTTAGTGTTGAGATTGAAGTTGATTTAAACCGTTATTAGCGAAATTTGAACTTCTTTTGCTAAATACTTTTGAAAAAATGAAATTTAAGTTGAAATTTCTAAATTTTGATCTGTGCACTTCAATTATGGCCACTCTTTCTTTTAAAAATCCTGTTGATTTTATATTGAGTATGTACTAAACTCTCCTCAGCAAAATTAACGCGTTCGCGAATTGTAAACAAACACGTCTCCTAGGCGACGAAACTAAATAAACTGAAGTTGTTCGTAAAGACAACAGAAACTGATAACCACTGACAGCACTAAACACACGCATTCTATAGTTTTTTTAAAACTCGTGCAACGAGTTTGTCGTTTACGAATGTACCCTTTGTCAAGGCCCGCCATTTTGAAAAAAAAAAAAAAGTTCCTTTAAGAATGCTCATTGGCCAAAAACTTGGCTTTGTACCCTAAATACCCGAGTTGACCGAAAAAAAAATTCAGTGGCGTCACGTTTAAAAAGCACTCGTATTGAAATATTTTCCCTCGAAGTTATTTTTCTAAAGTAATACAATGAACGTTCTATTTTACATTGGCTGCATTCGTAAACGCCGAACGAGTTACACTCGTGCAATGAGTTTCCATCTAAGGCGTTCGTAAAGGAAACTGAGTGCATACAGTTTTTTAACTAGAGCGTTCGTATACAAAACTGAGTGCGATTAGTTTCAAACGAAATAAACCGATCTTTGCTAAGGCTTCGCCAGTTGTTTAGAAGATACACTTGCTGCACGTTGTTGTTGTTTTTAAATGGCGTCCGTTGTTATGGAAAAGTATGTTGTTGTGAAAAGTATTTTACGTTTTCTAAAGCTGCAAATATTATTTTTTCGAGGAGGAAATTCATGCGTACGTTAGAAAATGCTACGAAGGTACATATTTTTTCAAAGGTAATCATTTTCTTGTATTTTTCATTTTAGTAAATTCAAAAATGCATGTTTTAGTGTTGAGATTGAAATTGATTTAATCCGTTATTAGCGGAATTTGAACTTCTCTTGCTAAATATTTTTGAAAAAATGAAGTTTAAGTTGAAATTTCTAAATTTTGATTTGTGCACTTCAATTATGGCCACTCTTTCTTTTAAAAATCCAGTTGATTTTATATTGAGTATGTACTAAAAACTCTCCTCAGCAAAATTAACGCATTCGGGAATTGTAAACAAACACGTCTCCTAGGCGACGAAACTAAATAAACTGAAGTTGTTCGTAAAGGTCAAAGGAAACTGATAAACACTGACAGCACTAAACACACGTATTCCAGTTTTCTTACGAAAACTCGTGCAACGAGTTTGTCGTTTACGAATGCAGCCATTGTAAATATTTGACTCAAAACGTGCGTGATTAGATTAGGAGCATAAAATACTTCTTCTGTGTATTTCTAAATCACTGTATATTTGGGGAAAAGTTTAAATTATTTATAAAAACACTGTCGGAATTTTTTTAAATATTAAAAGCTCTAACGGCTGTATACCAAGTACTTGACACCAGTTTGAGCCCACCAAAACGAGGGTCAGATGTGGAATGTGTGTATTTGATGTCTCTTTAACGCCTGAAGGGCGTGAACACGGGGGTCAAGTACTTAGTGAATATGGTAGTTAGTTTCGAATTTGATACTGGTCTTTTACCCTTAAATGTGTGAATTTTAACACTTTGCTGATCATAGCTAGGAATATAAGCTAAATTTTATATATCAGTTTTGCGAATAACTAATTTTTCGAAAAACGCCGTTTGAAAGGAATAAGTACAATATTTATTATTCACGACAAGTCATTTATTATTAAAATGAATTTTTCATATGTGAAATTGACATAAGAAATTTGGCTTGTACTCTAATCCGGCGGTGCATGTACTTTTAAAAGTCTGGTATCAAATTTGAAACTTAGGGGTTTTAATATGTTCACTGCAGGACTAGAGTACAAGCCGAATTTCTTAGGTCAATTTCACATATAAAATACTTTTTAATAATAAACATCACATATTTCTTTCAAATTTAGTGTTTTCCGAAAAAAAGAATTAGTTATTCACAAAAATGATATAGGAAATTTAGCTTACACTCCTGGCTACTGCATGATCGGCAGTGAACGCGTCTAAAGTCAGGCATTTAAATTTAAACATAACTGTCATCTGAAAACCCTGTAAGGACGGAATGAAAATTCTTGCCCTAACGAAAAATTAAAATAAGCTTCCCCCTTCCCGCCGATCTCTTAGCCTTTTAAAAAAAGAGTATTGATATTGGTGTGCAGTACAGGTATAAACAGCTGCTGTAAAAAGTAAAATATATATATATATATATATATATATATTATGAAATGAATAACTTATTGGGGACCTTTTGGCTGCGACGGTTCGCGCACCTGTAGCTTTCGCCCACCAGCGAGTGACAAGGCCTCGGGTTTGAATTCCGTCAGCGTCAACCCATAGTTGTCACTTACCTCTTCTGCGTTTGTACTTCTGTCTCGTGTAATTGTTGATGACAGTCTTTGCAATAATTCAGAGCTAACGATCAATGGTGGTAAGTAATTTTCGAGATAGCTCTCCCACTGATACCTTTTTAAGTTAGCAACACGGTAGCAGATATACATATTTATATATATTGCGTGTATGTGCTTGTATTAATCTGCATCATTCGGGCGATTTATCTGCCCTGATAATAATGAACATTTAGGTAGGTTATATTCTGCAAGCTATATAATATAATCTGCAATGCATTAATACAATTGTGCTAATAGGGTTAGCAACGGGACCATCGTGATTCTACCGGGCCTGCTTGTGCACTCCGATGAGTCATCCAAAGAGGCCTACGGAGGATAACTTATTGGTTCCAGCACTTAGGTACATCATCTGACGGCCGAATCTAGCCAATGAGGAAACGTCCGTAGGCCTCTTTCGAAGTGCACAAGCAGGCCCGGTAGAATCACGATGGCCCCGGTTAGCAATAAGAGCCACTAGTAAAGTATTTTCGAGGCTCCCCCCCCCCCACGGTGGTATCCTGACCAGAGTAGATACATACTAGAGCTCATTGCCTTTCGAAATCCCTTGGAAAAGTGGGAAGATAAAACATGTGACTTATGGCACGGGAATGAGAAGAGAAGAGAGGGGCTAGACTTGTTTTAAATCGCTATATTATACGAGTGTAAGTGTAAACTACAAGCGA
Source organism: Cheiracanthium punctorium (assembly GCA_038373885.1). Taxonomy (NCBI): domain Eukaryota; kingdom Metazoa; phylum Arthropoda; class Arachnida; order Araneae; family Cheiracanthiidae; genus Cheiracanthium; species Cheiracanthium punctorium. Next base: position 6,472 of record JAWZYV010013735.1, on the reverse strand, counting down.
CTGTCAACATACGCATTACAAAATCTCTAGTTATAAAAATATCGTCAAGGCATAGTGAATGTGGATACAATGAAATATTCTTCATTCATGAAACTACTATGTTTTAAAACAATCTGGGAGAAAAAAAAAATTTCCTGAGAAATCGTATTATCCCAGAACCTTTCACAAATCATAAACCGCAATCATTATGTAGAGTAGTTAAGTGCTATTTTCACTTAATTTAAAGAGGAAAACGAAAACGAGTGTACAGGGTGTCCACCAATGTCAGGAGACAAAATTAGTATCATTAGTAGTCAGTCTCACCAACATAAAAAAGTCGCCAGTCTAGTAGCCATTTTCTTAATTTTAGTTGCCCAAATAGTAACATTTTTGCATGATTTTGTAGTTAAGAAATAAGCATACATCATTCAGCTTCATTTAAGAAAGAGTGAGTAAAATGATAAATTAAAAACTACACTCATTATATTACAGAGCATATAGTACATCTAAAAGAAATCAGTTTAAAGAAATCAGTATCATCACATACATTATATATATTTTTTTTAAATTTGTTTCATAAAGTATAAACATTAAATTTAAAATAACGAGCATGAAGTGACAGATTTCAGAATAACTTGAATGTAGATTCAACTCTACTCTGCTGATGAGTGCTAAGTACTGTCTGAATAAGTAAAAGAGTTGAGTTTTCACATCACGATTCCATGAATAGAGCACGGGAAATGGAGAGCAACATGGGCGCCCACAGAAATATATAATTGCGTTGGGGTTAGGGCAAATTAAGCTCTATTTTTGCTTTGTGATGCACTTCTGTTTATAGCATAAGACAATATACTAAATCTCAAGGTGGGGGGGGATAAGTGCTCTATATTGTCCCCCCTTATTGGTAAAGTGACCATTTTTTCTGAACCGAAAATCAGGACATTTCTAAACCACACAGTCGGAAGGGATAACAATCAATCTCGAACCCCACCCCCCTCCCCAAGATTTTTTTCCTACACATAATTTGATTTTCTACTTTTATGAGAAAAATCAGTAGAAAAAAATAGCAAATATACAAATAAAATAGGCCTATAGGTTTTAAATAATTTTATTGTTAATTTTTGGATAACTTTCCAAAATAGTTTGCTTTCTAACAATTACTATAGAATCACCGTCTATATAGATATGTATTAATGCATATTATACAACAATCATTTTCACCAATAATTTAAAAAAAAAAAAGCCGTGTTAAATACAAGTAGGTAGGGAGGCAATGGGTAGATGGGGTGCGCCTTAGAGATGAGTTCGGGCTCATATTTTGAAGCCCGAGCCCGATGACTTTTAATTCGAGCCCGCCCGAGCCCGAGCAATATTATTTAAGTCGGAGCCCGAGCCCGAAATTTCAGCTAAAGATAAAAAGAATTCAATTACTTCATTGATAGAATACAATAAATTTTGCCGTTTATGCAAATTAAAGAAAAATATAGTTGCAAACTCTCGATGCACTTTCTAATTCTTTATATCCATGTTTATCAAATAATTTCGGATGTCATGGCTAATTAAGTTATATAAGCCGCCTCTCTGAAATACCCAAAGAGCTTCACGCACCTTTAAGGCGCCTGTGCCACTTTTTTTTTTTTTTTTATAAGTACTTTTATTTTCCACATGAATCACTTTTTTAAAATTTGTTCAAGGAGTATGTTCAATAAAGAAGAAATTTTTCACGAGCCCGAACCCAGTTGTAAATTACAGGGCCCGATCCCGGTTCGGGCCCAGGCTTGGGCTGAGCCCGTCTCGTCTCTAGTGCGCCTTCCATTTTTAAGGCCCCAGTGGGAGGACGTACGATTTAGCCTGTGGTTCCCTCATTTTGATCCAATTCCAGAAGAGGGACCAACCCCCTGAAATCGGAACCCTCAGAGGTATCGTTTAACAACTTGGAGGGCATTGGAGCCACGACAGATTTTACGTGCCAACTCCCATTAGCGTACACGGTCCCACAGTAGTCGAGCCAAGAGTTGACCCTCCCAAGCACTGGCCAAGTCGGATGCTGCTTCATTTGCCGTGTTCTAATGGGAACGGAGTTTAGCGCCTAGACCACTGCGGGACCCTTATCGCTTCAAGAATAGGAGATGGTTTCACTTTTGGGAAAGATAAAGCCCACTCCACTCTAAAAATACTTCCCAGTTACAGCAATGCGTACCACTCAGATCTGCAAACATAATTTTGGTGGACGACAGGGTGTACATTTTTTAGTTACCTTGCTAAAATATGGCATATGAGAATTTTTTTTTTTTTTCTCAAACTTACCACACTGTCGCAGTATGTTGCACCGGTACTGCTCAGATCTCCTTGAGCGTCCATGCAGTCAACTGGCAAAAGAGATTCCTGGGAACCAGTTCTATCATTGTATTGATCACTTTTGTTAGCAGATGGAGAATTCGTATTATCACATTCGATTTGCTGGTCACATTTGCTATTTTGCAGCTCGGGTGTAATTTTTTCAGTCATTGGTTCTGTATCGCCATTAGCAATGTGTGGTGCATCAGACTGCGAAACATAGTTCGTATTATCAATGTCCATTTCGCTGGTGCTCTTGTTGATTGCATTTAAAAATTCGTCTTGAGACGAGCCATTTGTGTTCAAATCGATGCTTTCGAATGCCATGGCTAGTTCGGTACCGTTATCTTGAAGATTGCCGTTACCGTTCACGATGTAATCTGCAGCACACGTGTGCGTTTTCTCACGAATTTTGGACTTGCTTCTCTTGCCGGATGGGGTGGAGGAGCCGTTCTGCTGTGAAACGTCTGAAGTCGGCGATGCCGGATTCTCCTTTAGCTGCATAGTTGAACTGTAACTTGGGTCGTCACAATTCTCTTCCGAGTTCTTAAGTTTCATCAGATTTAATTCTGGTAACTTCTTTTCGAATTCGGAGGTCACTGGATCTTCCACTTGAACGGACTTGTTGGCAACGTTCTTGAGAGCTTTCCTCCTCAAAAACCAAATAACGAAGCTAAAGAATGGTATACTAAGTGATATCAAAAATCGTGAGGTGCCACCGGCCATGTACAACCGGCCACCCAGCTGCAAGTAGTAGTGCCCCCGCTATCAGCAGTCACCGACGTTGGCTGCCTTTCAAATGAATTCCTGCAAAAGGGAGAAAAAAAATTAATGATAAAATTTTCCACGGCAGCAGATGAAATATTAAACAAGATAAATCATGCCAAACGCATCGATTATAAAACACTTTTCAACGCATGGTTTTTGCGCTAAATTTAGCGATATATTGTTCTTAAATTTTGCGAGATTTTCGGAGATAAGATAATGTTGTATTATCACTATAGATGCAATTTTATGAGACTCCGTTAAAGACGTTTAAAAAATATTTCCCATCGCTTAACTGAAGAATATAAGAATTTTATACTCATTGTCTCGTGCTAAAATTTGTATTAGTGTCTCTCAAATGCCACAGATTGTAATGTACCGGAACTTTTTGAGTGTTCCTGTAGAAGAACTATTAATAATACAGACACTATTTTAAATGGAGCGTATTATTTTGAGAGCCTTAATAATATGTATGCCAATTTTGTTTTCTTTCAAAAAGCCGAATATCTCAAAAATACGTTTTCAAGAATGACTGCCCATAGAGTGCAATGTATTGAATTTTTTTTTTTTTTTCTTCTGTAAAAGAACCATAAATGCTACTTACAGTTTTCAATAGTGTACATGGTTCTACACGTAGAAAAACATAAATTTCGCACAAATGGATGTATATTTACAGCAGTTAGAACTCTGGACGAGGGACAACAGAACGGACAAACAAACCGAAATCATTAACACCTCTCGAACTTATTGGTATGCTAAAAATATAAATATTTCTCTTAAACAACGTGACGGTGAGCGAACACGGAGAGCGAGAAATTTATTCTTTCAAAGATTTGCTGTCTAAAATTAATTTACCACGAGCTAAAAAATCAAAGTTCGGAATTTTGTTGCATGTAACTCCGCTAATGCGTTAAAACCCCTTTTGGGTTCCAACGCATTAACGGATTTTCATCGGCGCATCTTCCCTCCCACTCCCAGGCAAGGCAGATAGCCCTTACCCATGCCTTAACAAAAATGAATACGTTAAACAGGTTAATAACAGCGGGAGTAACGAATTCTTCTCAATGAAATCGTCATAGCTTAATATTATCACATTAGATCAGCGTTTCTCAACCTGAGGGGCGCGAACCCCAAGAGGGGGGGCGAACAGAAACCAAAGAGCAAATAGTGATGTATGTTTTTAAAAAAATCACCTTATTTATTCTCATTTGTACTCAAAAATATATCCATTTTCGCTTAAAATCTTCATTGAAACTTCACTGATAACATTATTTTGTAGAAAATTCGACTAAATGTTCACTGTTAAAGATTAAAAAACTGAATGTATGCTGAAAAAATGTGAAGGAGGGAGACACCGTAAGTTAGCCTTTGCTGGGGGGGGGGGGGCGACGTTAAAAGGTTGAGAACCGCTGCATTAGATATTTTTCGATTTACCATCAAATAATGAAAATATCACCGAGCTCGGTTCATTTTTCAAAGCATTTTTTTTTGGCACCATATTTGGCAATTTATAGCAAAAGTCGCCAACATTGGCGACTTTTGAGGGAGGCACAAGATCGTCCTCGGATTATTAGTTAGTTAAATTGTAGAAACGTATTATATGCTTTAAATGGATGACTTTCTCCAAACTGCCACTGACCGCGTTGTATTGGAATTATTTTGAGTGCTTCTGTAAAAGAACTATTAGCGATACCGACACTATTTTAGATCGAAAGATTCATCTTGTAATCCTTATAACATCCAATTTTGTTTCATTTCAAATAGCAGAATATCTCTAAAACTAAGAAGTCAAAGCCCGTTGTGGAGACAATTACAACGGGCACTAGAAAAAACATTTGGCGAAAGCATGTCTACACTCAATGTATTTAATCTTCGTCCACTTAAAATAAATAGCTCCATATTCAATTTTTATTATATACCCAAATTTCATGCTCTTCTGGGAACGTGCGGAAAGTTTGCGCATTCGAACGGTTTCATTTCGATTTGAACATTCCGAGCACGAAATTAAATCTTTTGGGAGGGGACACTTCTCTCAGAAAGTGGGATAACGCCGTTGTTGTATGTAGATGGCGCAACGCCTCACTCGGTAACTGCTGGTGTAGCCATTGAAGAGAAGACAATATTTAAAATGTGTTCATGACGACCACACTCAAGCAAACCGTATTTACATTTATTTCATGAGTCCAGTGGCGTATGCAGACTTCCTTCAAGGGGGGGGGGGTGTTATTGACGTAACTTTATGTTAAAATGCGTAATATTGTAGCTAAAAATTGAAAATTTATGGGCATTTTGTTAAAAAAAATTACAGGGGGGGGGGGGTTGAACCCCCAACCTCCCCTTGCGTACGCCACTGCATGAGTTGGTAAATTTTAACACAGTTTCAAATTGCCACTAAACTCTTATTAAAAATTTAAATTCATGTTACATAAAAAAACTCAGTAATGAATTCAAAGTTATTTTCTAATGTAAATATACACCGTTGAAGACGAAAACTTTTTTTCGTTAACAAATATAAACTCAATATTTTAATAATCAAGATAGAACCTTTTTTCCCCCTTTTTTATTCATTTGTTACTAAGGCAACCCCGTAAGCAAAGGTGAAAAAAATAATTAAACTTTAGTGCTGACGTTCATAATCTTGTTAAATATCTAAGCAGTTATGGGAAGTGTCCACTCCTATAATATACCTACGTAATCCTGAGGAAACCATTTCATTTGTGAAAAAAATTAAACTCGTGCATCTAGAAAAATTCTGATAATTGTGACATCAATATGACGTCACACTCACTTGAAATAGCTACTTTTGACACGCAAATGATAAACTTTTTTTTTACTCTCGGAAATAAAATGGAGCTGAAAATATCGAAAAATCGCTAAAAATGAGGGAACGGGTGGATTTTCAAATTTTTAAAGTAGCGCAGATTGTTTTCAATATTTTTATACATATTTATGAAAAATTTCCCGCGGATCGTACAAACGGTGTAGATGTTATTAGGCTTTTTAGTGCTTAATTTCGTAATCTTTTTGATATAATGGCAGAAAAAGTTTTATCTAAGTCAGGTATCAGAGTAACTATATAGTAAGGATGATACGCTTTAAAGAATAACTGCCCATAGAGCTCAATGTATTGGGAATATTTTGAGTACTCCTGTAGAAAAACTGCAAATGCTACATAGACCATTTTAAATAGGGTACATTGTACAGTAAATAAAAATAGCATATTTAAATTTCGTAGAAATCGATGCATATTTACGGAAGTTAGAGCACGCACGGACGGACGGACAGACAAACAAACCGAAATCATAAACACTTTTCAACCTTGTTTGAAAGTGTTATAAACATTAGTCTGCACATGTATGCAATTCTACAACCGCTGAATCTGATGCACGAA